>JBAMHZ010000060.1:556421-579825 GCA_037177395.1 Alpinia galanga | reverse complement strand
AGTTTCACTGAAAACTTTAAACCGAATGAGAGAGAGGAAAGCTGTGCGGCCATTTCAATTTCCCCGGGCTGTTTTGGCTCAATAAAGAAGAGAGTAAATCAGAAACGTATCATAAGTGTAAAAGAGGAGATTAATCATTCAGAGTTATAATTTTTTTCAGAAATTGATCTTTATCTATTTAAAAATTATCTTTTTATATTTACCAACCAAATTAATCCTAAAATTTATTATGCATGTAGTTCAAATGTGATGTTTCAATGGCTTAGATATTTTGTGTGGCTGGAGTGCATTAATTTTTTTTGAAAAATACGACAGTTGACACAGGAGGGGTAACTATAAAATTTAATATGTTCTTTTTAATATCATCAAATTTTCCTAACACTTTTCTCTCGTCCTAAATTTAAAATAAAAAATTATTTTTATTTCATTTAAATTGAATTGCATTAAAAAAAAATTAATTCTTTCGTAATTTCATACAAAAATCATTGATAACATTAAAAAGCTCCATTTTTTAAAAATTATCTCATAAATTTATTCATATTTTTTATTTTAATTTTAAAACTTTAATAAAAATTTTAAAAATGAAAAAGAAGATTAATATAAAAAAATTAAAAAATCTGTAAAAATATTTTTATTTAATATTTAATTTCAAGAAAATAAAAAATGACCCAAAATCAATAATAAAAATAAAAACTTAACTATTTTATCGAACACTTTAATATAAAAATAATTGACAACCTTTAAAATCTAAAATTCATATTAAACTCTCTAATTTTTTTCATTAAAGCTTAAAATTTAAAAATATAAATAAAATAAATTTAAAAGATCATCATGCATTTAATCATGTAAATTTTTTAAAGCCACCAATTATTTTTTATATGAAATTTATTTCTGAAATAATTAAATTTTATTTTATTTTTTACATTCAATTTAAATAACAAATAATTAAAATTTTACTTAAATTTAAGATTAAAATAAACAAAAAAAGCATTTTGAAAATTAAATAAAAATTAAAGTACCATACAGCTGTTTTTGATAAATTCAAAAAGCTAAGGGCGCGAAATTGTATGGATGAAATCATTGATATTCTCTTGTTTATTACCTGCGTTAAGTGGAATTTCGTAGTTCATTATCACTAATAAAATAAACAAAATGAAAGAAAAGAAAGAAAGCTAGATGTAAAAATTATTTTCAGAAGAAAGGGTATTAAATAAAACAAGGTGGTTCAATTTTTTTAATTATTTTTTTTCTTGCCCTTTTGAATCCACCGCAGCCAAATTCATCACGCAACGTGTACGGCCAATTGAAAGGCGAGGGAGGAACTTGAAACTGATGTTTTATTGAATTATTCAGGATTTATTTATTGCATAAATGAGAAATATCATCCAGCAAAAAATCAAGTGGTGAATATTCCTTTATAAAAATCAGTAAATAAATATTTCACAATATATTTTATTCTTAACGCTATTATAACAGTTACAATTAATTATTACAACGCGCGATAAAATACATTTCAATCGGAGCCAAATTGTTATATATAAAATACTATTCTATTAAAATAGATTTGATCAAATTTGTTTAAACTTCTTCAAAGTATTGGCTTCAGCACCACAGCAACTGATATGGAGTGGAGATCATATTAATGTTGTGAAAATGCTGAAACTCTCTTTGTGATCTCCTCGCAAAACTTCGACTGTCACCTGTAAAGTACGTCGGGGCAGTAGAAAATTAGCACAATGCTTTATCACATTACTTGAGAAACTTTTGCCATGACAATTTCAATAGCGATTGACAAACTTTCACCAGAAAGTACCACAGCGAAGTATAAAATTAGGGGAAAGGATGAATTATATACCCGATATATGTCTCGTCACTTTACCAACTTATACAAACAGCTCTACTACTCTCTTAACCTATAAAAGCATAATTAAAGTTAAACCTTCATAAAATAATTGGCAAAACAATATTTCACTATGATCAGCTTACTGTATCAACTGGAACGGCAAATGAAATACCACAGGATTCTCCAATTCGGGAGTGCATAAGTGTGACCATGCCTATCAAGTATCCAGAACTATTAAGCAGTGGACCTCCACTATTACCAAGGTTTAGCAAAGCATTAGTCAGTATTGCATCTAGTATAGGCATTCCATTTGCTGGAGAGTTAAAGTATACACCCAGTCCACTGCAGAGACATAATGGGGATGAAATAAAGACAATCAAACAAAAAGAGAAGAAAGTGTGGCACATCGCATGCATCATTGAATTTCTCTTTTAAAAAGAGGATAAAAGTCCAAGTATTAAAAGAGATACATATTATACAATATGAAATAAAATGATATTAAAATTAAAAATAATAGCAAAAAATTTACTAGGTACGTCAAACAGATATGCAACAGTAAAAAATTTTAGCAGTGAAATGAGCAAGTACAAAAGAAAGTGAAAAGACTTATAATAAAGTTTCAAAAAAATTTTATGTGAAAAATTTTAAAAAAGAAATGTATTAATATAATATATATGGAAATGATTAAGAATATGTATGAAGATGTAATAATAAGAGTGGAAATGTTAGGAGGATTAATTGAAGCGGATTACATTAAAGATCAACTTCAAATTTTTATCTTTTTACACTAATCCTAGATTAACTCACTAAACACATCCAAAATATGATGTCACAGTGTATGTTAATTGCAGATGATATTGCTTGATAAATAAGACACATAAATAAGTAAATGCTGAACTTGAATCTCGAAGAAAAACACTAAAAGTGAGAAGTCTTACACTTAGTAAAATAAAGACAATATATGAAATTTAAATTTAACAATATTAGATACAATGAGTCAATTATTAAGTTAGGAAATAATGAGATGTTTGTAATTAAATTTTTTAATATTTAAAATTATTTTTATAAAAGGATGAAGGGATTGAGAGAAATGTATAACATAAAATTCAAGCAAACTAGTAGAAATGGAGGATAACATCGAGTGTTCTTTGTAACTGTAAAGTGCCTTTAAAACTTAAAAGAAAATTTTCACACGCTAATTAGAATTGCTATGTTATATGAAATTAAATATTGAACAATGACTCCAACACATAAGCAGAAAATGAGATGTAGGACCATATGAAAATAGATAAAATAAAAAATAAAAATATTAGAGTGAAAGTTAGAATTACACCTATTGAGGAAAGACTCTGATAGACACACTTAATATGGTATTGACATGTATTTGGATGATCAATAAATGATCCAATTAAACGATGTGAAACTATTACAAATATACAAACCAAATGAAAAAAAAAGACAAACTTAATTAGCAATGAAAAAATTTATTTAAATATAGATATATATAGTAGAAAATATAGTTCAATGACATAGAAAGATCCATATAGTCGACCCTACCTAGTAGAATTAGACCGTCTATCTGTGACAACAATTCAACTTTCTTACTGCATTAAGTAGTAAAACGTTTCCAGCAGCCAAGAGGTGCACTAAGATCACCAACCTGATAACTCCTGGAGTCCATGTGTATTTCAACCCAAACTGCATCGAGAAACAAAGCATAATAAATGCTAAGCTAATTAAATTTACTAGATGGACCCTAACAACCATCATAATTGTCTGTACCTCTACTAATAGGACATAACATAAGCTAGATTTCCGACTAAAGAAATATTTAGAATGATATTCTAGCTTCAGCATCATCTTGACTTTAATTAGAAAGTTTACATTTCAGCTTCAGCCCATATTATTAATCTTCATCAACAAAGCAATATTAAATCTCTACAATGGGGATTTTGGATAAACTTGGCTCATTGGTCCATCAGTGACGATTTTCTACCAACTAGGAAATTTCCTAGTCCATGGAACCATGAATTTATAAAGCATATGTCACCTAGGTGGACTTGGAAGGGAGCCAAATATTGCATATATGACCTCCCTTTGTGGTCAAAATTTCTTTTGAAACTTAAGTGTTAATTTCTGTGTTCATATTGCAAGAGCAAAACATTTTAGCTACAAGTTAGTTTAGATTTGCACAATTTATTCTACATTCTTACCTAATATGGATTGCTATATTTCACGTGTTTTGCATCATAAGTTTGCCATACATTTTCTATGGAAAACGAGAATTGAATGTGTTAAATAAAATACTTTAATGTGAATATGTTAGTCAATACTGCTACATATATGCTATGCAATGGTCCAATTGCACATTGCTTCATAGGCTTTTTGAAACCTCATGTGGAGCAAACCAAGACATTATGTGTACTGGTGATTCTCCAATATCACGCCATGTATGTTGAACTGAGTTTTCCTCGCAGAATGAAGCATTTCTCAAGAAAACCTACGTATATCTTATATGTTCACATAGCCACTTGGAATAATATAACTGTTGAATCACTTACAGGATGTCCAATGGCAAAAACATCCATGCCTACGCACAGGTCTGCCGATGTGCCAACTGTTATAGGCCTCAACTTTTCCCTTGGTGCATCAATGCGCAAAACAGCAACATCATTGTCTAGGTCATATCCCACAACTTTTACTTCATATGATGTCCCCGCCTGATCAGCCAGTGTCACCCTGTACATACCAAACAAGTCTAACATAATCTTGATTTTCAAACGGTGTTCATGAGTCAAAAGATGCTCTTTAGGCAAAGTTCGAGTTGAATGACCAGTTGAACTGCATATGAATTTAGTGGTTTATAGAAATAACTAGTACTAGGAAGAGGGATAGTGGACTAAGCTGCTCTCCTCACCCACCTGAGTTTGAAGGCACCATGGATGACATGGTAATTTGTGACGATGTGGCCTATTCTGTCCCAGATGAACCCCGCGCCAAATCCCAGGGATTCCTCCAGCATTTGCAACGTGTAGACATCTTGTCTGAACAGAAACGATTTTTATCAAGCACCACCATATCCAACTTATCTTGCAAAAGCAAACAAAACGATGGGAATGTTCACCGCAACCCGAGGTTGCTGACCAAGACGACGGAGGGTCTGTTCTCCATGTAGAGAAGGTATCTGTTGCGCTCCTCAGGCTTGAGGTTCCTCAAATTCCAGTTCCTCAAGGAAGAGTCAGGCTGGAGGTTCCTCGAGGAAGGGACGACAAGGGAGGAAGAGGGGCCCCCATCAGTAAGATGCCATTTAGTAAGCGCAACCAAATTAATGTCCATATTCTGCACTTCAATTGTTTTAGAAGCATCAAACCCGAGTAGTTAAATACAAGTAGATCCTCTCTTAAACTTATAATAAAATTTGAAAGAGCCAATTACTAAATCTTTTTGGTTGAAAGTTAATTGCTAGATCTATCATGTACTTCGCACAAAGTGCCAATCTGTCACAACCATTAAAACTTTTCAAATATATCATATTATAATAAATTTCAGAGCAAATCTATAACCTGACGAACTGCCACCCATCCACTATTAACTTCCTGACAAAGTCAATGTAGCAAAATGTCAACTCTAAGTTATCTATATCGCCTACCAAATTAACAACTATTAATTAATTTTCAGCATAATGGACGTATAGTTTCTATTGTCGATCTTTTAAGCATAAATCCAAATTAATTTTTGGTTAGTGTTGTTTCTTTCCTTACTCTTTTTTTAATTATTATTTCCTAAAGTTTTATGATACGACTCATTGGTTTGATACTCCTATATTTTTTACAATTTTATACGTTTCCTTTATTTTTATATAAGGGGACTAAAATACTTCCTCTATTGATATTTTTTTGCTTGCAATATAGCTTGAATAACTTCACAAGCCAATCTATGTTAAAAAGTTTAACTTGTGAGTTAGAAATCAATTTGTTGATTTTCATTGGATTTTTTCATTACTATCATTATTTTCTTATCTTATAGTGTATAATCTCTTGGAATAAAAAATAATTTTCTTGTTTCAAACACGACTACACGAATGCTTCAGTGAACCGGTAGAATACTGAACTGAATATTCTATGATAGTATGATAGTAGGTATTGAAGAATCAGTACATGAAATTTTAATAAATTTGAAAGAAATTGTATTGAGAAGTAATATACATGGAGTTCGAGACATTCATTTGTGTCAAAGGCCCTAAATACATAACCGCTCAATATATCATTTCACCACCTTCCGCAGATAGAGATGTTTTTTTGATAGCATTTGACAAATGGGTATTATTTCTCCTTTTCTCCATTGGTGTATAATGTTGAATTTATTTTACATTCTTGTCAAACCTTTTAAATGATTTTGATTGTCTTTTTTCTGGAAGAATTACTGAATTATTAACTGTTGATTGAAAAGGAGATGATCACAGTATAATGATATACTACCCTAGCTCTGCTGGCAGTGGAATGAAAGAATTATTTCGAAAGGTTTGCCTTACAACTTGCTCCTTTTTCTAGCATTTCATTCATTAAGGTATAATTTTCCCAGTATAAGCATGTGCCTCTCGTATTAACTGAATAGAAATCTAATGTGGAGGCAAGCAATAGACTAAATCAATCTCACATATAATCAAAGTTCATAGAAAAGAAATATTATCGAACTGAAAGAAGAGTAATATTGGGGTATTCAGTTCCTTTTAAAACTCCAATACAAAAAAGTTAAAAATAAATTAAATACTTTAGGAAAGATAGAATCTTATAACTAAAAGGATTGAAATAAATCTTCTATCCCCTAAAAAACATAATTACCAAATAAATAATTACCTTAATTTACTAATTCTCCTAAATAAAAGGATTTACCATAATTAACTTTGACAATATTTAAAAATAAATAAATCTCCAATTTGCACTACAGGGCTAACCTTCTGATTTGATGAATGCAATGCAAGTGGTATACCATTCGTTAGTAGAGAGGAACAAAAAATTGAAAGAAGTGGGCACTGACAGTTACGTGGAACAGTTGTTTCCTTGCCTGTTGGTGTTATGTACTACTGACTATTTGTTTAAGATATATATAAATTTGTTCAGTTTTCAATGTCAACAATTCTGGTGGATCAGGACGCATGCATTTGGTAGACAAAACAGAAAGCTGTTTCACAAGTTGTATTTTTCATGATAGATACATAGGAAACCGTTTAGGATTTGCTTTGAACTCTTTCATACTGATTTTGATGTGTTTTTCATGTTAGCATATACGCATTACCATCAAGCTGTTTTTTTTCTCTCCTTCTTATGTTTTAATTTAATTGTTCTCAGCAATGAGTAACATAGACAAACACCGCTACACTTCATACAATTACTTAAAAATCAATTACATTTCTGTCATAGAAATTGAAAATTCAAAACTGTGATTCCCTAGATGCTGGTAAGTGGTATCTCCAATAAAATTCTGGAAAATGAATATTGTCTTTCAATTAGCTTCTAGCCAAATATAAAACATGGTATTTAAAAAAAATTACAATTCTTTAATTTGTGTTTTTAAGGTTGGAAACCGTTCTAGTGAATTTCATCCAGAGGTTAGGAGAGTAAGACGAGAAGGCTCTTACATTTACGAGGAATTCATGCCTACTGGGGGAACAGATGTAAAGGTTGTCCTTAATCACAATTATTTTTCTTGTTAATGCTTCTTTAATGCTGGTAATTAGTGTTCAACAGTTATTCACTAATTATATTATTTCAAACAAAAAAAATGTAAAATATTTGAGCATGTATTCTTAGATTGATCTATGCTATAATGTGCAGCCATATAAGGAATGAATCAAATTTGGTTTATAATGGCCCCACATTTATATGCATGTTTATTCAGAATGCAGCTCTCTGTTGGAGCCTTTACTTTTGTCAAGTTTCAATAGATAAATGATATTCAGTGACCATTTTTAATGCTACAATATCTTGTGATCGACCAAACAATATACACTAATAAATTCTGCACTTCCATTTTTAAGTTTGGCATGTGAAAATATTTTTAACCAACACTTACCTCTTCTAATATTTACTTAAAAATACCTTAGTTGCCCCCATGGGCAAAGCCTAAGTGGCTAGCGGGTGACAGAATTGCTACAAATGAGTAACGGTCGATCCCTGAGAGCTGCAAATCTTTCAGAAACACTTACCTTATACTACGCTAGCGCTCTGCAAAATAAAGCTTACCGTGATTTATTTTTCTTATAATGATCGTAGAGCCAGTTGATAGGGGTGCTTAGGATGAGCAAATCACATTTTGCTAAAGGGCAGCCCGGTACACAAAGTTCCCGTCATGTGGGGTCCCGGGGAAGGATCCATTGTACGTAGCTTTACCTTGCTTTTTTTGCAAGAGAAGGTTTTCAGGATTTGAACCTGTAACCTCTAGGTCACAAAGTAGCAATGTGACCTCTAGCGAATCACTTTTTGCTACAAATTAAAAATACCATTAGTTAAATCCAGCAGCCCAACACATGCACAAACAACAAAAAAATTTAACCATGATCATTGTTTAAAATCTCATTCCATATTGGGGTTTGGATCCTTGAATGCAATCATACATTTTCATGTTGTACCAGAGTGTAAGAGGCGCGATGCTAGAGCCATTGAGGAGAAGGAAGGGAGGAGAAAGGGGAAGAGGAGGAGAACATGGAATGAGGGGAGAAGGAAGTCAATTACCTTGTAGTGATAGCATAGTCTAAACGTGAGCGTAGTGGACAGCGGGTGGAGCCCCATGCATGAGTATGGTTGAGTGGTAGTGTTGGAGTGTGCGAGGATTGGATGGTGACGCTGATGTGTGTAGGAGGGTTTGGGCAATGTTCCATGCACATGTACAAGAAGTGCCCTGCCTTAGGTGCGAAGGAAGGAGGTGTAGCATTGATGACTTTTGCATGAGAGCAACGAGTTATCAGGTAGCTCACATGAGCATAGTGTGGGTTTGGTGGCATTCAATGATTGTGGGAGTTCGGTGGAAATTGTTGGTGTGAGTGATGTGAAGCTTTGCAGAAGTCCGAAGACTCGAAGCATGTGCATGAGACACTCATGCGATCTTGCTTGCACAATCTTCGCCTGTTGTTTTGGTTCATGAATGTTTCACATGTCAGTTGGTGGGTAACATGATAGATGCTGCCTATGTCGGCCAGCTCATCTTGATACTTCTATAACCAATGATTAAGTTTGGCAATGACTTAGCTTTATAGTTTGTTCTGTGGCATAAGAGAAATTCTATAGTTAGCTGCATGCTATTTAAACTTGTCATCAGCACCGCATATCTCTCCAACTAACCAAATGATAAGGCTCTAAGTTGGATACTGCAATTTCTGCTTCTATTGAATTTGTTATGGACCTAGTGATCTTACTGCATTAGTATAAATTCTAAAGTTACAATATTGAAAACAGGTAGGTGACTGAATATTTCATTAGTTTTCTTAAATTTATTAAAACTTGTAAATGAATTCATTCTATTTTTGAACCAAGTAGCATTGTCATCATCAAGCTGCGTTTGTCCTAATTATCTCAGGACCTAATCAGCTATTGGCGAATCCCAGATTTTGTTTTATTCCTTGGAAAGAGAAGGATAAATGTTATATGAATATTTTAGCCTACTTGTCCATGAAATTTAAATTTATGGATCAGCATTTTGTATTTAATTATGTTATACAACTGTTTACTGTCTTGTAGTCCTTTACTCCAAATTTCTGAATATTGTCTTTCCTTGTGAGAACTTTTCCTAGAACTTCGCAAGAGTTTTTCTCATAAAAGAGAAAGAAAAGAAGCTGCCATAAGTTGATTAGGCTATTTTTTTAGTCAGCATTGCACATCTTAGAAAAAATAGTGCCTTTTTTTGTGGGAAGAAAACTTCAGGTCTTTTTTATTGTGGACTTGTGGACTGTACAACAATCATGTAGAGTTTGTTTGAATTATTTGGTGAACTCTGTTTTCAAGTGATTGTTCAATTAGTTTCCTCAGAATTATCTAATCCTAATTTGCTGCATTATCAAATATCTCATAATTTTCTGGCACAAGTCGAGTGGTTATGGAAGTTCGTAAATTAGTAAGGAATTTAAATGTCTCCTCAATTGTATTTATTCTAGCATTTGATTTATTTTCTTATTTCTGATTTTTTTCATTCAGAAATACTAAAGACATTCATATTCTTGTAGGTTTATACTGTTGGTCCAGAATATGCCCATGCAGAAGCACGTAAATCTCCTGTTGTTGACGGAGTTGTGATGAGGAATCCAGATGGAAAAGAAGTAATGTTTGCAAGTTTTTCCATTGTGTATTTATCTACTTACCTGAAGATTGTTAATACCAATATAGGAAACAATAGAAATGAAGTGACTATCACAAAAGTAACTGTACTTGTTTGTCCTTGTCTGGTGATAGTGGTGTGTCAGATGGGCCAAACCACAATTAACTGTACCTGTTAGGCCTTGTTTGGGAATAGTGGCATCCAAAGGGTAATGCCGCAACTATACTTGTTAGGTCTCACTTGGTGGGCTTGGGGCATCAAAAGGCCACAACTATACAAGGATGCAAGATATGATACTCCAATCTGGTACACAACTCCTTTTTTAGAAAGAGAAATATCCTTCTTTACCTTACAAATCTCAAGTTGTCCAATGTTTGAAAACGTACATAAAACCAAAACCATTAGAAAATCGAGCATAACAGGAAACTGGTTTGTTTTAAATAAACAAACAAAAAAGCATTTATAGAATGAACGCTCATTCTTATCATATATATATGGATAGATAGATAGTGTATTAATGAGGCAAAGCCGTCATCCCCTTGCTATATAAATGGGGCCTCATTACATCAAATTATGAATTATATCCCCTCACTATATAACAGAGAATTTGATTACATCAAAATTATGAATAATATGAATTTGAAACATTCAGATAAACCTAAGTAATGCTCATGATCATCCAACCTCCAAAGTTGTGCCAATTTGAATTCACTATATATTTGAAGACATCTCCATTAATCTCTATGAGCATTTTGGATGCAAGTTAAGATCTCAGTCTCAAAATGGAAGCAACAAAAGAGTCTGGGAAAAGGTTGACTTGTGTCATCCATAATTAAACTTCAAGTGATCAAAACTTGAATCTCAGATTTTATTATTTGCAATAATAACAAAATATAGCTGTGATAGAAGATTCAACATGCACCAAACATCTCTCACAAGTTATTACCGAAATATGAATTTAACAATAGATATTTATTGCAATCAAATATTAATTAAAATGATATGGTTTTGAAATTATATCATTTCAGTTTGAGACCAAAACTCTTATAGTTCAAAATTTTTAACCTCATATTGATAATTAATCAATAATGGGACCATTGAGTCTACCCTTGTGCTCTAACTGTTGTCGAGTGGTAGATTGTATCATCTCTAGTATAGGTATGACTACCATAGATTGCCCGAGTGTATTGTGTTTCTAATAATCCTCATATCTAGATTGTTTCTAAGACAAATGGGGGTGTGCTGACCGATCAAGGAGAAAAAATTATGTCTGGATTGTACACACCAATATCAAAAGTGTCTCTTCTTTTTGGTCTGTTCATATTACGTTGCATGCCACTTTTAACATAACCTGCATAGCTTTACATTTAGTTGATGATAATATACAGTCAATAATATTGACTCTCAATTGATGTTTGCATTGAAAGAAGTGGCAGTCTCACCTGTTTTACAGTTGGAATTTTTATTGCCACTTCTTTCCTTCCCAGTATTAATACTTCATATTTCTCTTTCATCTTCTTTTAGAAACTAAGAATTTTAATTTTAAGACTCATATTGGGTTTGAGTTGGATATTTCACACTTATTTCTAGATGGGCAATAAACTATATTTGGATATCCTATGATTAAGTATATTGGCTACCAATGCTAGACTTACGCAACACAAATAGGTTCTGTTTGCATCAACTGACAATCTCATGGGACTTAACGTGATGCATGAATTATCTGTATGCTTTAACAAACAATTTCATAGTTTTGTGCGCCTCCATCAATGATCTCACAAGAAAAAGAAATACTCTAAATTGTCTAACATATTATTGGTTGAATGATGGAATGAATGAAACAATAAGCATGGGTTTTTATCATAGAAATTACAATAAGTCTCCTAAAATGAGGTTTGCCAGAAACATTAAACTAAAAACCATCAATTATCATAAGTTTAAAATTTAGATCATGTACTGGTTAATTTTGCCGAACTGATTCAGTGTTATTATTATTATTTTTGAAAAGAAAATCACCTTCTATTTTATCATTGTGTCACTGACCCTAAGAAACAACTTAGACATGTATTTTGTGTCATCTGGTTTACCTTATCATCTGGTCTAGCAATAACATTCTAGAGGTGTAATGGATTTGTGATGCTTGGTTTACATTCAGCTCACCATAAATACTGATTGCTTTTTCAATGACATTTTTCTTCTGATCCTTTTTTCTCCGATAGGTGAGGTATCCTGTTCTCTTAACTCCTGGTGAGAAGGAAATGGCAAGAGATGTGTGTCTTGCTTTTTGCCAATTGGTAATTTCTCATTTATACCTTAAAATTAATGCCTCTACATTTTCTAGTTTGCTTTAACAAAAAATACTTTTTAATTTTTTTTGTCATTATTCATATTGTTCATATCAATTTCTAGTTGTTAAAATTTCTTTAATAAATAATTGTCAGGTCTATGCCTAACTAGTCACTAGTGAATATCTTTTCTGCTTCTTTAACTAGGGTGGATAGCCCTTTTCATGTAACCATTCAGAAGGCATGCTCATCGCACAATGCTTTAGTAGGTAGTTATAGTTTCCTTTTTGCAAGCTAGTTTGAATATAGAATGTGTGGCTATGTATTGTAAAATTTTAAACAATCTCCAAGATATTACTTAAGAGCTATTAAGCCCACAAGACCAACTTGGAGACCACATCATCAAGCTATATTTGTCTCCACTATTTAGGATCCGTTACATGAATGGTAACCCTACATTAAGCTCTATCCACTTACATGGATGTATCACTAGTATTCTAATCAATTAAGCCATTTTTTTTTAAAATGTCAAATTATTTTAGTTTTTCTTTGGTCTCATTCTTCTTTTACACTTTTCACTTAATTGATTCAATTCTTTTAACTATAATACAAGTAACGAATTGGGATGGACAAAGTCAGCAAACTTTCCTTTTTGTCCAATAAGAAGACCCATGAGATGACAATAGAGGGAGACATAGCAGGGGTTGGCTAGGCTCTAGGTTGAAGTGGCTCATGATGCGGGGGAGAAGGATAGCCTTCAAATGTGTTTGCTGACAAATGGGAAGGTGGAGAGCCTTTGTTAGCAGTGTTGAGCATGAGTTGCTTCCTGCTTGATGAAGAGGATTGGACATTTGAAAAGAAGATAGGATGACGTTGAAAGATGAGGGATACAGAGGTGACAAGAAGAGATAGGCTTGGTTGGGTAAGAGATAGGCTTGGTTGGGTAAGCTCTGATATCATGTTAAGAAATATGTATCTTATTGTTAGGTCAATGGATTATCTAACTTATTTAAAGGCAAGGGCATTAAAACAATCACTGGCACAGCAAAGTTATTTATTTCTATTTTATCTAACAAAAACAATGGTTACAATACCACAAGAGCGTGCTTCCTCTCATGAATAGCTAAATATGCTTCAATATCTTGTTCCACTAGAATCTTCTTGCTGGCTGTACGTGCTACATTGCTTTTTGCTGACATATTCCTTTGTCTTGTCTTTTCTCTTAGCCCACTTAAGCACCAGCTCCCCTTGTGTTGTTGCTTTTTATGTGTGTTGTTATATCTTCAACTCAGCATGTTTTTGAACTTGGATTTTTCCATTTGTTGCTGAAAAATATTTCTTCCTCATTCTTTATTCCATTTGCTTGTAGAGCCTCTTGGTTTGCTAGTGATTCTCTAACTTCAAGAGAGAGAGTTGATTAGGCCATCCACTTACAGTAGAAACAAACACTATGCTCAATCTTTTAGCAGTGGATGATGATTCTTCTCAGCAATGACACACTAATTTTGTACTCTGAATCTAGTTTGGAGATTTTACAAAGACCGTACCTTCATAAAGTGTGAGATGATTCTTCTCAGTTAATGTGTGCCATTAACTGAGATTCTGAGAATCTGAAGTTGGGCATCACTTTTTGGTGTTCCATGGGCTGAGGTCTCTTATGTGCTTAATAAACTGGACGAAAGCACTTTCTGAATGTATGTTTTCTGAAGTGGGTGAGTAATCTTACTACCAACAAGAACCTCCCACAAAATTTGCCCTAGAGAATAGGACTTAAGTCAGATCTTCCACCTGTTACAATTGAGCTTCTTGATTCCTATGAATGCTCTTGCAATATAAGCTATGGTGACTCAAAGCTTCTTTTGGTGCTGACCATGTATGGGCAAAATTTTTTCCTTGATGTGGCTTGATGACTAATCTCAGCTGATTTGGCTCTCTAGTTGGATGAGAACCATTAACTTATGAAGTGGAAGAATTGTTAAAGTTCATCGATGCTATAACTCAATCTAATGACTCATTTACATAAAGTTTTGGTTGCTTCTTTACAGCTAAAGGAAATTCTTGAAATGGTTCTAGAAAGCTCTAAGTTGGAGATTTATGGGAAACACGAGAGCATTTTAGAAACTTCTAAAATGGAGTTGTTGAAAATTCTAGAAGCAGATGTCCCTGACTAGCCAACCTTAACATCTATAACTAACAAAGAAAAGAAAAATAAAAAACTTCAAAAACACTATTGAGCGATTCATTGAAAGATGATGAAAAATTTAAAAGTAATAACACTCATCGAAGATACTTGTCCTGCTGAACAATTGGAATTTAACCTTCCAAAATATCCATTAGTAGCAATCAAAAGAAAATACATGGTTGTAATCTGAATTTATTTATGTTGTTTCCTGTTTTGCATACTTACTAACATAACATACTTATTTTGAGAAGTGAATTTTGACTGAGTGCTTGCTATATTGTGTTTTCACCACTAATCTCTTGGAAGTTCCAGCAGGTTTGTGGCTTTGATCTATTAAGGTGTGAAGGAAGGTCATATGTTTGTGATGTCAACGGCTGGAGTTTTGTGAAGAACTCACACAAGTTATTGTCTTCTTTTTCATCTGTATTATGTTATGAGTTATTTTTTATGGAGTATGGATGTTGTTCAAAAGTTTTGCAAATCATAATTTTTTCTCACTAATAATCACTTTTATTGCATAGGTATTATGATGATGCTGCATGTGTTTTAAGGAAAATGTTCCTCGATGCCAAAGCTCCCCATTTATCATCTACTATTCCTCCCAGCCTTCCTTGGAAAGTTAACGAAGTTGTCCAGTCTGAGGGCTTAACACGTCAAGGAAGTGGACTAATTGGAACATTTGGCCAGTCTGAGGAGCTTCGATGTGTTATAGCTGTTATTCGTCAGTAAGGGATATTTGACTGATTTAGAATTTTTTTGAAGATTTATTTATTGCTGTTATATTGTTATTTCTAGTGGTGATCGAACTCCCAAGCAGAAGGTTAAACTAAAAGTAACAGAAGAAAAATTACTAAATTTAATGTTGAAGTACAATGGTGGGAGAGCAAGAGCTGAGGTTTTTCATGATTTGAAGAGTTCAAATTTTAATCAATATTTACTATTTAGTTTATTTACCTAATCTAATATTTATTTCCACACCCCTTTTCTAGACAAAACTCAAAAGTGCTGTTCAGCTCCAAGATCTGTTGGATGCGACCCGACTCCTTGTTCCACGTAAAAGGTGAGTAATAGCAGGTTTGCCTGACTTGAGATCACTCTATTGTTTGCAAATAATAGTATTTTATCCCAAATCCTGGATTTTTACAGCTAGTGGCAGACCAGAATTTTCATCAAGATAGAACACTATATAATCACAACAAAAAATTTCAACATCATATATAGTTAATCTTCATGGCAAATATTGTTAAGAATTAAGAAAATTAGAATTATGTTTATCATCATAATCAAACTGTGCACCGAGAAGGAGATTCGTTTTGCATTTCACTCATGTTGAAGATGGAACAAAATCAGCCCATGTGGTTAAGAGAAAAAAAAAAGATTTTGATAAGGTCGTGAAAAAAAAAATCAGAAAGTGTATTTCTGAAAGAGGGATGTGATCCTCACAACCCTTTTTTAATTTCTTTTTGCCTTTTTTAAAATCCAAATTGAAAATAATGCACAATAGGGCTAGGTGGATCTGTGAGGGAGGGATTCAATCACTAGAGTCTATTAAATTTTTTGATTTTTTACAAGAAAACCTTAAATTGTATCATAATTCTCAAGGCCTCTGTATTTTATACAAAGGTCTTTACAATAAGGCTTCCATTTAGGTCTGCCCATAGCTGCAGCCACATGATGAACGCAAATACATAATAACTCTATAAAGCTTTCATGGAGTATAGACTCTAATAACTGGTTACTTTTACACGATTCTGGTTTGGGTGATCATATAATCTTTTTTGATATAGTAGGTCTGGTCGTGAAAGTGATAGTGAAACTGAAGACATCGAACATGCTGAAAAACTTCGTCAAGTGAAAGCAGTACTTGAAGAGGTACTCTTATCCATTGCCTATGTTATGGTTTCCAGTAAGATTCATGTTTTCTGATGCACAAAAATTTGGTGGCCATTGGGAAGTAGATGGTGCCTTGTCTCATATCAGTAGCCCTGTTTTTATAATGGTTGAATGTATGGTTTCGTGTACACTTGTATTATATTATCACTTGATGAAATGAGAGGGCAGTATTGCTCTTTGTTCTTTAAAAAAAATGCTGCTCAAGGTGTTCTGGCACTGTTTCTTTTCTCTTCTATCATAACCATGAGTTTCGTTGGATTTTTTTTTCAGGTGTACTTGTAACTGTTTGTTTTAGTTTACTTTCTAAAAGGAAATTTAAGTTTCAATATTGTGGGTGTGCTCTTTTGCTTCTTAGAATAACTTTACCAGAAAATAATATACCTCTACTAATTCTCTGAGGCTTTATCCTTTTTATTTCCAAAATAATAGAAATTGCAGCTGCTTCTCAAATCTAGTAGCTGTCTTTTAGGTTTGTCCTTTAAGGATTCTTGTGTGTTACCTAGAAAATGAGGAGGATGGCTTGAGATAAAAGCTTTAGCGACCTAGGAGATAAGTTTGAGTGAAGGCAATGCTTCTGTCGTTTGGTAAGCTTACTAGTTGGATGAAATGAGATCACTGCTTCTCTTTATAGTTTGCATCTTTCCTCAGTGGACAAGTAGGGAATTCTCATCATTTAAGATATTAAACTTGATTCTGCTTGGACTGTTTGCTGATTATACCACCAACCTTAAGCAATAAGTTTTAGTATGAACTATTGATTGATTAAATCAGTGTGAATAATGAGATTTTATGTCTGTTCACCTTGTGCCTTTTACTAAAGTGCAGAAGTGCTGACATGTTTGGACCCTGCTAGCAACTCATCTACTTGTCAAATTTAGAAATTTCATTTTTGTTATGCATACTCTAAAAATACTATATTAAGGGATACGTGGATGATTTGGATCTTTACCTCCATTTTCAAAAATGGAGATGTCATCTTGAAGCCAAAAGAATGGTGGTTACATTAATACATTGTCATTGAAAGAATGTTGAATAATTGAAATCTTTACCAATGATTTTAGCCTATGACCATTCAGTGTTTTCATGTTTCTTATTAGTTTTTTTGTTGACAGCTCATTAATCTCATAATCATTAGGAATAAATTCATTTTCTTCAAAGAAAATGATCAACCTACTATCACAAGAAGCTTAATCTTATACTGGATGCACAAACCGGCCCATGGATTCAGAAGTTCAAATCTTGGAAAACTGTGTACTTGTACTTCAAAAAAGATTAGGGCAGCCCTTTTGATTCCTACCAAGAGTTTGAATCATTAAAATGATCTGTTACAGTTACAAAATAATTATTTTAATTACATTCATCTTGTCAACTGACTTTCTATGAAATAAAGTTTCTTTTCTTTCATATAATGTTGGTTCTCCCTCATTCTGCCATAATCACTTTTCTTGACATATAAACATATGCTTTCATTTTTGTATGATACATTCCAGAAAGGAATCAATTAACACTCACAATTAATCAGTTTCTTTTTAAAAATTACTGTCATGGCATCAGGGTGGCCATTTTTCAGGAATTTACCGGAAGGTGCAACTGAAACCATCAAAATGGGTCAAACTAACAAAACCCAATGCTGATGGTGAAGATGAGCGTCCTGTTGAAGCTCTCATGGTTCTGAAGTATGGTGGTGTTCTTACTCATGCTGGAAGAAAACAGGTACATAATGCAATGTCTTTTTCCAATTTGTCCCTACTATTCAAGTCTTCCTAGTTCTGATGGAATGGGTTGGATAATTGATCTACAGTTTTGCTGACTGTAGTTTATGTCTCTCTTAGTTGTGTTTGTTAATGGGAAGTTGTTCAATCTTTCATCTTCTTAACTATGCCATTATAAAGAGAAATGATTATTGTTTACTTTTTGGGTGGTTATTCATGACTTGCAGGCTTGGTATATTTCGTTGTCACCATTCTAATTTTCTTTTCTAGGCAGAAGAGCTGGGAAGGTTCTTTCGGAACAATATGTATCCAGGTTATAATCCAGCAGCTTATTTTGTAGTTTGATTAGATCCATAACCTCCTGGTGATTTACACTTGCAAAGTATTCTAGTTGATACAAACCTGAGTTACAACTTATGAAAACGTTTTAACATAAATGAAGTTATTACTAATTGTGTTTCTTCATTAATATAACTAAAATGATATGTTGCTGGTAATTGAATTGGCATGCTCATACCACTACCATCATCGTACATTTTAAACATCTAAACATATAGATTGTAGTACTACTATTTCTTTAGCTAAGTTGTTTTAATCCTTAAAATATGCCATGAGAAATTTTCATACGTTTTATGATTGCTCACAAGAAGGGGAGCTTTGGCGTAACAATAAAATTACTGTTGTGTGGCCTCGAGGTCATAAGTGTTACAGACAGTCTTATGATTGTCCACAAATCATAAAACAGTCTTATATAAAGCAAGGTAAGATTGTATGTAATAAATTCTCTGAGACCCTGCATTGGCAGGAGCTTTATGCACCGAGCTGTCTTTCTTATGATTGCCCACAAATCTTCATAAGTCGAATTGGAAAAGCTCTGGGTCACTGGTTCACTAGGCCAATTTAATTGCATATGGAAGTAGAAATTGACTCAGACAAGCTAATTGGTTGGAACCAATTTCATAACTATTGCAACAATTCCAAATATATCTAAGTTTTAGAACCTAAAAATAAATTATTATTAAAAAACTAATGATGAAGTAGTTGTTGAAGGTGTAGACTTAGTTGCTTTCTAACGATTATATAGGAATATGAGTCTATGAATGAAAAAAAGAAGAAGACAAGGATGAAAGTATGAAAGGATTTCACTGTAGCGTATAGGGATGTAGGTGTTGGTTGTTTGGGAACTTGGGGCAATTGGAGCTAGGCAACAACAAGTCCTTGTTGGCTGTTGGTCGGAGGTAGGGGTAGGCCAAACTCTAGAATTAGTAGAGGAACGTTTGAGTGGCACTGTGTGAATTGGTTTAGGTCCAGTCAGACTGGTTGTTTCTTTCTGATTCTGAAGCTATGATAGTTGAAAGAGAGAGATGGAATGTAATTATTGTTAAGTAAAAGAAAATAACTACACTTTGATACAAGTCTTTGGCAAACACCATAATAATCAATGTGAGACTCAATCATTAACTCTTAACACCCACATATATATTAATATTAACTCTCTCTCCCTTGAGTTGGAGTATAGGCACTTGAGGACATTCCAGATGAACAGTGGTGAGTGGTGAGAATACTACTTCAACCCAAACTTCTCTGGCAACTTTTTTAAAGAACCAAATATCCTATTTCAAAGCAGTGAATAAGACCTTACTTCTATAAATCCAATGCTGATAAAAGAATATGGTATAATATAGAATACAATGAAGATACTTTTGATGCTACATTTAATAGGTTTGATGTTAAAGATACTTTTGACCAATGTGGATGATTTATAAAAAATCTTCAATTAAGTTGGTTTGATCTTCAAAAGATTTGATATATTCCTCCTCAACATTCTTCAAAAGATTATACAATTAAGTTTGTATACTGAAGTTTGCAAAGATGAAGTGCCAAAATTAAGCTATAAAAGATTGCAAAGAAAAATAAAATTAGATTTCTAATATTTATTTTAATCCTGAGGAGTTAGTATTGGAAAGGAGACTATATAAGTTCAATATTACTTTGAGAGACGAGAAAGAGATGACAGATAAGAGACTTAGCAACTAAGCAAGTTCTTTTATTTACTTGAGCGAGAAGAACTAAAGTTTTAAGACCAAAGAAATTAGGATTCTAACATCTACTTTCAAAGGGGTCTTAGTGGGGAGAAATGTTGCAGAATACTCATTTTTCAATTATTTTACTTTAGACAGGGAGAAAATATTAGGAGAGATATAATATATAAAAAAAAAGGCAGTCCGGTGCACAAAGCATCCGCCATACGGGGTCCCGGGAAAGGATTCATTGTACGCAGCCTTACCTTGTTTTTTTTTTTACAAGAGATATAATAATGGTGAAAAATCTGCCGCCTCCCCTTTTTATTTAGGAATCTGTATTCTTTTCTTTTTCAAATATATTTTTATTAGTATCTTCTCCTTTGACAAAGCTGATGACCTGCCAATTTTACTGAATATATATATATAACTTATGCTTTACTTGGATCAGGTTCTTTGAGTAGTCCTGGGATTGGCTGGGTCATGGCGGGCTTTGTAAGTCTCCATTAGGTTGTCTTTGGAGTTTGCCTTGGTAGCTGATAACTTCATGATAGGAAAATATAGAAAATCTGCATCAGTGGCTATAGGCCTTTGATACAATTGATTATTTAAATAGACTCAATGATATTTATGGAATCTAAATAAAGTTGTAGGCATATACAATGTATAATAATATAATCAAATATTCTCCTAGAAAAAGACTCTTTTTGACTGCATATTCTATGGGGGCACCAATAGCCACTGATGCAGATTGCTAGTCTGCAAGTTAATGTGAAGCATTGATCTCTTCATGTTACAAGGAGAGCTTTCATTTCATTTTATTGTGAGGTTCTCCATAGTGGCCATTTATTGGACTTTAACTAATCTTTCACACATTCTCTCTTATTGACCTTTTTCCCATATGGTGCTTTTTCTTTTTCGACTCCAGAATCTTAATCTTCAGTGACTGTGAAGTCATCCACAGACTCAGAAATTTCCACTCAGATTTAGCTCTAAACTTGTGTCTTGTCCAGTTTGTGTTTGGATGGCTTGGACTACATACCAAGGCCACAGTGTGCCATCCTATGTTCCTTTTTAACCGGTAAAGATCAAGGTGCCTAATTGTTCTATAAATGGAGTTGCTGGTTGTGAAAGTTTTGTTGCAAACTGCAGAAGTCCTTGATCATTTTTAGCCAATTTCAAAGGTTCCAGTCATAATGAGAATCTGCTGATATCTGCAAACAACAAAATATAAAATGAGTTAGGAAATATGTACAGCGAGGTTCAAAATCTTGAGCCATGCCGAAATTTCGGTCTTTGACTAAACGATATTGTTTCAGTATCTTGTCGATGTTTTGATGAGTTGAAGAAGCAAGGAAATGAAGCATAAGGAGTTTGTGACAAGTATGGTTTTAAATGTTGTACCATGTTAGGCGAAATGGTCAAAACATATCATTCCAGTAAATTATCAAAACTTAATACCATTCGACAAAAACAATGTCTCTTTCCTTTGTTTCATCTCCTTCCTCTTTCAACCTCCAATCTATTATCACCACCATGCATTAGAACATCAACAAGGTATTAGAACAATATCTTTTTGATAAAGGGCAGTCTAGTGTATGAAGCTCTCATCATGTAGAGTTGTAGGGAAGGGTTTATTGTACGTAGTCTTATCCTACTTTGTAAGAGGTTGTTTTCGGGATTCAAACCCACAATCTCTAGGCTACAAGACAGTAACTTTACCATTGTGCTAACACTCCCCTTCAACAATATCTTTTTGATCTAAACCGAAATTACAGCATGACTTGAGATTTTGAATTTTGGTGCCGAATGGTATTGATTTTCAGTAACCATGAGGTACACAGTTCATCGAAGCTTTTTTTCTTCTGATGAAGTAAACTATTGTGTGAAATTATTTTCTGATATATTTAAATGCAAACATTGTAGCTACTATTTTCGACTGCATTGTCAATGATTTCATAATGAGCTAGCATTTTTAGAGATCTGATTTGAACACTAATTTTTTGTAATATTTAGGTGAAGGAACAGGTCTACTCCGTCTTCATAGCACTTATCGACATGATCTAAAGATTTACAGCTCGGATGAGGGCCGTGTTCAGGTATTCTTTGGTTGATTAAATAAATTTCTGTTCTTTCAGCAATTGCTTTGCCTAATGGTAAGTGAGATCCGAGGACTCTGTTAATGTATGGGGAAGTTAGATCCACAGGACTTTCTGCTAATGAATGGGAGCTCAAATTCATATGACGACGTTGTTGGTAGAGATTTAACTTTGTTGTTCCTACTCCAAACAGAGTATAGTTTAACATCCAATGTGGTGTGAGGAAAACTCGTGGTTAAGATTAGAAAAGAAATCTATTCTACTACTATTGATCTTTCTTGATAATTCTTAATTTTTGTAAAATTAGTTATTTTCATGAACCAATTTCTTTGCAGATGTCAGCAGCAGCATTTGCAAAAGGCCTTCTTGATCTAGAGGGACAGTTAACACCAATTCTGGTTGATATATAGCACTGTGTTTATCCTGTTAAAAAAATGTGGCATTTGCTTACATATGAAAGTCTTTGTTGCCCTAGGTTTCACTTGTTAGCAAAGACTCTTCAATGTTGGATGGACTAGAAGATGCCAGCAGTGAGATGGAAGAAGCTAAGGTTTGTTATGCCCTACATATGATAATTTTGTCTTTGCAAGACTATAATGCACATCTATGTTCTATCTCAATTGAAATGAAAATTATAATATTCAAAGTTTGATTGATGTATGACAGGACCTTTTCAATTATACTGACATATACGCCTTGAAAGTTTCTTGGCTACTAGGATTTCCTCAAAGGGTTTCCTGGCTGATACTAGGATTTCCTCACCATGAAAGTTTCTTCCTTTGACTACTTATTATTATCCTTGTTTGATTGATGTATGACAGGACCTTTTCAATTATACTGACATATACGCCTTATTCGTTGTCAGTAAGGATCCGTTGCAAGGTTTTAAATACCGACCCGTTTCGTACGAAATGGGCGGTATTTCGCGTTCCGCCGCAGGACCGAAACCGGCACGCCGACGGAATTTCGCGATCGCTTACAGGACGAAGCCGATTACCTGGAAGCAGCGGCAGCGAAGGCGAAGCAGCAGCGGCGATTCAGGCGGCGGCGACGACTTCAGAG
>JBAMHZ010000060.1:544510-556321 GCA_037177395.1 Alpinia galanga | reverse complement strand
ACCAGAATCTAGTCTTGGTCTCAACTTAGGTTTTCAGGGTGAACCTAAGCTGGACCAACGCCTATAGTCCCACTGGGGCTCGACCTTACTGGATCTCTCTCCTCCAGTGACTTACCTGACTTACCAATTGCAGCTTGACTTGTCATCTGACCCACCAGGTCTTTCTGTCAGACTCCTCATCTGGACTTCAGTCAGTTATCCGGTCCTGCTGACCTAACTGGACTTCTCGCCAACTATCTGGTCCTCCTGACCCAGTTAGACTTCCCACCAGTTGTCTTGTTTACTTGACCCAACTAGATTTCAGCCTGGTGTCTGGTCCTCTAGACTTATCAATTTTGCACACTTGGTAACCAAGTTAAAATACTACAAGGTCTAACTTTAACTATTTGTCATTCATCAAAACCTAAGTTTGATTATTAGTGCTTAACTGCACCAACAACTTCCTCCTCTTGGACCTTTTCTACCGTTTGTTGAACCAGTGAGGTTCCATCATGCAATTTTGTCAACTTGCTCCAAAGCTCCTTGACATCCCGATATTCACCTATCTTCACCAAAATATCGTTAGGTATAGTATTAACCAAATTTTCATTACCCATTTGTTTATGGTGAATTATCAAAATTGCTCTTCGATCCACCTCTTCCTCTTAAGGAGTTTTCCTTTTCTATCCTTGGGAGCTTCAAACTCATCCATTAAGATGAATCATTGCTTAATTTTCATCATAAGAAAAGTCTCCATCCTCGTATTCCAATATGGAAAGTCATCTTGCACTACAAGAAAAATATAAATTAAAAACTAAATTAGAGACCAATTATATTTGGTCTCTATTTAGAAACCGATTTTATATATTTGATCTTTAAATAGAGATCAAATATTTTGGACTCTAATTCGGTCTTTATTTAGAGACCGAAAAAAAAATCAATCTCTAATTAGAAACTGATTGATAATCGATCTCTAAATTAGAGACGGATTAAAAAATCAGTCTCTAATATAGAGGCCGATTAAAAATCGATCTCTAATATAGAAATCGATTTAAAAATTGGTCTCTAATTATAAACTGATTCATAATTAGTTTCTAAATTAAAGACCGAATTTTGAATCGATTTTTAAATTAGGGACCGCTTTATAATTAGTGTCCGAGCCCTAGCTGTCGTCCCTCCTCTCGCGCAACCCTAGCCATCTACCCTCTCCCCTCTCTACCGTCTCCCAGAATCAGGCATGCGACTCTATGACGATGGGCAAAGGCAAGTTCTCGTGGCTCTCTGGTACCACCTACGAAGGCGAGTTCAAGGCCGGGTTCATGGACGGCTACGACACCTACATTGGCGCACTCAGCGACACCTACCGCGGCACCTAGTCCATGAACCTCAAGCACGACCATGGAGTGATGTCCTTCGCCAGCGGCGACTACTACGACGGTGAGTGGCGATGCGGCGTGCAAGATGGGCACGGGTGGTACTTGTGGAAGAAAGGGAATGAGTACGTGGGGGCAGTAGCGCTCGGGCGTTATGGACGGCCGCGGCACGCTCGTGTGGGCGAATGGGAATCGATACGACGGCGGATGGGAAAATGGCCTCCCCAAAGGGAATGGTAACTTCAGGTGGGCGGATGGAGGGTTTTACATTGGGTATTGGAGCAAGGAGAATGGGAACCTCCAGCAGAAAGGTGTCTACTATCCATCTCCGACGGCCTCCTCGCCGACGGCCCGAGATCCCTACGTCATCTTCATGGCCGGCCTCGGAGATTGCAAGGTGTCCAACATTGAAGACGTGTCTATTCTGCCATCCCAAAAGACTCTGAATTGGCCAGGCACGGAAGCTGATAATCTGGCACAAAAGCAAGCAGCCTGGCGAGCCTCCAAAACGGGAGAATTGCAGGGGAGGCGTCGGCGAGCGTCGATAGAGACGGCGGCAGCCATCGGGGCGACACCGCGAGGGCACCCCGGACACCATGCTAGCAATACCATAGGCGGGATTGGAAGCAAAAGTGGCTTTTGGTATGCGGATGACCTTGTGAACGGTTGTGACGGGGAGAATGAAGAAGGTAGAAGAAGTGAGGTCGGAGGGACAACAAAAGGTGTTGATGAGTTTCCTGGCGAGATGGACGATCAAGTGGAATGGAGGGGCGTAGGGAGGATCCTACCGACAAGGTTGCCGGTTAAGGAGGCAAAGAAGCAAGGCGACACAATATCGAAAGGCCATAAGAATTATGAACTGATGCTCAATCTCCAACTCGGAATCAGGTAAAAGGAAATTGAATGTGTATCCCACATTTGTTTATTTGTCTTTTTTTTTTCTACTTCATTTCATGATGTTTATGTTGTTTTCTGAAATATTCACAAAGAAAATTATCAATGTTGTGTAGGCAAGCAGTAGGGAAACTTCCTGAACCCAAGTCGCTTGACCTCAAGGCAGCTTCATTTGACCCCAAAGAAAAGATATGGACAAGGTTTCCACCAGAGGGAACCAAACAAACACCCCCACATCCTTCCTGTGATTTCAAGTGGAAGGATTACTGCCCTCTAGTTTTCAGGTTTGCCTCCCTCAAACTCCTTGAAGCATTTTCTCACAGTATTGTTCTTAAACCTTCCATGAATTGACTCAGACAATAAGACATGTGGATATATAGCTCATGAGGTATATATATAGTTCACAAGGACTTCAGTATCTGTTGAACTGATTTATTTATTTTTATTTAATAAATGTTCAGGACACTTCGCAAGTTGTTCATGATTGATCCAGCTGATTATATGCTATCAATATGTGGAAATGATGCTCTGCGAGAACTTTCATCTCCTGGGAAAAGTGGAAGCTTTTTTTACCTTACGAATGATGATAAATACATGATCAAAACAATGAAGAAATCTGAAGTAAAAGTAAGTTGGCACATTTTTAAGTTTCTATAAGGAATGTGCATTTATGTAAACCTTCCTTGGCAGATTTCTCATGTAGTAATTAATTTTATGTTATTACATGGAATCTTTTATTTGGCCAAAAGCAGTAAGAACAATATTGAGATCCAACAGAAAAATGGTGATATATGGAGCTTGTGAACCAAAATGACACCTTCAACATTCAGATTTCAGTATTTGTTAAACAAGTGTTGTATTTTCCTCTACACATGGGTTTGTTGCAGGTTCTTCTAAGGATGCTTCCAGCATACTATAACCATGTTCAAGCTTTCGAAAACACTTTGGTGACCAAGTTCTTCGGCTTGCATTGTGTCAAACTGACTGGGGCTACTCAAAGAAAGGTTGGTTCTCTAAGGATATATACCTTTCTAATTAATACATCGATAGATATAAGACTAATGCGGGAGGAGCATCCTTGCTTCAACATTTCATTTGATTTTTCAATCAAAAAACACTAAACTCTGAAGCCAAAGTTGTTAATCAAGTTATTTTTCTATCAGGTTCGATTTGTCATAATGGGGAACCTCTTCTGCTCCGAGTATTCTATCCATAGGCGTTTTGACCTCAAGGGATCCTCTCACGGTCGTACAACAGATAAACCTGAGGCAGAAATTGATGAGAACACCACTCTCAAAGACCTTGATCTGAATTTTATATTTTGACTGCAAAAGTCTTGGTTCCAGGAATTTCTTAAATATTAACACTGTTCTCTCTCTCTCGAATCAGACACAAGACCGCTATCGAATTTTATTTTTATTGTTCTACAGTATAATTATGTTTTCTGTCTATATTTGTATTTAAATCATCGTGATTATAAATTATTTACACAAAGTTGACTAAACTGGTAGAACTAAAGTCCAAATTGCACTCATGACCTAAACAATAACAGCAGAAAATGGTGTATCTAGGATATAAAAAATGAGTTTGTCTTTTCATTTTTCTCAAGTATAAATTTGAGACAAACTTAATTGAAAGAATAATGATTCTTTTTCATGAAAGGAAGCTTCTTAAGCTGATTATATTATAATATTTGGCTTCAACACGTCAATATCCAAATAATCTATCAGGGAAAATTTCATCTCTTGTGCAAAATTTTCCTTGTTACCTACCATTGAAGTTATTGTCACTATGTTCCATTGTTTTCCTTATCAGCATTGTAAGTTTCTTAGCTTTTATATTATGATGCTGTTTGGTATAGAAGGCCTTATAAAGAGCTCATAGCATACGGTGATAATGATCCTTGGGCTCAGTTGCTCACTGTGATAATCTGCTAAGAATATTTGAAGAACTAAACCCTTTCATCTTCTTAAAGAATTTTGAATTCTTTGATGTGGTTTTATATGCTTTCTTTCTGCTTTCTGGTAGGCAACTGCAGGCGGTGGAGGGCGTGGAATGCGTCTAGCTAAAGAACCAGAGGAGTTTATCAAGTTACTACAGGTATTTTATATGCTTAATGCGACGAAATGAATTCTAGTTCCTATTCTTCTTCTCTCCAAAGGTCAAAGAAGTTTGTTTGGTGGAAAAAAGTTATTGAATTTTAAATTGTTATGCCAGCAATAGTGGATCAATTTTCTGAAAGTCCGATGCTGTCTTTTTTGTGCAATTCGCTACTTAAACTTTGTGTAAATTATTATTTTTAACTTTTACTGCTACTTTTATACAGACATTCATTTGCTTGCTAAAATATGAATTATCTTTTACCATACTAAAACATCCTGCTTAGCAGCATTTATTTGGTATTAACTTTTTTTTAATGAAGGTATTTAACTTTTAATCCCACACTGTGGTTGATTTAATGTGGCGTTTGAACTTTTAATCCCACAAAATCCCTCCTAACTATAAGGCTATGTTTACTTGAAGGGAGTTTAATTGAATGGAAAGGTGGCAAAGGTGGCAGTCTAAGGGGGAGGAAGATGGAGAGGGAGAGGAAAGATGGGAGTAAAAACTTGTCTACTTGAGATATAGGAAAGAGAGCATTAGATGGAGCAGGATAGAAACAAAAACCAAATGGTAGGTATATCCCTTACCCTTTAATTTAAACCTTGCTACTGCCACTCAACTCACAATCACTGCACATCATTGGGCACCTTTGCTGAAAAGAATCTGTGATAATAGCAAAGGCATCAGGCAAGGAATGCTCATGCCCTTTGCAGTAAATCCCTCCCAAACTAATTCTCCAAAAAACTCTCCTTTTTCTTCTCCTATGCCCCTGCACCTTCCTCCACTTTCTTTGATGCATCAGGCAAGGAAGGATTACTCTTGGTCACCTAAGGAGTCAAGGGTCAGGTCACTCTCGTGGATGATCTTGAGGTTGTTCTAAAGGAGATCATGATGAAGGTTAGCTTCGTGATTAAAAAGGAGAAGATGAGGACAATAATCACAACCTGGTAGAGCTTTAACTGGTATCCCACAATGAAATCAAAGAATTAACAACACCATATTAGTGAATTCAAGGAATTGCATGAACGATTTTTTGAGCAATAGAATAAGAAATCAGTGAGTTCTAACAAGCTGACAAATTAAGAGGACAAGGTAATTGATAGACAAAATAATCTTGATATTTCGGGGATGTTAAATGTTCAGTTTGTCACTTCCATCCATGTTTGGACAGAAATATTCGATGCAAATTTTTGTTCCACGGAGGTTGCACAACTTCCCTCACTTGGGCTCACCTATGAAGTAAAGGATAGAGGAAGGAGTTTATGTGCCTCGATTCCTTCTCTCTTCAATGATTAAGTTAGTTTTTAGAATCTTAATCATGGAATTAACTGAAGTCCCACGCTTATCAGTATTTTTTTAATTGTATGCAGCAAGCTAAGAGTGAGGCACAAGTTGCATTTGGAAATGATGGAGTTTATTTGGAGAAATATATCCAGAATCCAAGGCATATTGAGTTTCAGGTAAGATCTTGTTCTTGTGATCATTCTGGTGTGTTGTTATTTTTTTAGAAGGATCATATATGTATGTAGATAGAATAATAGAACAATTAACACAAAAGGTTCTGAAATTCACACACTGGGTGCATGGTCCTGGGATAGAACCCATGATCATTGGCAAGTTATCTGATGCCTCAACCAGCATCAGTGGTTTTTACTTTTTACTAAGTTAGCTGATGCCTGAACCTGTACCAGTGGTTTACACTAAGTTAGCTGATACCTCAACCAGCAAAAATTCTAAAGTAAACTCACTTATCTGTATGACACAGCTAAGGCCATGAGCAAATTTTAAAACCAGTTCTCTTTGGTGAAAGGTGCATATATTTCCCCATTATTTTCTTTTATGTTCTCATAGACTGTCATTAGCCTCAAGTTGGAGTCTTTTTCCTTATCATAATTTCATTTTTTGTTATGTTAGAGCAATTATTTCATAAAAATTCTGTGTGTTAATGCATTCCTAGTCACAAAGTTTACAGATTCATAATGACAGGAGTAAAGTTAATGGGAAGAAGAAAATGAATAACCATTACCAAAAGGCAATGGATTACCAGTGAACTAATTACAGAATGCCAGTATCATAATAGATTATGTTGTTCTTGTAAGGATAACTTAATTTTAGATATCTATATATTTACTATGTTGTAAGCTTATAGAAGAAAGACAATCAGCTGTAAATTTCTAGATTGTTGTATAGGCTTGGACTTGTTAATGGACCATCATAATATCAGATATAGGAAATTGTAATGTTTGCTTATTTTCCAAATTATTTACCTTTTTTCTTTCCAAAAAAAATCCTTGTATGAATTGCTCTAGGATATGTAACTAATTATTTATATGATTAATAGCGTCTCATGGAAATTTTTACTTCACTGTTCATGAACTACAGCACTTGTCTTTGCGGTGGCTTTTCAGGTTCTTGCTGATAAGTATGGAAATGTCATCCATTTTGGTGAGAGAGATTGTAGTATTCAGGTACTTTTGTTTCATTACTTTATTGGCCAATTTAAAGTCATCCATGTCTTATTCATCTACTCATCACTTGCTAGAGATACACTAACCCTTTAGCTATTAATGTAAAGATTTGTGCACCCTGATTTCTTCTCTACTTGTTAGTACTTTTTTGAACTTTTACTCTATCATCTTTCTTCTGCATTTTGGAATGTCAATTTTTATTTGTTTTGCATTTATTAGCACTGCCAATGTGAGTCTTAAGCCTAGACGAAAGAGGTGTTTGCATAGTCCCTTACAACCAGCCTAAATCTGGCACCAACCTTATGAATCTTAGCCATAGTTCTCATAACACTAGGTTGTGAGTAGCAACTTGTTCAATAATTTGCACTAGTTCATCTAGCCAACTTCAATTTGTTGGACCTTTTATTGCTGTCGTTGTATTAGTTATACATTTGTACTTTCCAGATATTATAGCATTGGGACCTTGATTGCCCTGATATCTGTACCCTAAAATTTCTCCAGTGTAGAAAATTTGAAAAATCTTGTTAGATCCTTCTGTCTTTTAGTTATGAATTTATTAACTGGAAGCTATAACCGTTTTAAATTGCTGAAAGGTCAAATGATATTCTTTGAACCATTCTTCACAGAGAAAACCCTTTCATAAGCCCCATGGCATTTCATTTTTTGTGTTATAGATGAATATCCTTCTGACTTCGTTACTACAATCTTAGTTTCTTATAGCTTGATTTTTATTGGCTCAAAGAATATCTGCACATTATAAAAAAGTAGGTATAAAAACTCATTCCTTCATCTTAAAGGTATTTGTTCGCTATATATTTTACTAAAGGACATTAATAGAGGAAGAAATGGAGGGCATACATTTCATGGATGTTTGTACAAGTATAAACATCTGAAGTTGCAAAAATTATGTGGACGATCAGTTTGATTTTTGCTAGAGTTCTGTTAGTCTGAGTTCAAAAAATAGAAAATTTAGCAGTGAAAATAGCATCTTGACTCTGAAGTTATCACATACATGGTGATTCAGTAAAATAAACTAATTACTGAATACCTTATGTTTAATCTTATCTTCAACTGTGATTTGTCAGAGGAGAAATCAAAAGCTTCTAGAGGAAGCTCCATCCCCTGCTTTGAACCCAGAACTCCGGAAAGCCATGGGTGATGCAGCTGTAGCAGCTGCTGTGTCTATTGGTTATGTAGGTGTTGGCACTGTTGAGTTTCTCTTGGATGAACGAGGTTCTTTCTACTTTATGGAGATGAACACAAGGATCCAGGTCTTGAGATCTCTCTTCTTATTGTAGTTCCTAACACCTGAGTCACTATTTGACATAATATTCATGCTTTAACTGTGCTTGGGTGAAATCAGGTCGAGCATCCTGTCACGGAAATGATTTCTTCAACTGACTTGATTGAGGAACAGATTCGGGTAGCTCTTGGAGAGAAGCTCAGATACAAACAGGTTGGATTTTGTTTAGCCAATCAATTTTTAGTAGTCAATTACATCATTCATATGAAAGGGAGCCTTGGTGCAACGATAAAGTTACTACCTTATGACTTAGAGATCATGGGTTCGAGTTTTGAAAATAGCCTCTTGCAAAGCAGGATAAGGCTGCATACAATAGACCTTTCCTTGGGATCTCGCATGGCGGAAGCTCCGTGCACTAGGCTGCCTTTTTTTAATTACATCATTCATATATTTTAATCCACAGGAAGATATTGTTCTAAGAGGACATTCAATTGAGTGTCGAATTAATGCGGAAGATGCCTTTAAAGGTTTTCGTCCAGGGCCTGGTATTCTACTTTCTCATTTCTTAATTCTTAGTTCCTAGATATATCAATAGATGAATGGAATTTAAACATGAGATGGAGAGCAATCGCAACTTTGACTTCAAACATTTCATTTCTGGAACCTCGTGTCTGTAGGCTAAAAGGAAACTTATATGACGCAAGCAATCATACTTTTATGAGTCAAAGTTTTGAGCAATTAAAAAACTATGTATAGATTAGAGTCAATAGTGTAATGAAGATAGTAAATGTCGAGATGAATCCATGGACTTACTAAAAATTATTACAGTTTGGTTGCAATTAGATATAAATTCAATAGTTGATAGAATGAGAGAAATAGATCAAGATTTTCTGGACATGTTTAAAGACAATGAACATATTCTATAGTTTGTTGAATTAATTAGAGTTGGAAATGTGACAAATAGAGAGAGATTAAAGAAACTATATTTAAAATGGGTCCTCATAAGGGCTGTAGCCTTTGCATAAAGTTTAACAGAAAAATCCATATAGCCAGAGCCGGCCCTGGGCTAGGCCTAATGGGGCCCTTGCTCAGGGCCCAAAAATTTTTGGATAATTTTATAGTTTTGATTAGGGCCTAAAAAATTTTAGAACACTTTTAATTGGGGCTCAAAAATTTTAAAATCGTCCATGACCTTTATATCCTTTGGGCCGGCTCTACATATAGCTCATCCCAAAGAGCTAAAACCAACACAAGTTGTAGCATCTCTTTTTGGTCATCCTTGATCACTAAATTCATCTTTCTGCTATTGCTTAGGTATTGAGCGGACAGCAGAGTGCAATCTTTTTGATTGATTCAGGAAACTTTATGGTGATTACTATTGAATTGTGATTCATCAGAAAAACTGTCATCTTATATTCGTGCAGTATGACTTTTAGCAAATCTGTTATTCTATTGTGGACTTGTAAGTTGGTTGTTTATCTATATATATTTTATTGTAATTTAGGTAAGATCACATCATACTTACCATCTGGAGGTCCCTTTATTAGAATGGATAGTCATGTTTATCCAGGCTACGTGGTGCCCCCAACTTATGACTCCCTACTTGGAAAGGTAAATGGTTGATTATTTCTTTCTTTTATAATATAAACCATTTCATCAGTTTGGTATGAGGTTGACCGGATCAAAATTTTGTTATGAGAGGTTCTATTGAATTATTGTATCACATTTTTCTGAAATTTTTTCTTTTTTTTTGTTCCTTAAATTCAGCTTATTGTCTGGGCACCAACCAGGGAGAAAGCAATAGCAAGAATGAAAAGGGCCTTGGATGACACTGTTATCACAGGTTAGTCAACCTCAAATTCACTCAATAATACAGAAATATAAACTGATGCTGTCATTTTTCTGGTTCTTTGCTATATCATTTTTTTTTAATAAATACATTTTTAAGTCTTAGGTTGGTGGTGCTTCATTTATTTATTTATTCTTCAGTTTTGAGTTTGTCTTTCCGTGTTTCTTTAGGTGAAGGGTGTATAAATAACCTCTACGAACATTGAGTACACTCTTTATATATACATATATATAGTGTACTTTCTTGAGATCTTTACAAATACTGATTCGTGTTTACTTGTTTATATTGAAGATTAAGCATTTATTCCATTTGTGTTTATGTCTATTCCCAGATACGTACCTTTATTTTAACTGTTCAAATATTGTTGTTATGATATTTATATTTCTTTTCGTTATTTGTATTAAGGAATAGTACAGCTCTCCAAAATCATTCATTTTGAACTTCACAGTTAGAAGTACAAAAAACTGTTTCATTTTGTGAAGTTAGTTTAATTAATTTGTCTTGCTGCATCGTTTGTAATATTGTCTTTCTAATGCAGGAGTTCCTACAACTATTGACTATCATAAGCTAATTCTTGAAGTTGAGGTATTGCAACTTTGAAATCTTGCCAATGACTTTCTTCTTGTAAAAAACCCTTAAGATATTATTAATACAGACGCTGAATCAACTTCTGGCTTCTAACTTGTCCATGCGTCTGAACCCACAGGACTTCAAAAATGGAAAAGTAGACACAGCATTCATACCAAAGCATGAAGAGGAGTTGGCTGCAGTGAGTTCTAGTTTCTTTCTGAACGTGCAACTGCAATACTAGTATCAAAGAAGCGAGTTTGGGTTTCATTTCATGCATAACAGCTATAAGGAAACACTTTGATTTCTTTTAGCCAGGACTGGCGAGGATTTTTGGTTTCTATCGCATTTGATAGTCTATTCTTTTTCTCATACTACCTCTAATTCTGTAGCCTTAAGTTATGCTCCATGTCATCTTTAACCGAATTGCTTCCTATAGCTACTCCAAACATTGCCTTGCAAAATTATAGTTGCCTGATGTAATAATCAACCATTTCCTCTGATGCAGCTCCAGGAACGGGTCTTATCTTCCTCGGTGAGCAACTAATTGATCGCGGCTGCAGAATTTGCAGCTTCATTTTCCTGTTCAGCGCAGAATAGCAATTTGAATCTTTTGCCTCTTCGATCTTTTTTCAGTATAGACTGTAGTTCTTTCCAAGCATCGAGGGAATAAGACAAAAATAGCTTGTGTCGTTACGAGATGTGGACTTTGAGATCGACGCATGGAGACTTTTTTTTCTTCTCTTCTTGGATTTTTCCCCCCATTTTAATAAGCGTTGAGATTATAACATGTCAACAAGAATTTACACAACAATGTTTGATCAGTATAGTAGATTTCTTATGCTTTTATATTTGTTTAAAATTCATAAGGTATATATAGATAGATAGATATATATTGATAAATATAACGTATATGATAATTAAAAAATTGATCACAGAAAAAACTTGTCAGCAACTAACCTTAACTTGTCCACTCCCTTGGTTACTCAATTTTTCAATTTATAATGTTAGTTTGCTTCTGTTATAGAAAACTAAATATGGAAAACCAGTTTGTTCATCGATGACAACCTTAGTAGCTCTTGTAGTATGCTCAAGTAGATGGTATATACCTAAGGTTGCATTTGGTTCGGTCTAATTATTGATAATCTTGATTATTCATTCAAGGTTATCAATAAAAACCTCGTTTGGTTCAAGATTTGAACGATTATTAAGTAATGAAGGATGTCTAACACGTCATGCCACGTCAGCAAAATGATTATACATAGAGAAATAATAAAACCTCCAAGAAGCTTATTTTTTTTTTATTACCGAGGTTATGCAAATATTTTTTCAAAA
>JBAMHZ010000060.1:522852-533032 GCA_037177395.1 Alpinia galanga | reverse complement strand
ATTGTAGTAGCGAGCTCCGATGATTTTGCTTAATTATTCAACCATAAATTTATATTAGTCACAACTTTAACTTTAACTAGAACTAGAATCGATCAATTATCATTAAAAATGATCCAATTTTATGCGCATACTTGTTGCATGTCATATTTATGCATGCACCCTTCCATTTCTTCGGCGGAGGTCCCAATCCTCGATCATTGAAGGACCTGGATTCTGGCCATATTCCAGAATCCAGCATTCCGATGATGACGTCACTTTCCAGCGTGGGATTCCTATTAACCCTCTGCGGGAAGCTAAGGAAATCCCATGACCTCGTCGTGTGAAGCTTCAGGGTTTTACTTCGAAACACTGAAACTATTCCCTCCATTTCTGCAATTATTTCGTGTTCGGTTGTAATTAATTTATAACATATATATATATACACAATTAAAACTATCCCCTCCATTCAATATACCACGTAATTTTTCAGCCTCCTCGACGGAAAGTTTCGCAGCAAATCCACTGAAACTCCTCTGGTAGCTATACACCAAAGACTCACTGGGCGAACTGCATTATCATTTGTTTCAGTCTCAAAGTTCGATAATATATAATTTTTCACAAAATAATATATTTCGATTTATTACCAGTTCACAAGAATTTCTTTAAGCAGATTAAGATGGAGTTCATAGGTCGGGTATTGAGATGAATGTTGAGCTCCCATATACACAATATAGACCTGCACATGCCATTCATGTATGCTAATATTAATTGATTTAATGCAGATTAAAGAAGAGTTTTCAGAATGCAAATTTACAAACTTCGGAATTAATTACCCTTCTTTCTTCATTCGAAGATGCTGACGAAAAGAGAAGAACAAAGGATATGAAAAATGGAAGAGAAATTAGATGCGATGATAGAGGAGCCATTACTTTTCGTATGAATTGTTGTAAATTTCTACGTACGATACATGGAATTTTATAGTGGATTCCAACTAATGAGATGTTTAAGATCAATGGACAACATGTATTGCCCCGGGACTTGTCGCGGTGTCACTACTATAATAGAAATAATTAATTATTAGTAAAATTTTAATGGCTAAAATAAATTTTACGGATAATATACCAAACAATTTTAATTTTGACCAATTAATTATTTAAAAGTATTAATCAAATAAATTTTAGTTGATAGTTAACATTATTTATAGTCCGAATAAATTATGGCTTATATTTTTAATTTTTATTAGTCAAAAATGAATTTTTATAGATAAATTTGGCTAGTAATTGTAATAGTTGATAAATTTATCACTCAAAATTTAACTAATAATTATATTAAATTTGATTGATGATTGTATTAGACTTTGGTTAATAAAATATTTTAAATATTAATAAAAATATTTTGATCAGGATTATAATTATATATTATTATAATTATACTAAAATAATTTTTACATATTAAGTTTTCATATTCATTAATCTTCTTATAGGAAATATTAATGTTAATTAATAAAACAAAAGATATGTATGTGCTAACTTTTTTTTTCAAATCAATTTTCATATTGAAATTTTCTCTTATTCTAATATAAAATATAAAGGTTAATTATCTAAATAAAAAAATGTAACTTCCTTTCCAATCTACCTCTATAAATCAATCTTTGTAGAATAATGTATGCCCCGGCCCATAACTAAGAAAATATTAATTATTTGCTTATTGTATATATTTATTATTGAGTATTATGACAAAGTTATATATAATAGTATTATAATATTATCATGCATGGTGCTGTAAATTTAGACTGATTAATTTTTCATATTGTTAATGAAATAGTCTTATAATTTGGGACAAATTTAGCATTTGTGTATTAAGTATTAACATAATATGAAATTAGTATATTACGGTATTACTGTTATTTTAATTATTCTTAAATTTAAAAAGGTTAGTGATTTCAGAAATCAAAACTAAAACTTTAACAAAAGAAATATTGTTTAATTTTTTACTAAAATATTTATTTGAATCTATTAGTTTTATAAACTAAACTAATTGAAACTTTATTGGTTATCTATTTTATTCTTTTAACATAATATTTTATTTATTTTTATTGTATCATGTGAATTGGGAACCAAATTAATGCATCGAATTTTTTTTACTAAGGGCGTATATGAAGTTTGGTGATTACTGAATCATACAACATAGTTTTATATTTATAAAAGGGTCATGTAATTTTCAAAATATCTGCATAGTTTAAATTGAAAAAATAGATTGTAATGTAAATATTTTATTATTTACATTCATAAAATCGAAATGTAATATAATATATATTTTATCTACATTGATGAATCAAGATGAGAAATCCGTGTAAACAACCATCACACTCCTCACGTCATGCTTCCCGTCCGACCAAATAACCGTCGCCGGCGCCGTCGAGTTCCCTGGCAATGAACTGCCGGAAACCGACACAGTGAACTGCATCTTCTCATTCAACTTCGAAAACTCCAACTCACTAGGATTCACCACCACATTAAGTCGGCGATCAGTCCAGACCTCCGCCTTGTATATGCAGGTTCGGGGGCTGCCGACGTTGGTCACTGTTCTCAAGAACTTCGCCGTGAAGGGTTTGCCGGATTGAACATGTAAGGCCATGGAAGGGTAATTGAGATCCCTGGCAGTTCCATGGGTCCTGGAAGAGCAGCAACCAGGGTCGCCGGTGATGATCCTGATCATGGTTTCGTTGTAGCCCGAATTGCAGAGCATTTGCACGTAGTCACTAGCACCGGCGTCGTAGACAAGACCTGGGTCGACGGCCTTCACAGGGTTTAGTTGCCCGGCTCCATACGATAATTGGTCTTGGCCGGCCGAGGGATGCATCGGTTTAGCTGTATAAAACATGGACAAAATGATAAATTTTGCTTCGACAAACAAAGTTGAAGTACAAAGCTATGTAATGTTTAAGCAGGAGACCTGTCGTCATGAGCGCAGACATGATGGCTGCCGGAGACCAGTTTGGGTGGAAGGACTTCACGTAGGCCGCGGCTCCGGTTACGTGCGGGCAAGCCATGGAAGTGCCCGAGATTATGTTGTACTCTACGGACCTCGTGTCGTTGAGGAAGCCCGACACTGATGCAACCCGTGACCAAGCGGCCAAAATGTCAATACCTGGAGCACTCATATCAGGCTGCAAACACAAACGCATTAATTCACATGTATTAGGTTTACAAGTTTTCCCAAGTTGCGATGCAATTCATTAAATCCCTTAACGATGTGAAGGTGATTGAACTGAATGATGAATATAATTAATCACCTTCAAGATGTCAGGGGTGATGGTGTTGGGGCCTCTAGATGAGAATGAAGCAACCAAGGGAGCCTTGGAGTCAAAAACTTCCTCACTTTTGTGGATGTTAGCCACTGGATATCTGGCCAAAATCATATTCATGGATTAATTAATCAATCAATTTTAATAGTACCTATAATTTCTCTTTCCACTATTATAAACGGTGGCAATTAAAACAGCTAAAGAACAGCAGGAAAAAAACTGCACAGTGCTCTAACGTTGGGAGAGGCATATAGTTATTGTGAACCTAGCTATATCTGAGCTGCCTAAACATTGTTTTCTTTGTTGATTCTCCACCATCGTAGATTCACAACTAGACGAACAACCATAGAACATGCATGCTTTGATGAATTATAGAAACTTTATCATATCTAGCAAGTAAAGATAATACTTTCTTCGACAAAGTCAAATTAATTAAAATATTAACTGTTTCCCTCAAGTATTTATAAAAACTCACTTAGTGCTGTTTATGTAGCGCAAAAGGTTGAGGCCATCCGCGGAGCTGATTACGATGGCTGGGCTTGGGAATGAGAAGGAAACGTCAAGTGAAGAGTCATCTATATATACCAATCCTTTAATGCCTGTATTAAAAGTTTCGTCAGAGAAGAAGTTGCAGAGAACAATCTTCCCTTTCACCAAGTTTTTATCTAGCAAAGTGCAATCCCTGATACAACAAAGAGTAGACAAGTTTGATAATTGAAGACACGATCAGATCAAAATGGTTGCATCTATAAAGAGAAGATAGAATTATCTAGCTAGGGTACCCTGATAAAGTCGTTGCATTTCCCTGCAAGTAGATGAAGGGGTGAAATCTATTTTCCGTGGCAAACGTGTTTACAGAAGCTCCCTGCATTGTTTAATTTTTCAATAAAAAATAATATGAGTTTATGTAGTTAAACGCCTATTTTTACATAGAGAAGAAAAATTCCTTACTTTAATGCGCATATGATAAAAAGACCAAAGCACAAATAAGTTTGTATAAAAGAATTTTGAGCATAAAGTATAAAGGAATGGAGTGCATGATCTACGTTTAATGCATAAACAAGACAATGAATAGTCAAAATTACATTTTTTTTTAAATTTACTAGCTACTCACCAAAATGGACCCATGATCTCCGGTGACCACCGTGTCAATGATGTGCCTATCGATGCTGCTCGCGGCCGCCGCCACCATCCATGGTGCCACGTTGCTGACCGTGCCATGGCTTGGCCCTTCGTTCCCTGCGGAGGCCGACGTCAAAATCCGGTTGGCCATGGCGTGGAAGGAACCGATAGCTACCGAGTCCTGGAAGTAGTCCACGGGGATAGCGTGACCGAGCGACAGGGAGATGATGTCGACACCGTCCGAGATCGCGTCGTCAAACGCCGCCAAGATGTCTTGATCGGTGCACCCGAACGACCAACACACTTTGTACACCGCAAGCCTCGCCGACGGGACGGCCCCCCGGGCGGTGCCGTCCGCGAGGCCATAGAGGCTGGCGTGGGAGACGCTCCGGCCGGCAGCGGTGGAAGCTGTGTGTGTCCCGTGACCTTCGAAGTCGCGCGGCGATGGTTCGTTCGACGTGTAATCGCCGAGGCTATTGTAGTAACGTGCGCCGATAATTTTGCTTAATTATTCAATCATAAATTTATATTAGTCATTACTTTAACCATAAATTCACGGTTTATTTAGCAATAAATTCAGTGAAACAATAATAATTAAAAATGATCGAATTTTATGTGCTTACTTGTTGCATGTCATATTTACGCAAGTGCCCTTCCATTTCGTTGGCGGAGGTCCCAATCTCTGATCGCTGAAGGACTTGGCTTCCGGCCAGATTCCAGTATCCAACATTCCGATGATGACGTCACTTTCCAGTGTGGGATTCCTGTTAACACTCTGCGGGAAGTTGAGGAAATCCCATGACCTCGTCGTGCGAAGCTTCAGGATTTTACTACGAAATACTGAAACTATTCCCTTCGTTCCTGCAATGGATTAGCGTTCAATCTCAATTAATTTTATTATATATCTACAATCAAAATAAGAACTATTTAATATACCGCTCAACTTTTGAGCCTCGTCTGTCAAAAGTTTAGCAGCAAATCCGCTGAAACTCTTCTGGTAGCTATACACCAACGACTCACCCGGTGAACTACATTGTCATTGGTTTTAGTCTCAAATTTTGATAAAATATAAATTTTCACGAAATAATGTATATCATCAATTCATTACCAGTTCACGAGAACTTCTTTAAGCAAATTAAGATGGAGCTCAGAGGTCGAGTACTGCGATGAGTGTTGAGCTCCCATATACACAATATAAACCTGAAACATGCCGTTCATGTATGCATGGTAACATTGATTGATTCAAAACAGATTAAAGAACACTGTTTACAAAGGAAATCTACAAACTTAATTCTTTTCTTTTGAATTACCCTTCTTTCTTCATTTGAAGACGCTGATGCAAGGAGAACCAAGGATATGAAAAATGCAAGAGAAATCAGATGCGATCGTCGTGGAACCATTGCTCTTCCAATGAATTTCTGTAAAATTTCTATTCGAGATGCATGGAATTTTATAGTGCTCAAGTTTTATGGTTAGAATTCTTGATGTGTTATGCCAACTAACGGAGAGTTTACTTATTCAATGGAGAACATGCGTTACATATTGCCACGGTAACGCAACGCTATTTTTAATTATATCATAAAAAATGGAGCGGTACCAACTTTTTAGTTGACATGATCAAATTGTACAAATTTTGTTTTTTTTTTTTTGGGTACAATTTGAACGGAACTACACATATTCTCGATTAATTCAAATATTTGTATCAAATAATTTATTCTTGTTTTTTCTTACACCATGCCTTTTTATAAACGTTTATTTATTTATGCTAAGATAGAGTTATAATATATATGTATATTAGGTGTCATGTGGAAATCAACTTGTGTTGTGGTTGATCAGTCATATAAGGATGAGGCCGGCATAAAATGCTTGATGAACTTGGTCAAACTTAACAGTATTATGATTTGAATGAGGATTAGTTTAAAAAGTCAACTTCAATATATATTCCCATTGAATCTACAGCAATCATCTACGCAAATTGAATATTAAGTTTTATATTCATGAAACCCTTAGCGCTCTCTCTCTCTATATATAATATACATACCAGAGGAATAATTTCCTTATTTTTCACCATTCTTAAATCCCTTTTTTCATTGACATCAAGCCATTTGGAAACTAATTAAAACAAGATATTGAAGGGTTCTCCAATGAATTTTTCAAGGTTGTCTCTAATCTATAGAGATAAATTAGAATCTCAATTAATCGATCAACATAAGATAATGAGCACTTGAAAACTTAGAGCGTGGAACTCTTTAAAAATTAATTCTCATCTACTATATAAATTTATTATATTTATGTTGATCAACTAAATGGCTTAGAGGCTACCAATTCATCCTTCAACTTTAGATGAGTGTCGATGCGGGTGAGGATGAATGGATGACGTCAAAAGTTAACCTTTTACGGAGATAGATATTATGCCAATTGATAAAAAATTTAAAGAGTTAAAAATAGTAAATAAAAAAAAGAGGCAACATCGGGAGTGTTTTAAATTTGCATGTACGTCAGGTTTCGTTTCTTAGTGGGCCGGGCTCTACCGGCGATCCTACGAATTCAAACCAGAATAAGAAAAGGGGCGAGAGTTAGAAATCTGAAGTCTCGTGTCGCCCTTCTTCGCCCTCTCTTCTCCGTTTGCGCTCCGATCTCTATTCTCGGAGCAGGTTTGGCTCTGGAGGTGCTGAGATGTCGGTCTCGAGCGACCCGGGATGCGCGGGTAAGAAGCCCCACAAGCGGATGGGTGGCATGGCGGAAGCCGTCGCCATCGCTTCCGATCTCGGCTTCTTTATCAATCAAGAGCAGGTCCGTTTCGAGTAGTTGCACCGGTTCTTTTACTTAAAAACCATTGTTCCTTTCTTCTAACTTCTTCCTCTCTTCGATATATTCAGTCTGAGATTTACATTAGTTCGAGGTTTGGTTGACATTTACGCTGTTTACATTATTCGATTCGTTCAATAGAGTTCAAGATTTGGTTGACATTTTCATTATTCGATTCTTTTTGCCTATCTTCGATATATTCAGTCGGAGATTTACGTTGTTCGATTTGTTCACTAGAGTTCAAGATTTGGTTAACATTCGCTGTTTACATTATTCGATTTGTTCACTAGAGTTCAAGATTCGTTCACTAGTGTTCAAGATTTGGTTAACATTTTAGCTGTTTGGTGCTTTTTTCCTATCTTCGATATATTCAGTCGGAAATTTACATTTTCGATTCGTTCACTAGAGTTCAATTCGCTGTTCAATGTGTTATATTTCATATTGCGAATACCTGCCGGAAGGTCAGCAAAATTCGTCGAATTCCATTTGTGGGGATAAAGGGGATGACTTGATTAGGGTCATAACTCATAAGACAACTTACTGCTGCACAGAGAAATCTAACCAATTTGCAAGTGGAACTACAGGGAAGGAAGGCAACAATTTGTGCTTCAAAGACATTTTCTTCTATTTCACTCGACATCTGTTGCATTACTTCCCTCTTTGTGCTGTTGATATTGCATCATCATTTTCAATGTGCTTACCTACTCTTGTTTCTTTGGCAAAGTTTTGATTGTTGACATCAAAACTTTCTCTTCTTTCAAAAATTCTATATCAGCGTGGAATCTGCTAAGTTTTGAAGATATAATTCACTTACAGTTTTTATTTAAAACAATTCATGCATTAAAAGAGAAGTTCCCTTTGGTTAGTAAGAAGTCCGATTACGAACCTGTTTAAATATAAGATTCTGAGAGGAACAAGAAGGAGAGGGAGAGAATAAAATAAGAGTGTCTTCCATTGTTTGAACTTTGGATGTGTTATATAGACAGGAATAGAAGTTATTATTGGTGCAGGGGCACCAGATAATCGAATCTAGGTTTTGACAATGACAAACATTCAAAGGTAAGTTTATCTGTTATCTCATATTCTATTTAGTGTGCAGAATTGAACTAGGATTAAGTGCTAGCTAAAACGTCTAGCAAGGTAAGTATGGTAAGCTTCCTGTGTGAAGTGATGGTAAGGCCGTGTCCTTAGCTTGGGACAGTCTTAGGCATCGGGCTGACTGAAGGTTCCAAGGGATGCCAAAGTCAAAATCGGACAGTCTAGGACTGGTGCAAGGCATCCATCAGTCGACTGGTAATGGCACCAGTTAAGTGATGGCGGCGGTCAAAGGATGTGTCACCTATTTGATAAGGTTTCGAAAATAGTGGGGATAGAAGCCTATCCTCATCTTGTATCTAGACGCAATACAGGGTTTTTATGAACCTAGAAAGACTATAAAAGGAGGAACTCAACCCTAAAGAATACAATTATTTTAGAAGTGCTCAAGCTATCCAAACGTTCTTCTAACGTATTCAGACGTGTGACGACGCTACTCCGACTATACTTCAACTTTCATCCTTTATTCAGTATATTTATTTTATTAAGCTTTGTGTACTTTATTTATCGGAGTGATAGATTTGTTACTATCTCCGTATTCTTTGTAAAGCTTGTATCTCTTACCTCCAACAAGGAAATGATCTTTTAGTGAATTGTCCCTCGAGGCGATCTCAGATCGCGGGCCTTGGACTAGTAGCCATTGGCTGTGAACCAAGTAAAAACAAAGTGTTCTTACTTTCCGCTGTGTACTCTTGTTTTTTTTACCTCCGTAGTTTCTGAAAAAGAAAAGAAAAGTTTTAAGAGTTATTCACCCCCTCCCCCTCTAGCATCTTTACAATCCAACAATTGATATCAGAGCGGGGGCACTCAAATTCGGTGCAACCACCGATTGAGCATCTTTTTTTTTCATTTATTTGATTTTAATTATTTTTCCCACACTGCTAATCCAAGACCAAGTCTTGGGACATTTTTTTTGTAACTAACATTACAGGAAAATGGATAAATCTATCATATCAAGGATTCAGGGGGAGAGTTCAGATCAGGACTCACAAGGTAACAAATTAAATTTAAAATTTAAATTTCATATTATTTGTTTCAAGTGCAGGGAGAGAGGACACTACAAAAATAAGTATCCTGTTGGAGCAATCAACCCAAGTATGGTTATGATTTTGATGTGTGTGTCAAAGAGTTTAAGTTAGGTTATTTGTGTATTTGATATGTGTGTTTAGTCATGTAGGACTTGTAAAATCACACATGTGAATCTTGGTGTGGCCAAGTATTGGTAAGTTCATCTACCTCATTGCTCGGGTTAGGAGCATTGGAGTGGAGCCGAAGGAAACAGACTTCGAGGTAAGACGTGAAGGATGGAACAGGGAGAAGCTGTGAGCTTAAGTGCATCCGAGGGACGCAGGCCAGAGGAAGAGAGCTTCGATGGAACACTTCGAAGAGGTTGAGAGTTGAGTGTCTGTAACCTGGGTTAGGGTAACTCAACTTAGGTGAACTTGACCAATTGGTTAAGATCAAGTGTCCAAATCGACCAGGACTTGGGTCAGGTCGATTGGGGTTAAGTCGGATGCTCAAACACTTGTATTTGAGGTTTTACCCGACACCAGTCGACTGATAGGGTTTCTAGTCAACTGGGCACCATAATGGCAGTCAAGTCGGATGCTCAAATAGTGAAGTTTGAGATTTTACCCGACACCAGTCGATTGGACATAATTCCAGTCACTGGTTGAGACCAATGGACTGGGGTTTTGATCAGTCGACTAGAAGAGTGCCATTGGGGTATAACGGATAGAAATTCTGGAGATCACGGCTGTTAGAAGCCGTTTACAGTGAGACTAGTCGACTGGTGTTAAACTCCAGTCGCCTGCCAAAGGGCAGTCGACTGGTAAAGTCTCCAGTCGACTAGTGGTCGGCAGTTTTGGT
>JBAMHZ010000060.1:491258-516811 GCA_037177395.1 Alpinia galanga | reverse complement strand
TATCTCACCGTTCAATTGGTGCCACGTGTTTCGTCGCCGTACTAGCCAACCTCTGGATAGCTAAGGCCCTATTTACCTGCGGTTGCTCAGTATGATTTTTTTTGTCAATAAAAATAAAAATCTAATTTTACCATGACAAACTTTATCATTATGTGCTAAATGATACAAAAAGTGACAATTCATCTCGCCATTGTCTCAGAATCTAACTGTCCAAATAAAAGGCGCCAAATTGCCGAATTGAATCGTGGTCGTAGACGACATTCTTTTTGTACAAGCGTTTTTGAAAAGTCTATAGCAAATCTAGAAATGTGAATAGTTCGAGACAATGCATTTTAACAGCTATCAATTTCAGGATATGCAAAATCACATAGTTATCTACGAACAAATTGAACTAAGCAACTATCGTCACCATCAGTCACAGAGAATCTCTTTCTTCAATGATGCGTTTTTAGACAGTAACAACTAAACCTTATGGAATCGACTTTTTTATATTTAACAAAAGAAAAAAAATAATAGAATTTCCATCGTTGTCATCTTCAATCGTTTTGTTCGCTAAATATTTCTTTCGGTTTCTTTACGCACTTCAGTTCTCACCGTCAATTTGAGAATCATGTTCAACAAAAATCTTGTCTTGTAAATAAATAAAAATATATATTCTTAAAACAAATGAATAAATTTATAATATTGAAACTCATTGCTAATCAATTAACCAATGGTATGAATAAATTTAAGTTTTTATAGTGTAATTTTTTTTTATTGTGCTCTGTTTTATAAAAATTCATTTTCCCCTCTAAAATCATTGCTAATCAATTAGAATATTATCAATTTATTCTTAAAATACTTAAATTAAAATTAAAATTATACTAAATTTTTAGAAACAATTTATTTAAAAAATTAATTATCGGAAATCAGGCACAAATGTAAATAAAGTGGTATCTTGATTTATTTTAAAAATAATAATAGCTAATTTTCTGGTGAAATTAGCGATTCCAAGGTATTGAGCAAAATAGTAAATACAACTTAAGTCTGATTATAATGAATATAATTTGTATTCAATTATTTTATTATTCACTGACGAAATAAACTAAGTAGACTTTAAAAAAAAAGTCCCCAAAAAAAAATAAAACTTAACTTTACAAAAAAATGCCGGAAATAATCATAGAAATATATTAAATAATGACAATAATAATAATTATTTTTATTTCAGAAGTGATCAGTTTACAGAACGCCTCAAAAACACCATGCGGCGCCGGCGATTCGCACTGAAGCATATGGGGCAACCCGTTTTTCTTCTTGCAGTTCCTCATTTTCCTCTCCCGTCGTCTGAACTTTAAGCTGCGGCATCAGCACGGCTATTGGAACTCCTCCTCGATTATCCTGCTTTCAATTGCTTCCCTGATGTCGTCGTCTCAACCCGCTGCGGCGCTAAGCACTTCGCCGGCGGGCGGAGGTAAGAGGCGCAAGGGACGACCGAAGGGATCCCTTGGAAAGAAGAGGCATAAGAGACTGGACTCCATCGTAGATAGTCCTAGCCTCTTTCCCCCTTGCCCAGCGTCGCCCGTGGAAGAAGGCGCTGGAATCCGCCGCAGTTCTCGCGTCCGGCGTGCCCCTATCATTCTCGATGCTTCTCCTCCTCCCCGTCGCCGGAGTAAAAAGCAGGGTCTGCATGACTCGACCAGATCTGGTATTGGTAGAGGTCGGAGGAAGAGGTGGGGAAGAGGTGGCGATCAGGATGGTCGAAAAGGACCTCACTTGGTTTCGGCTTCATCACAAAATGCTTCTCCTCTTGTTGACGAAGCAAAGACTTTAGAGGAGCAAGTAGAGGACTGGAAGTCACGACTTCGATCTAGGGTTGGGAAACGACAAGGAGGTTCAGGTTATTTTCGGGATGATTCTACGAGAAATGAAAAGGAATCAGCGAAGCAGGTATCATCTGAGAGTGGATTTGATTCACAGGAAAGACCATCTAGTAGGAGGAAGAGAAGAAAGGTCTCTAGTGATGATGTCGAGGCGATTGGTGAAGAAACTAGGTTTGAAGATGAGAGTTTACCTTCCGACGATGGAGATAATGGTGAGAAAGCCACCCAGGAAGAGGACACCAAAACTGTCACAGATTCACAAGCATTTATCGATCCAAACAAGGAAATGGAGATTTGTTTACCATCTGAGGCAGTTAAAGAGAACACGGAGTACACAAATGCTGATGAAGAAGTAAATCTTCACCAGTCTGAAGAAAGAAGGGTAATCCCATTTCAGCAACCAGTGGAGGTTAGCCCTGAAAATCAGGAAACCATCGCTCTGAGTGAACATATGAATGGCAAGACTATTGAGACTAAGAGCATCATAGAGGAAGCTAGTTTGAGGGCATCCATCACAGAAGAAAATCAAGCAAGGAAGCACATAAAGGAAGGTAGGAGGTGTGGGTTGTGTGGGGGTGTTACTGATGGGAAGCCACCAAAAAGACTTGTTCAAGAATCTTCAGGTAGTGATAATGAGGCCTATGCAGGATCTTCAGCTTCAGATGATCCAAACTATGACATTTGGGATGGGTTTGGAGATGAACCAGAATGGCTTGGTAGGCTTTTAGGTCCCATCAATGATCGTTTTGGCATTCCTCGCATTTGGGTTCATCAACATTGTGCAGTTTGGAGTCCAGAGGTATTCTGCATATCTATGCTTCTGTTTCTTCTCTTATACTATTTGGCTGTAACTTCAAATATTTGTTTCTCATTCTTGATTGTAGTTGTTCCTAGTTGTGAAATCTATTTCTTAATTTTCTTGTCCATCTCATAGTGGTTTATTCTCTCAATGGTAGTTTTATGGTAGGCAATTTCTAACAATCTTATCTTAGCTTTTTGTTGTATGCTTTCTGAGTGAACATGCAGGTCTACACATGTATTTTCCATTTATAGTTCTTATACCTTTTTTTTTTGGCTGATGCAGACAATCCTGAGTGTTGGTCTTCGGGTTCATTCATGCTTTTCATTTGTGAATCTAGGCAAACCTCTAGTTCCTTTCTCTCAAAATAAAAAACAATTGTGGTAGTTCTGCTGTTTTCTTATAACTGATATTTGATTGTTAAGTGCAAAAGTTGTGTTTGTGTTGAGTTCAAGTTGCCACTCTTCACTCTCATTTTCTGTAGTTAGTATTTGACATGACTTATGTTTCAGGCCCATGTTATTGAGACTGTTTCCTGTGAGTTTCATTGATGATAAATTGTGGCTCACAATTATGTTAGTGCTTGTTAGTTATGATGATACATCTATTGCTTTTTTATGCCATTGAACATGGATTATTTTATGATATATATACTATCTATTAATATTCCATGCTTCATGTTTTGTTAGACGACTTGTTTAAAACTTCTCTCAAGTTTTATCTCATTAGATTCATGATTTGAATTGGCTCTTTAGTAATTGAAACATATTATTTTGAAATTGTATTCCTGTTTTGTTTTTTATTCTGCTGCTCTGGCTGAATACCCATCAATAATTACAGGGAAAACTTTAGGCGAAGCGACAATGCTCAATATAGCACGATTAATATCTGTATTTTGAATGCTTGGTATTTGAAATTTCAAAATCTTAAAGAGTTTATATTCTGTTGGCATATGGAAGCACAATTGCATCATTTTTCTACAACTGCTTCACTAGAATAGAAGCATACCTTTATCATGTTCTTTTTCTTATTATTTGAACTATGTAAGTTCTATGTGTTGTATACATCAGTATACTACTACCAGAGCAGCTTTTATTTTGATTTTTTCATCAGTGTCACTCTTATGCATATTTGTCTTTCAAGTCTTTTCATAAACTTTATATAGAGTCACGATTATGAGAACATAATGCCACAGAAATCAATTTCGATCCTTTTGATTATTTTGCCTTAAATGACAACCTTGAGTTTGTTGCATGCATGGTTGTTCTTCCAGGTTTATTTTGCTGGCTTGGGCTGCCTGAAGAATGTTAGAGCGGCCCTTTATAGGGGAAGAGCACTGAAATGCAGTCGTTGTGGGAGACCTGGTGCTACCATTGGTTGTCGTGTCGACCGATGCCCTAAAACTTATCATCTGGTTATATAATTGTTCTCAAAGAAATCTTTTGATTTTCCTCTTCACAGTATTCTTGATTCTATGCTTCCTTTATCTTATATGACATTTCTTCCTTACTTTTGCAGCCTTGCAGCCGTGCTGAAGGTTGTATATTTGATCATCGCAAATTTCTCATAGCATGCCCTGATCATAGGCATCTCTTCCAACCTCATGGTACTGAGCGTGATCAGCAAATTAAGAAAATAAAATTGAGGAAGTTGAAGTTAGATATGAGAAGGCGTGCACATGATTCATGGAGAAAAGACTTGGAGGCTGAAGAGAAATGGTTAGAAAATTGCGGAGAGGATGAAGAGTTCTTGAAACGTGAAGGCAGGAGGCTTCATCGAGACCTTTTAAGAATTGCACCTGTATACATTGGGGGTTCTTCTGAGGATGAAAAGTTGTTCCAAGGTTGGGAATCTGTTGCCGGCCTGCAAGATGTCATCAATTGCATGAAAGAAGTAGTTATATTACCTCTTCTCTATCCTGAAATGTTCAGTAGTTTAGGCCTTACACCTCCTAGGGGTGTTCTATTGCATGGTTATCCTGGTACTGGTAAAACACTTGTAGTTAGAGCTCTGATTGGTGCATGTTCACGCGGAGATAAACGGATAGCTTATTTTGCACGCAAAGGTGCTGATTGTTTGGGAAAGTATGTTGGCGATGCAGAGAGACAACTAAGACTTCTTTTTCAAGTAGCCGAGAGATCTCAGCCTTCTATCATTTTTTTTGATGAAATTGATGGTTTAGCTCCATGTCGTTCTAGGCATCAAGATCAAACCCATAATTCAGTTGTTTCCACCTTACTTTCCTTGCTAGATGGTTTAAAATCTCGAGGTTCAGTTATTGTAATAGGTGCAACTAATCGTCCTGACTCCGTTGATCCTGCTCTTAGGAGGCCAGGTAGGTTTGATCGTGAAATATATTTTCCACTCCCTAAATTGAAGGATAGATCTGCTATTCTTTCACTTCACACAAAGAATTGGCCTAACCCTGTATCTGAACCTCTTCTTTCTTGGATTGCAAATCAAACTGCTGGTTATGCTGGTGCTGATTTGCAGGCACTGTGCACCCAAGCAGCAATGAATGCCTTGAAAAGGAGTTGTGCATTTCAAGAACTGTTGTCTTCTGCTGAAAGATGGTCTGGTGATGGAAAACTGCCTTCCCTTCCTTCATTTAAGGTCGAGGAAAGGGATTGGTTGGCAGCTCTTGCAGGTGCTCCTCCTCCATGTTCGCGTAGAGAAGCTGGGATGGCAGCAAATGATGTAGCCTCTTCACCTCTCCACTTTCATCTTGTTCCATGTCTTCTGAAACCACTGTCAAAGCTTGTAATTTCATTTTACGTAGACGAGCGAATCTGGCTACCTCCTGCATTACTGAAGGCATCAGAATCAATAAAAAGTATCATTATTTCTACTCTTGAGCTGGCAAGAATTAACACTGGCTCTTGGTGGTCTCATCTAGATTCTTTGATTAACCAACAATCTGTTGCGAATAAGATTGGAAGAATACTTTGCCGCTATGGCCTGGTAGTTGGTGGATCAGGAAATGGTCAATCTTATGCACTGGATGATCATGATAAAGATTGTCAACTTGTCAATTCAGATATGCTTAAACCATCAGACATATCAAGACAAAATTCTGTTGAATTAGGAAAATCACATGGATTTTGTGCTTTGATTGCTGGATTGCCAAGGTCTGGCCAGCAACATTTGGCTAGTGCTCTCCTTCATGGATTCAATGGTCATTTAGAAATCCAAAAGATTAATCTGGCTACTATGTCACAGGAAGGACATGGGGATATTGTTCGTGGATTGACTCAAACTCTTTGTATGTTTTTATTTTCCTTCCAAATTATCTAATTATAATTTGTAGAGGTTTTAGCATTTAGCTTCTGCACATAACTAACTTGTCAAGCTTGTTGTAGGCAATTAATATTTATTATGTGATATCTGCTTTAATTTTGTTGTTAATTCTTACAACTCCACCAGCTAGTATTTGTTTCCAAAACTTCCCACTATGCTTTTATTATGATGCACCCCACTCCCCATCCCCATCCCCATACTATAGGTGTTGTCTTCAAAAGTAGAAATCTCAATAAAGCTGCATTTGTTCCCCAGCTCTTCCTGTCCATGTCATGGGAAATAACCTACTCAAAGCTGAGGTGTTATTAGTTGTTATATGGTGATCTATATGGTCTGCAATGCATGAAAATGCAATTAGTTTCTTCTCTATGTCCATTTTTATCTGCGTGTGACTACTCTTCATTTAAATGTGACTTTTCCGCCACTTTATTGGAAGATGAGTGTATTAGTTCTGTTCATTTGGGGATTGATTGTTTAGCAAGTTCTAAACATTGATATTGCCGACATGTTCTTAAACAGTGAAATGCATCAATGGTGGAAGATGCATGATCTATATGCCTAGAATTGATCTCTGGGCAATTGAGACCACTGAGTCTACTGAAACCTATCTAGATACTTGCAGAGTGTCTACTGTTTCAGAGGTCAATGGTGTGGTCAGAGTTGCTTCAGAAGCATGGAATCTGTTTATTGAGCAGGTGGATTCTTTGACAGCAACTGCATCTTTAATCGTCATGGTAAGATTGACATCTAATTCAGGTTCCTAGGATCTTATATATTTTCTTTTACAGTTCAAACCTGTGGCCTGCTTTTCCAATCTTAGTTTAATATCTCAATCACAGTTTAAAATACCTGCTAAAAAACTGATTCTCCAACCATGCATCTTTAATCATCGTGGTAAGATTGACATCTAATTCATGTTCCTAGGATCTTATATATTTTCTTTTACAGTTCAAACCTGTGGCCTGCTTTTCCAATCTCAGTTTAATATCTCAATCACGATTTAAAATACCTGCTAAAAACTGATTCTCCAACCATGCGTTTGTTACTTGGACATTATCATTGATGTTTATATGCTATTAGTATCTCTATGGATGGTATCCGTGTGTGTATTTGTATTTTAATGATAGTTGGCTACAGGTCAGACTAGCACACTGGCCAGACAACTTTTTGATCTGATGTTATACTAGTTTTTATGATCATAATTCGGTAAGTCATTGGGTTCAACTCTGTTTCTACAATGCTATGAAGTCTTTTGACTTTCGCGCACGTTGAAGCATCTTAATCTTTTGTTTTGTCTTTCATTGTACTTCATTTAGCAACATTTTTATGGGTGCTTTAGACCTATGGTTCTCCTATATAGTATCTACTCTTTCAGATTAATTCTCAATATGCAAGAATTGATTCATTTCTCTGAAAAACAACCTAGAATGTTTTCAAAATCTTAACCGTATAAATACTTTTTACTTCTGGAAATCACTTTCACATGATCATGACTTTTATATGATTGTTTAATATGAATCTCTTTCACAGTAGTCAGAATGACTTCACAACTTGTATATAATTTTGGGTCTTCTTATATCCAGCTAAGCAGACTGCTTGCATCTCATAGCTTATGCAAAATTTTCTGCTCATATTAGCCTTTGAATAGGAGAAAATGATTATAAATATAAGCAGAAAATTTTCTAAAAACCAATATTTTCTGTGGTTATCATTTCTTTCCTTTCAGAAACAGTGAATTATTAAGCCAATGGTTTCAACTTATTTACTATTGTATTCTCTGTAAGTATACACATGTCACATAGATGTGCATCGCTGGCAAACTTTTTTGACTTACCATAATGCCATGTTTTTTTTCCATGAAGGTGCTTTCATATGCAACAATATTTGTTGACCATTTTGTTTGTATTAACCTCATTATTCTTGTTATCTATTCAAGCCTTTAATCCCTTTTGTGATAACCTTTATGTAACAGGCCACGTGTGAAATGCCTACCCATGATCTTCCTCTTGGAATAAGGAAATTCTTTACAAATTATGTACCACTTGGTCCTAGTTTGGTTCCCTCACAACATTCTATTCCACGATTTTCAGTTGATGTAGGTGGAAATTTCAGCCATGAACTGTTAGTCAATTTATGTGCAGCAAAATTAGTTGAAAATCTGCTTCAGAATTATATTCAGTTGATGCATCAATATACTCATATGGATAACTGTCACAGTTCTTATAAAACCTTTCAAATTCCTGAAGCTTCAGAATCACAAATGCAATTCTTAGATGCCAAAAAAATAGTTCCTGCATCTAATGAACAGAAGGATACTGAGCAGATAGCTACTATTGGTGAGGCTTCCTTGATGGATAATCAAAAGCAGCAACATTTAGGTGATGATCAGGCGCAGCCCCTGCCATCTACAACAGGTCATGGCATCACTGACATTAAGCACAATGGCTGTCAAGATTCGGTTGTAAAAACTTTTGGTAAAAGTGTGAAGGGTGGTTCCATGTTGGGAATCACCACATTTGGCTACCAAATATTGCGTTACCCTCATTTTGCAGAGCTTTGTTGGGTCACCTCAAAATTGAAAGAAGGTCCTTGTGCTGATATAACTGGTCCATGGAAGCATTGGCCATTCAATTCTTGTTTGGTGAATACATGCAGCATGCCAGAGAAGCCAGTTTCTGAAGGAACTAGCAATACAAAAGACAGGGAACTATCTGGTACAGTTAGAGGACTAATAGCAGTAGGTTTATTGGCTTACCGTGGTATCTACACATCAGTCAGAGAAGTTTCCTCTGAAGTCAGAAGCGTTTTAGAACTCTTAGTGGGACAGATTCATACAAGGATTTCAGAGGGGAAAGATGCATTCCGTTATTTTCGAATTCTTTCACAGGTGGCTTATTTGGAGGATATTGTTAATTGCTGGGCTTACACTTTTCGCAGGTAATTTCTCATTTCCTGTGCATGCATTTTATTTGATCTTCAATGCTAGTGCAGTTGCATGCCTACTTCATGCATTGCCACCAATTATACACATTCATTTAATTAATTAATTTTTGCTGATTGTACAAATTATTTTTCAATAAAAAACTGAAATTACAACCATCAATTTAGCATGGAAACTGTCGCACTGAATAAACCTAATACTTGTTCACTAGCACATTAAGTATTGTCACTATTACATGACGGTGAAGACATTCTAGAGCATGTTAAATTATAATTTAAATCAGATTACATTGCCTCAGATATATCCATTGGCTTTGTATTACATATGCCCTAATCCATAAATATAAATAAAAGTAATAGAAGCTTCTAAAGATAAAACTTTTCTTAGGCACTGGATTGCTAAATCATCAACCAGAATAAAAGAAACATTTAAGTAACATGGTATCAGTAACAAGTTAGTAGGGTTTTCATGAGTCAAGGCTGAAGCAGTGAAGGTTTATGGAAAAAAAAAGAGAGATGAAATTATGCTTGAGAAGGACATGAAGATTGAATGCACGCATAAGATATGAGTGGCCAATATAACTCTTCCACTCTAAAAGAGGGGTTCACATGTGCCACAATTTGACATGAACTCACCATAATCATCATAATGATGGTTAATCTTGCCATTGCGACATATGACAACTCTGATCCCAATCTGGATTAATGTAGGAACCTAGAATATCAATATTATTTTTTCGCATCATGGAGAATTGAGTGTCCAAACACGAGTACATGAGATAAACAAAGGAAAGAGATTGCCAAACTAATGCTATGTCATTCATTGTCATTAAATAACAGAATGGTTTGATCTTTAAGTTGTTTAATTAACTAAAGGGGGGACTCTTATTTACTTAGTTAACATATTTCCATTTTTCATACATTATTTTATTATTATTCATCATTGATGCATCCAAAGAGAAATAATCACAGATCCTAGGTCATTTCTAATAAGAGAAATTCTTACACGGCTTAGTAAATTCATAAGTTTGAGGGTGCTCTTTATTTCAATAATTACTTTCTTATATCAGAAGCATACTCTGAAACAAGAATAAAAGAATAAAGATTTCAAGGCATGCGAATAATTAACCAAATGTCATGCGAATAAACTAAAATCAGATATGATTTAAAGAAGATTTGAAAGGAAATAGTTCACTGGAATTGTCAAGAGAATAATTGCAAATAAATTCACTATTTAACTAAAATTATAAGGCCTGAGAAAAAGAACTATACCACATGCACCATCTAAGGAGTTGGGAAAAGCCTACCTTGATCCATAATTGGTATGAATCCTTCTCCTTCTACCAGCAGAGTTGCTTTATTTGAATGATATGCACATCTAGAAAAGCCAATAATAGCAGAGTGAATTATTTAAAAATGCATACCTTAAAAGCCCTAACATGTATCTTGATTGATTGGATGTCATTCTCATATTATGATATGAGAATTCTCTTTCATTTTATGATATAACCATTATCCATGTTCTATATATCAAACAACTTGAAACCATGTGCTTCATAGCAACGTGATCCAACAACTTCTTCCTTCTTTTGTAGAAAGGATATCAATAAATTATGAGAAGCTTCCCTAGGAGTTAAGGATGACTGGATGATCCTGTGTTAATTGTTGTTTCTTTTGACTGACTTGGTAATTATTGTTAAATTAATAGATATATTAATTAGTCTCTTTCTTAGTTGTCTTGCAATCAGGATGTTGAGTTGATAAATTGTGTTATTTTTCAGTTATAATAGTCGTATGGATCAGTGTCTACTTTTTTGTCACTAATTTTCATTGGGTTTCCTTTATTCTTGAATCTTGACACAATAGTTAGGTAATTGAGACCTCGTTTCAATAGTTAGGTTATTAAGAATTTGTTATTCCCTATATATTTTTTCTAAAAAAATGAATAACAATTGTCTCTAGCTTTATATCCTCTCTCTCTAGATTTTTATTCAAATTAAAATTTTCATCTAAATGAACTATTTTTATCATTATTGAACAATTGAAATCATGGGAAGCTATCCTTTTATGTATGGAGTTTTATCTATAGGGTTTATCCCCTTCCTTTTTTCTACAGCTTACCAACAGAGATTCATAAAGGACCTCTAAATACTAGTACAACAATTCCAGATGATGCATTGGTGGATATTGTGTCAAATGATAAACTTAGTCCCAAAAATGGATTAAGCATGCCAATTGATCCGACATGTTGCGAATCTCAAGCTAGTTTGATTAAAGAAAATCCTACTGAACTTGTGAAGGTTGTTCAATATAATAATCTGATTAAAGGACCTCAGCTATTATCTACTCCTGAAGTTTGTGTCAGAGACAATTCTCCATCCAATTTGCATCTAAGTTCTGAATCTGCAAGTGCACCAGTGAGTGAAAGCAGAACAAATGGATTTGAGAGTCCATTTTTAAAAAGTCATTGTGTAGATCATTCTAATGCTTCACAGAAGACAGAAAACAATTATCCATCATTGTCTAATGTCTGTGTTGTTGACATCTCGGACAAGGAGATTCCATCTTGCTCTGGGAGAGTTACAAATCCTCAGAATGGTCTAGAAAATATTTTACCATCAAATAGGTTTATTACTGATGAATTGGGTATGTCACCTGACAGAAATGGCAGCCTTTCAGCTTCGTCGGATTTTTTGTGCCTGTATTGTTGTTGTTGCAGTTGTGTGCAAACATTGTTTGTGCTGGTTCGCCGTATACTCTTTGATTCCTTGAATTCAAGTGATCGTTCTTCAAGGGTTGATGATGTCCATGACATTCTCGCTTCATGTTGTTCGAATATTTTAGCAACAATTAGAAGGTGCCATGAATCTCCTAGCAGATCTATTGATCAGAACCCAACTGAAAGACAAGCCTGTGTTTGTCAGACTGAGAGTGACAAAATGCTCAATGAGACATCTGGCTGTTTTTATGAGAAAATTAGATTTGTACCTGTTGAGTGTGTCCATTTAAACAGTAGTCAGATTGGAACAGCAAATTCTGAGATGGGTTCCCTAGCAGGAGATATAAAATTTTTTCTTAAAGATGGTATATTGATACCTTTGGACGCCCAGATAGGCATCCCACTCCATTGCAAATTTGAAAACCTATGCCTCTCATCTGTAGTACAGACAATATTAATCCATAAGCAGCAGTTGGATTAAGAAAATGCATTTGGTTGTCTGTTGATTGGAATCAGTTATCTTCGTTGGAGATGCACAAATTTTTCAGCATTTTGATCATGACTCGTGTGTTTCCCACTGGTTATTTGTCATGAAAGTATTTAGGTGTAACTGTTCAGGTGCCCTTTTCTTTGATATCCAAACATACTCAGGATAACCCCTTTTTTTTTAAAAAAAGAAAAGTTTACCAAAGTGAATGTTTGATAACATTCCCTTCAGAAGGTCTGACAACCTCTCATCTTCCAGATACAAACACATAAGTTTTGGATACTTTGCTATGTTCAGTTATACAAGTGTCAGATGATCACTGGATGTCGTTTTGCTGATTTTGGCACTTGTGCAGCATTGTTCATGCAACCAGACTGCTTTTTCACAACCGCTTGGGGCTAGGAAGAGGGGAAGGGCCACAAAATTGGACACGGAGCATGAATTATTTCAAGTTTTTTGTCGCTTTCGCGCTCCTCCCTGACTCCTAGTTATCCAACTACACCAACTCTGGTTTTTTGGTACTACTAGTGCCAGTGCCAGATATCTGTTATAATTGTTCTCATTTACAGAATAGCACACGTCTCCCTCGCAGATTTCTATCTGACGCATGAACCCTGGTAAGAAACCTGGATTCTCTATTGAATGAAGAAGACCGACCTTTGTCATAAATTAGTACACTTAAGAAAACACTTAAACTAGTAGTCTAATGCGCAATTCTGGAGGGTATTCTGATCAAATAAGTTGCGAACCAAAGAAAGTATCCTTTGCCATCTCATGAGTTCATTGTAATTAAAAGGTTAGCTTGAAGCTGTGTACGTTGACCCTCCCTGGACTTAGATATCTTTGTTTATTGTAACATGAAATTGTAGTAGTGGCATTCATGCCTTCCAGATACACTATCCTTTTGTTCGGAACTTGTTATATAATTGGTTCTTGTACTGTTTGTATGTTTATCTCTAGAGGTTTTAGAAACTCAATTCTTGCAAAAGACCTGTTAATTTGCAATTGGTACTGATTTTTCTGCATATCTTACTGTTTTTATCCGAATCTCTTCCGAAGTAATGTTGGTAGCTTCTTGTAAGTGCTTCAGCGAAAGGACTGCTTATCTTGCAAGTTCCCCCAAGAAAATCGATGAGAATTTACTATAGTGGTCTGCTACCGGTTAAAGCACGGCTGTCTTGATTCTTGAGCAGTTGCATCAGTTCAAAACATTTTCGAATCCATGAACATCTTTTATATTAACACCTTTTTGTGAGGCCAATTCCAGTTGCGCAGTATCATGTATGAAAATGCAATTATGCTTTTATGCGCTATAATTTACCAATAGGGAATACCCAGATTACAGCGGCAACCATTATGAAACCTTTTATAATCTCGATTATAATTTTATTTTAAAATATAATTTTTTATTATGTTAAATAATATATAAAATATTAAAAATAAGAAATTGATATGAATTTATTCATTAGATCAATATTTTTAATTAAATTATAAGAACAATAGTATGTCTATTTAAACTCGTTGAAAAAACTTAACTTTTTAAATAACTAAAAAAAATGTGACAAGGTGATAAGCGCTTGTCTTGGCGGTGAATTTGAAACGAGCACTGAATAAGAATTCATTTGTCTTGAAAAAAAAATGAAATTGACATATTAATGACCTCTCTTAATTGCTTTTATCAAGGAGGAAGATAAATAAGACAAACACTAATATGGATTAGCTCAGTAGAGAAAAAATTTATAAATATATCATGATTAAAAATCAATCTAAAAATATAACCCGAGGCTGTTTTTTGAGCCTCAGCTAGCAAAGCGATTGTGGGGAAACGACATGTCAACATACCGGTCTTTATTTAAAACACGTCACTGCTTCCCCTTTTCCGCCTCACCTCCTTCGGCTCCGTATTCGTCGTCCCCCAAGGGGGAGAGACCTTCGCCGGGTTCAGGCTGGAGCACTGACCCGAGCCTATCCGCAGGGGCGCTGCTCGGCCCTGCCTGGCCCATCCGCTGTGTCTGTTGCGACGACAATGACAAGTTCCAGTTAGACCTGGGGACTGTTTCGGCCCTACATCTCATCAAGGAGCCCATCGGTGTTGTTTTCCGTCTGCGGCCGCTCCCTCCAGGGAAAGAGCGTCATTCTCAACCAAGTAACCTTCCTGCTAATAGTCGTTCCTTGTTCTCCTTGTTGGATCCTTTGGTTTTTCGTTTTCTTTATGGACTTATTAAGACTTTCCAGTGCATGTCTGATTTAGTTTTTTTGTTCAAGATTGTCGAACAATTCAAGACTTCTCATGTTCAAAATAGGGTTCGTTGGGGGGGAAAGAAACTTAATTGGGCGAACCGAAGTTACAATATTCTCGAGTTTAACAGATAGAAACTTGTAATATCGAAGGATGGGCTCTGTGAAGATTAAAACAAATTATTAGTTTAAAGGAAGTGATCATCTAACTTTCCACATAAAAAATATTTGTTAGTTTCGGTCGATGATGACCAATGTCTACGGCAAATGTGGTCGGACGTATAGCTAATAATTTTGGGCGTTCGTCTCATTGAGCTATAGTTGCTGGGTTTTGAAACATGGCCGTCTGATGTTCCTGTTTTAAAACTGCTTCATATAAAGCCAAAGGAAAAAGAGATAGGTCCACCCAAAACTTTGTTTCATGAATATCGTACTCATGATGTATTTACATCAATTCTCCCCATTTCTATTGTCCAAGGATGTATTTGACCAATTGTTGCTGAACTGGTAACTCAACTGTTATGACTGTGGTTTGTCTTTATGGCTAATATCAATTTATAATAGCAATACAAGCAAAGGCCTTTGAAATTCTTAGTGTGCCATACACAAGGAGAGAGCAAGACTTTGTTAGACTTTAAGGTTGCTTCAGTTTGATTTGGGTAGCTAAAGTTATAATCAGGGGGACCTCCTTGCTGAGCAAGGGACTGACCCTCTCCAAAATCTGTGCTGGTGGGGGTACCTTGTTTGCTAGGATTGCCCTTTATGGGGTACATCAAGTGATAATGATTCATTCTAATATGAATAATACCTGGAAGAGTCTAGAAGAAGAAAATATGCCAAAGATTCAAGTTCAACATCTTTACAAAATAAAGGTGGACTTGGAGGTTTGTTGCTACATTTCAGCATAATACTTTTATGAGCAAGCATAAGTTGAGTGCATAGTTTAAAACTTCGAATAATGTCAAATGGTATGAGTGAAATTTATTGTTCTGTTTGCCGCTCACCAGTACAACACTGGCACCGTGGAATCGTGGAGGCCACTACAGTCTCACGATGACCTTTGCATAGTCGTGGAGGCTGCTGCAGTGTCGTGGACGGTTGCCGTGGGCCACGACGACCTCTATGGAGGAAGACATAGCGTGCGTGGAGTGAGCACAATAATTTCAATCAACTTCTAAATATAGTTCGAATAAAAAAATAAAATTAATCAAAACTTAATAGAACTATTTCATTGATCTAAAAATATTTCATACATTTATTTATTTATATATTATGAATAATAATATTTCTACTATTAAATTTTATTTTATTTAATCCTATACAATCGAAATTAATTAAATTAGTCTTGCTATTATAATTAATTTTTTGATGTCTTTTTTTTAAAATTATTTTTTATTTTTTAATATTTAAGTTAAAAAAATTATTTTTAATTGATATATTTTATGATTAAAAATATCAAAGTTGTATCGGCATGGCACATGCCAAAATTATATTGTTCCGATCTGCTGGGTTTGCAGAATATTTGAGTGCAATATTAAATTGGGAAACGGTGCATATGATATGATGTAGAAGGTTGGACATCCCTTCTATGCTAACAGAATACATGAACTTGTAGGCTATAGACGCAGTCAATCTGAAAGAATTTGAAGAGAAAAATTCTCAATTTAAGCTAGCTATGTGGTGGAGATACTTTGTGATATTTTTAATGTATATATCATATTTTGTCAATTTAATTGCATGTATTTTGTAATCCACCGAGAGGTTATACATAATAATCTAGCCAATATGAATGTCTCATTTTTACTGTTTTTTGTGAACTAAATGACAATTTCTTTGTTTCGTATATCTTTTATTTTCTGTTAATTGTTACAGAAAATTGTAGTTTACAGCATATAATTATATATATATATATATATAGAGAGAGAGAGAGAGAGAGAGAGAGAGATAGAGGAGCAAGGGTTTCCAAGTAGCTTCCACCCATTGACACCCATTGACCTTGCGGGGCGTTGGATTTGGAGTACTCCATTAAAGAGAATCTCTTGATGGAACAGAGTACACCTTGTACTACTAGATATTGAACGAATTGATGCTTATGACACTCGGTTAGATTTTGTCCCTCATCGTTGTCAGCATATTTTCATATCTACTATCATTGTAAAATACTATTATGGTGAATCTCAAATGTTAAGACAATTGAGTCACCTTGAATCAGAAAGAATCACACTAAGTCTAAATGCAACTTAAGTGAGGATAAGTTGAATTTACTTAAGAAGCACCTGGCGCATAATGAAAAACATAGGTCTGATGTTTACAAAGCTAGGACGAAGTTGTCGGTGATAAGGAAAAAGTTGCAAAGGATTACACTCGTTTTATTGCCAATTTGCAGAGCAATTATTACAAGTTAGAAGCATGGCACTTGAATTTATTAAATGGCCATAAACTTACAAAATAGGAATACTCTATGTTGAAGAGTAAATATGATGAGGTCAGTGCAGCAAAAAAGGCAGAGGAAGGCAAGCTTAAAACTATGATTTCAGCTTTGGAGACCAGGATAGGTGCTGCTGAAGGAAGATCAGCTGCTGTTGATGGCAGGAAGCATCTGTTCGGGAAGAGGCATCAGAATGGAAGTGAAAATATGATGTAGCGGTTGTTGATACCAAGGCTTCTCTAGAGAGGGCAGCGATAGCACAGGAACACTATTAAGAAGGCACAGGCCAGGGAAAATGCTTTAAGAGCAGAATTTGCTGGGCAATTTTCAGCAAAGGTAATTCCCTCTTCATGTGCACACCCATCTCTGTATATGCATTCATTACGAAGTAAATTTTGTTTACATGTTATTCATTCAGATTACTTTGATGATGAAGCAGGATGAAGAAATCAAAATCTTGAGTCAAGGTTGACCATTCTGAGAGTCAATTTAATAATTTGAATTGAGCATGGAGGTAAGCTACAGCTTCAAGTCTTCAAAGAATCTTGGCATTGTGAATTACTGGCTATACACAGCTGACCATTAATATTCATTTGCAGGTTTCAGAGGCAGAACTGGAAAGCCATAGGTCAGAGACTTTGGTTTCGAAAGATTAATTAAAACATTTACTTTACATGTTAGAGTCTGTTAAAACAATGGCTCAGACACATGAGAGACAAATAAAAAATCTGGAACGAGAAAAGAACCATCTTCTAGAGAAGTATGTTTTGGAATGCAAAAAATTTGATGAAGCTGATAAGAGAGAGGTACAAGGATGCTGAAAGGGAGGCAAAGAGAGCAACTGATTTAGCTGACATGGCTTGAGATCAAGTAATAGCAGCTCAAAAAGAAAGGAGTGAAAGCCCAAAGATTAGCAATGGAGAGATTGATCATAATTGAAAAGGCTAATAGACAGGTTGAGAACTTGGAAAGAGAGAGAAACAGACTAGTAAATGAAATCGATGGGGTTAAACAATTGGAAATTGATGCCGATTAGAAGGTTGTTACCTGAGCAAAGTATTGAAGAGCGTGACAAAGAAAGAGAAAATCCTGAGTCGGAACAATGAGCAGAGTTCCAGCACCGTCCAAGTTCTTGAGAGTCTGCTGGCAACTGAACATGCCGCCCGTGCTGAGGCCTGGTTATGTCCTTGAAGCTACAAGCAACTCAAGCGAAACTAGATGCGTTGCAGCAAGAGATCACATCTGTTTGGCTCAATGTAACTGCACTGGATGACAAGTTGAATAACGCACGTGCGAAACAGCTAAGCGTGAATGAAAGCATTCACCCAGTCAGTGCATGACCTGGACATTGATGAACCCACAATGAGTAAAAAAAACTCCAAGAGTACCTTAAGCCCAATCTCCTATGTGCAGACGGAAGACGGTAGCTCTTTCCTTCTAAAGGAGGAACATTATGATCAGAGTCAGGAAAACCAAGAGTCCAAGATAGAAGAAGATTACAGATAGAAAACTCACGCAAGAGCTCACAAAGGATGGATTTGGTGCACAATTGTTGGTGCTGAGAAACACCAACAAGAAGGATATTCTTGCATTGTATCAGAAGCATGTCCTTCAGATGTAGCTGTTTCATGCTTGCTTACTAACTCAACATTTACTTTCTGAACCCGCCGGTTAGGTGCCACAAATAGTACATAAATGATCTTCGGCTTGCCAGTTGTGTATAGTCGGTTTGTTGTAAAGCTCAGGATCAAACATCAAATATGTTTAGGGACTTATGGCGTGCATTGTCTTCCCCTTTCCCTTGTCCATGCTTATGCAATTTTATAGCGTTGACTACAGATTGCTTCCTAGTATTTCTATCTGTTTGTTTTCATCAGCCTTGTCATTCTCTCAATTTCCTGCAATATAGGAAAATATTCCAAGATGCGGCAAATCAATCAATCCTCCAATCAAAGGTGGATTATGCCATTGTTGACAATTTTTGTTTGTGGGGCAGTGTCTCAGTCTCACGACTCACCGCCTCAGTCATTATCAAATTAATATTGACCAACATGGCTCAAACGATGAAGGCAGATTCTATCGTGGGGCATCAAAGCATAATGTCTTGACACAGAAAAATTGTTCTTGCGGCGTATACATACTGAATCAAAAGTCAATCCTGCTCTATCGACATTTACGTTACAGATTTCAGTTTCTCCAAGGATAAAGAAAGCTGTTACATACAAATCTACAATTGTCATACACGTAAAACATATTATTGAAGTTAATTTCGAGTTAATCATAAGAATGCTCGATATACAACCCTTCTCTCTCGCTCGCTTTCCTGGTTTTCGCCCTTCAAGTAAGAAAGGAAGCCCCACTATCACCATGCATGGGAAAGCCATGAAGCATTTGGCTTTGGCCGCCTTGACCTTGAATGTTATTGTACCCCATCAAGGGCTGCCGCTGATTATAATAATCAACTCTTTCATCGTTCTCATCATCCTCGTCATTGGTCACAGTTTTATGCTTCCCTTCGAGTGCGTTAACGTCGACATCTTTCATGGCCGGGGCGCATTGCCTGGGCTGGGTCTGGTAGAAGACCTTGGAGACCACCAGCTCGCCGTCCTTCTCCTCCTCGTCGACGCCGAGGTGGTACTGGTGCATGATCCAGTTCGTCTTCTGGGGCTTCCGCTGCTTGCCGTAGTTGGTGTAGAGGACCAGGATCTTCTTGAACCCTTTCAGCCGCCCGCCGACGGCGAGCACCGGCCTCGTCTTCCCGGTCTTGTGCCACCGCGTCTCGCTTCCCTGCGCCTCCGACAACGTGCTCTCCACCACCACCTTCCTCCTCTTCCGCGTCCCCGTCGTGTACGCTCTCGAAGGCCGGTGGAAGAAGTGCCGCACCACACCGTCTTCTCTCACGCCTATATATATATATAACGTATTGAATGTGTTCATTTTTCGCAAAAAAAAAATTCAAAGAAATGTGGATTTCGTTTGATGCGAACATTCTTATTTGATTTGGTCTAAATCTTGGCCAGCAAGTCTTCAAGAAAAAAAAAAAGTAAAAGAAAGGAAGAAATTCATCAAGACGAAATATATATTGTGATTTTGGTTCGCACTGATAATATTGAATGTGCATGAATAATAATAGAGAGGAAATGATAATTGATATGATACGATCGAAAGAATAGAATAGGTCGGTGAGGTCCAAATATGTTTTTTTTTAAAAAAAAAAAACTTGATAAAATTGGAGTAATTAATTAAGGATATAAAACCATAATTTTTCTAATGCTCAATTTAATTATATGAATGATTAATAAGTAAATTTAACCATTACCGGGGAGTTTCTCAGGGTGAGTGTAGCAGATACCATTCTCCCCTTCAATTGTAGGGATGAACTCGTCGATGAGATGATGCAGCCTCAGCGGATCCGCCCTCGATTTGCTTTCCAAGTGCTCCAGCAACTCCTGATCCGTCGGGTCAAACTTCAACCCCGCCGGCAAGCCCGTGAGCTCCTCCACCGCCGCCGCTCCTCCGCCGGCGCCACCCTGAAAATAATCAACGCGAAACGTTTCAATAGTTTTACGTAGAAGGAAATTTTTATTAAAAAAAAATCGAGAGAAAAGTTGAAGTAGAAGAAGACCTGTGGCCGTGGCTCGTAGTGGATGCGGTAGCCACAAGAAGGGCAAGTGGTGAGAACTGTTCTCATCAGCACCGTACTGGAAGAGCTTGAATCGTTGTTGCTTCTCTCCATTTTCTCCATCTTGGATTGCACCATCTCATGTTTGTTTTGCCTAATTAATTTCCTCTTTCTCTCTCCTTCTTTCCCTTCCCCACCAGAGGATAAAAGAATGATAACCGAATGAAGCCAAGAAGGAGGTTAAAGGGAGAGAGGAAAAACAAAAAAGAAAAGAAGAAAGGAGTTTGTTCCCTCGCTCCTAAAGCTGTGTCTTATGTGTCTCCCTTCTCCTCTTCTCCCTCTCTCACTGTGTAATTTCGTTGGTCACCCTTCTCCAATGGCTAGCTTCTTCTCTTATCTGATCTAAATGCTCCTTCAGAAAACACAAAGGGGAAAGGAAAGGACAAAACAAGCGCTGGCTATTTGTAGACGGGGGAAGAAGGGAGAGAAGAGATACTTGAACAAGTAACTACGACTTACCTTGCTTGTCCCTCAAGCTTCGCCTTGCCATTGCATATTCAGATATGCAAATTTTATGAGTATTACCCACTAATGAGCTAGCAAAAATCAAATATCTGTGGCCTGAGGCTAATTAGCATTTATATTTATATCTAGTGCAAATTAATTCTAACTTAATTAGGACAGGGGGTCAACAAACCTTTGGCCGATCGATGGCAATGGAAAAACATATATATTGAACTAGGAAAATTAAGGAAATATATAATTAAGGAAAGTGGTAGAAGAATTAAGGATTGAGTGGAGATGGGGCAAGAGCTGATTCGTGGGAGGACGTTTCACCTCACTGAATGAGAAAGAGGGAGAGTGAGGTCCTTCGGCTCCGAGGTCAACCTTGAGTGTCTTCCAAGACATACCCTTCACTTAACCATTTGTTTTAGGTGGTCTCTCTCTCTCTCTCTCTCTGTGTTTACAATGCATAAAAGAGTTTTCTCCTCTTGTTTTCCTTCACTTCTTACCACTTGCTTCACTTTCTATGTATTTTTCAATTTAGTTTTTAATTTATCCCTTTAAGATATATTTTGTTATTATAAAAGAGTTTTCTCCTTAATCAGGGTTGACAAGTACTTGCATCTGATCCACTTGCTTACGACAAATCCAAACATCATTCCATTGTGTTTGAATGATATAATGATCAGATTGATTTGAACCATGATCAGCTTTATGCTGAGAGTTAATTAATGCGCGATACATATATATATAGGAGTTGACTAATAATTAATGTATCACAAAGGAATAATCATATATAGTGTCTTAAAATTTTGGATGATTTGGTATTTGAGATAATTGGGGTCAATTGCTTCTTCCCATGAAATAATCCAACAGAGATGGGCGTTTGACAATTTTAAAAAAAATTTCTCAATGAAAATAAACTACGTATGGAATTCAACTTTAAATTAAATTACGCATCCAACTCATTAGAAGAAGAGATATCGATGCAGCGTTTGGGTAATGGACTTGTAGCTACGTATTGGATTTGAACTTCTTTGTCAGCTTCATTTTTAATTTGGTCTTAAGCTTGCATCTTAATTTGCTCTTATTTTTTATAATTATTTTAGTTAACTCCCGTGTCTATATGATTTTGTTGTTTCGTTGTTACATTCTCACATGGACCCCAGCAGAAGAAAACGACGATCTTGGCAGCATCGCCCATGGGCCGAGCTACCTCTACCCGGGCCGAACAACATCATGGGCCAGGCTAAGTTCAGTTGTCATATCTGAAATGGCCTAACCTGTAACAGGTCTATCTGGTTGAAACTTCCTACGCTACTAATAAGTGGCTTAGAGGTAAAGTTAATTAATGTCGCGTGACTTTGTGGTTATTTATGATCTTGACAGAGATGAGGATCAACTTAATGGAGATTCTTTCAAATTAAGCTATCCACTTTGGCATGGTTATTGAAAAGAAATTTAAGTAGCACTCACACAGTAAAGTTTGTCATCTTTTAGAACTAATGCGCTACCTTTCTATCAGGAGCATTAAGAATGCAGTAAGATGGAAACATTGGTGTTATTGTCCACGTGGTTGAGGAGAGATATAATTCTATAAATATGTAGTAAGGTGGGATATAGTTGACCTTAGTTTATTGTTGAAAAATATACGAAAGTGCATATTAGAAGAAAACTTTTCTCACCAGCTTAGTGTAATAAATCATTGTTAAGCCGAGATACCCCGCTGAAGTATGAGATAGAAATGATTGACCGAAACATCTGAGACAGAAACGAATGCCTCTGCCGAAACACAGGGGTAGACATATCAGCCGAGACATGAGTAGAAGCATATCTATCAAGATAAGCATGTTTGTCGAGACATGAATAAAGTATAAGAGCATATCTATCAAGACATGAATAGAGCATAGGTGATCTTAGCATGATTTAGTCTGGTTAAGCCCTTAACTCGACAACTAAGCCTATAATATTCATCTCCACACCATAGACATCTCACTCTAGTCTAGTCGAAGGAATACTTGACATGACTGACTAGACTTGATTTTTCAGCTTGTTCCTTGGTGAGGTATCCGTTACCTTTTGAGCTTACCAACCTTTCTCCAGAACTATACACTTGTCCTTGAAACATTACCTCAGGAATATGCACAATTATATCTTTCAATGGCGAGATGTAATTCATTAATGCCTAGATCTGGAATGATTTTCCCGCCGCCTAAGAGTCACTTGATCTCTCGCTTTCCCATCGGGCGACATGTGTCCTCTAGGGTCCAAGATCATACGGCCGAGATTTGAACCGTCGATGACAGTTAAAAATCCGAGATAGCTCTCAAAATCCCTCAGTCAGTCATATCCGATTTGATGGCCTTGATGGGCTTGCGGACGTGATTTCTATTAATCCGACAGATGTCTTTTCCAATTCCTCTTTATAAGCTCTCCCTCGACCTAGGGCGATCTCTAGTCGTCACCGCGGCGTTTCTCCTTCAACTTCTTCTTCTCTGGCAATTCTGACCTTCACTGGCGATTTGTAAGTTTCTTCCTTACTTTCCCTATGACAGAAAGTTCGGCCTTGTGGTATCACAACACCTATACGGTTCTTGATCAAGAAGACCGCGGTGAGCTTAGGGCCGCCTTCCATGTTCCCGGATCCTATAGGCTTAGGATACCTAAAGCAGACCAACGCCCTCACGACCCACCTGAAGGCTTTGTCACCTTCTTTCAATACCAATTTTCGGCCGACCTTCGTTTTCCTCTTCACCCTTTCTTCGGGGAGCTTTCATCTTACTTCGGCATCCCGATATAACAAATGCCTCCAAATTCCTTTAGCTTAATTTGGGATTTCATTATAATTTTCTTGTTCTATCACCTTTCCTTAAGTGTCGAGACATTCCACTACTTTTTTATTCCTAAGATAGAAAAAAACGCAGGGGTCTTTTTCTTTACGGTTAGACGAGAGACTAAGTTTTTAATCAACTTTATTACCTCTCACAAGTATTGAAAAATCCGCTATCTTTTTGTCAAGTTTGTCTCTCCCTTCTTTTGGTCGACTGATTACCTCTCACGAGAGCCAACCTTGAAACGCTTTAAAAATTCTGCAGCTTACCGAGAGATAGCCGACGTACTCTCTGAGTTAAGCTTTGATGTTAATGTACTCTTGAAGGATGAGATTCTTTATTACTTCGACATAAGTCTGATAGAGACCGAGTTCTGTGGCTCCTTAGGTAAGGAGAATTACTCGTTCTATTTTTGTTTATTTGCCTCTATATAACTTTATCTCAGCTTCTCTTCTTATAGCTGAAGTCATGTTGAGGGCCTCCATCAACAAGCGTATGAAATGAAAAAGGGAACAAATGATAGCCCCGTCTAAGGCTCCAGCCGGGACTCCTTCGGGCGAAGCAGGTTCGGATCTGCCACCACCACCACAGCCTTCTATGGTGGTCAAGGTAATTAGTTTGGGCGATTCAACAGAATGCAACCGCCCTCAAAAGTGAGGTCGTGTTACAGAGACATCGTCCGAGAGAGGTCCTTCCTAGAGATCTCCAAGTCCAGAGCGCGAGGCTTCTTCGGGGCTGAGTCTCAATTCGCTACGTCCCAGTCCGGCTCCTACTTCTACTCCTATTGCGGCCGACTTGCTCGACACTTCAATTTTTAAGGGTCCTGCCCTTATTTTAGAGGCATCTCCCTCTTTACCTCGGGAGTCTAGTCCTGGATCTCCATCCCTCCCTAGGATGACTTCAGAGCATGGGATACCTCGGAGCACTCGCCAACCTCGGGGTTATTTGAAGCAGATACACGAGGCTACTGAGGTAGAGGTTAAAGAGAAAGATATATCGAGCCTTGGCAAGGCTATGAACACCTATATCACCAAGGTAAGTATTTTCTCTTAGTATTCAGGTTTATATGTCTTTTGCTCTACTAACTTATCTCGTTTTGCAGTTTTGGGTCCACCACCTAGAACTAATGTCTCACCTTCCACATTTGATGAAGGTCTTTTATGAGATACGGGTTCAAGTCAGTCAGACCTCGGCCGAACTGTAAAACAAAGAAACCGAGCTCCAAGAGCAGGAGAAGGACTTAGAGATAGCTCGGGCCAAGATGACTATTTATAAGTCCAAAACTCTCCGCTACGAAGTTGAGAATGTCGAGCTTCAGAGTTATCTCCGAGAGATAAATGAGCTACGGACTAAGGCCCTGGAAGTAGACGACTTGCGGGCCAAAGTGCGAGAACTCAATGAAACTCGTTTGGCCCAAGCAACAGAGGAAACTACCCGCAAAAAAGAATTAGCCGCTAGGGCTGAGGCAGTCGAGGCCGAGTTAGCCTCTTACAAGGCTGGCAAGGAAGATCACTGGGAAAGTTGAAAGAAGGCTTTTCTAGCTTCTGAAGAATTCATCGATATACTAGGAGAGTATACGGTCGATCTCCTAGATATTAGTTACAGAGGGGCTGCTTGGCATTTTCGGCAAGCTAGCTATCTGCCCAAAGAAGTGTCTAGTGACTTTTTGGGCCTTCAGAGGTTGATAGACGAGACCCCTGACTTGGAGTTTGGCAAGTTTAAAAAGTGACTTTAGACACTTTGACTTTTGTAGTAACCTTTTTTGTAATGTAATTTTCAAGAAAATTAATATAAATTGACTTTTCAAATTAACGTACCTTGTACCTTGG
>JBAMHZ010000060.1:475346-491158 GCA_037177395.1 Alpinia galanga | reverse complement strand
AATGTATATTGATAATTATATTATGAATAAGAAAAATAGAATATTCTAATGAATATTCCTTTTTAGTGTGATATGGTGTGAGTGGGTTGGAGTTGAGATAGTGTTTGGTGTTAAAATTGCACCATTTTAATGTCAAAATTACACTAAATTTGATGTTTGTGGTTGGAGATGACCTAAAAGTTGGCCGTCTCTGCAGCTTTGTTTGCATATCAAGGGAGTCTAAGATGTAAGTTGCCACTTATAGAAAACGCTGTAACTCTTAGAGTTTAATTTAATCTTAAAGCAATTTCAAGTTATCGATGGAAAAAGAGTTGCATTGACTAATGAGCAGATCAAATATATAGTAAAGTTTATAATGCAGCGAAAAGTGGGGAGAAGATGCATAATCAGAGGCAGCATAAGGGCAAGGTGGGTGAGAGTGATAGAACATGGGAGGAAGGTACGGATGAGCGCACCGAGTGTTTGTGTCATCGTATCTATCTGACTGCCGACTGCTCGTGGGAGCCACAGATGAGGCCCAGTATCCCACAGCATCCAATCTATTATTCTCGTGGCAAATTAACCGTTCCCCATAGTTCTTGGGTCCGCAGGAATGCATGTGACTGTGTGAGTGGGTTCGACCGAGAGCTAGGACATTTAACAAAACCCATGCCATCTTTCTGGAATCTTTCTTGCATGAATTCGCGTACTGAAGTGACAGGTAAAAGGAAGGAAAGGAAAAGAGTGTGATGCATGCTTTAATGAACACGGTATGAAGCGGTACGTAATTGTCTGTCATTCACATGAACGTAGGAGAGGAGTTTTGGCACTTGAGCACCCGCGACGCCCTCTCTTCGTCGACATTGGATGGGACTAAGAAGCAATTTGTGTTCGACACATGTGCTATATTTTCTTTACATGGATAAATTTTAAATCGAACATGGCTTTAAATTTATCATACTTATTCTCCAGTTTAAACGACGCGATTTCAATGCCTGTGATGTGAGCATCAGAGGCGAGAATTTAATGAGACAAGAAAAATGTAGAGGATGTGTGCCTTGGAAAACTCAAGCTAGTATTACGGGAGGCTGGCACCGCGGCAATACGGTCATTGCGCAGCCACCTCAACTTTAAAAGCCCCTTAGCGGGAGCCGTGATCAACGCTAGCTGCACTTGTACACAAGGCTCTCGTGGCTGTGTGCGTGAAGAAAGAGCAGCGGAGAATTAAGGCGAGCTAGGAGTTGAGATCTGATCCTGTGAAGAGCGGCGGAGCATCGACGGAGAGAGCGTAGAGGGGGATGACGAACGGAGTTGCTGGCCGTGGATGTAGTGAGGAGCAGAGTCTCGAGCCGCACATTGGGTGCATGGCCGGGCTCCGCCAGCTGTTTGACCGCCACAGCGTGCTCGTCGGGAGCCGCCACTGCCCCATCCATCGCCTTCCGTCGACCTCGGTGAGTAAACCAGGACGCGCGTGTTTATGTCGTTTCGTGAAGCTGATTTGGTTGTCGTGGTTGGATTGGAACTTTACGCTTCCTGTATCGACGTTCCCGTCGCAGGAACCAGAGGATTTTTATTACTCTACGTCGGTTTTATCGTTCAAGGAGAGCCATCCGATCCCTTCGTCGCCGGAACCCTGTCCTCCTTCCACGGGGAGCCTACTCACTGCAGAAACACCAGCGCAACGTTACATCCCGGTCTTCGGATTCAAGGAGGGGGGAAGGCTCACCTGGAGGTTCTGGGACTCTCCAAGGCTCTCCCTCGATAGCCGCGTACTGTTCGACGCGAAGAGCGAGCGCCGCCGCCTGCGGGAGATCCAGACGGTCATCTCGGTCTCATCTGGAAGTCAATCCGGCGTCTACACGGATGTGGAGGAACAACGACGGTCGCCGAGCGTCGTCGCGCGGCTAATGGGGATTAATGCCTTGCCGAGCACAGATAGCGCAGAGCACGGCAATTGCAAAATCCGTCGATCTGCGTCTGAGTCGGGGAGAGATACATCGCGATACAGTTCGATATACCCGAGTTCGTCTATACCGTTCGAAGACGATCCAATTTCCTCAAAGGGTTTCTACAAAGTCGTCGATCAGGATCCGTTCACCTTCACTGGGGCGAAGAAGCTCGACCCGACGAGAAACACACGAACCGTGCCGCTTCAGTTCAATAGATTTCTTTATGAGGATTTCTTCCAGGAGACTAAGCGGTCAGGGGAGCTTTTCGGCCAAATCGAGAGGAAGCTGAAAATGCGAGGGATCAACGAGCCGGCGAAGGACTTGGAGACTCTGAAGCAAATCCTGGAGGCGCTCCAGCTCCAGGGGCTCCTCCACTCCAAGCCGGCGAACCACCGCACGAACTGCCGCCGTAACCTGATGCAAGACTACGAAGATCAGGTCCAATGCAACTCCCCAATCGTTAAGATCAAGAAGGTCCCCGAGGCCCCGCGAGAGTTCTCGATCCCTCCGCCTCCAAGAAGCAGCCAAAGCACTGGTACCGGCCAGCGCGATGGCACGGCGGGGCAACAGAGTGCATATCCGCGAAGCGACATGTTGATCCGAGCGCCGCCGAGGTCACCCGTGAACCGGCGACGTCTGAGCGCAGCTTCGCATCCCCAGAGACCGATATCCTCTGTTGGTTCCACAAAGTCCAACCCGAAGAGGGCAGTGTCGGATCCGCCGGCCGCTGGGTCTCCAACGAACTGCATGCATAAGGCGGTTGTTTGTAACAAAAATAGGGTTCTTAAACCGGCGGAGGACGATACCGCGACCACCATCCATGGAAGTGGCATTGGCTCCTCTTCTCCGTTGGGCTTGGAGGTATCACTTTCATACGAAAACTACACTAATTTGTTCATATTCTCATTAATTTTAAATTCTAATTACTCCTTGACAAGTCAACGCAGAGACCGAGCAGAGTCAAACCGAAATTGCGTCCCGAGAAGTCTTCTACGTGCCAGCAGCCGAGTCCCATATCCGTGCTTGATTCCTCGCCTTACCTCCGGAAGGATGGCTCGCCTTTGCCTCTTACCAAGCGATGCATCGATTTTAAAGGTAAATTATTAAACCAAAATTTTCGATTCAATCTGCTATTAGACGCGTTTATTCGATCGGGCTGTTAAAACAAGCCTTGTTGATAATTATGGCATCGGATTAATCTGTTAAATTTGCATTAACCAACAATTCATGGATCACGCCAATTACCACCATTTTTCTGTGACAACAAAAAAGAAGAAGATTAAATGCTGCAGATTTTGTTGAGAATTTCATAAACTCAATGCGATATGGTGCGCAGATCAATCCGAGTACGAGTTGGAGCAGTTCGCTGCAGCGGTACGTACCGGTGATGGAAACTGCATGGGTAGTTCCGGTGCTGACGTGCGTGATGACGTTCTCCCCGATTCCCTCCGCCTGTCGGTCGACACCGGCGAAAAAGCCGCGTGCGGGGCTCTGCAGAAATGCATCACAGATGGATGCGCCGCGCCTGCTGCCGAGATATCTAACGCTGCCCTCCAGATTGAGCGGCTGATCTTTAGGGATCTCGTCGGGGAAACGATTCGCCACCTCGCTGCTAGCGCTGCCAGCGATTCCCGACGCCTTAACCCTCGCCGCAAGCTGGCCTTTTAAGTAAAACGGTTATAGAGAGGTTACAACTGTTATGTGCTGTTGTATGTATGTAGGTCGTCGCCCAGATTTGAATGGGATAGTAATGGAAGCCTCTGACGTTTGCTCATGGAGCAGAGGTAGCGAAAAGCCATGCCATCCTCTGCTGGGTAGTGCAGGCTGGCGTCGTGTCCTAAGTCGAGCGTGACAAAAGAGAACAGTTTTATGCAAAACCTCTGATTGTTTCTGCAGTTTCTTAAACCTAGACTTCGATCAGAAACACGTAATTGCTTCATCATCTAGTTTATCAATTTCGCCAAATGTTTGGAATTGGATTAGTTCCATGTTGATTCAGCTTCCATTGTATTATTGTTCTGAATAAGTTGAAATTTTACTCCGGCTCCGGTCATGTACTGACCCCAAATGAAGGATTTGTATCAGGGAAATTGGGATTAGACCATGGAAAAAAGAAAAAGAAAAAGGTTTGATGCATGGGGGTGCTGATCTTGGAGAACTTAATAGGGTTTTCTTATTATTCCTTTTATTTGAGCTGATGATAATTTTTTTTTTCTTCTGTTGATACGGTTCTATTGCACTCGGGCATAAGGCCAGCCTACTGTGACTGTCCACGAGAATAAACGACTTTCCACGTACATTTTCATGTAGAAACTGCAAGGTACAGTTTTTAATATTGTAATTCCAATACTTTAATTTAATTTTGTGATAAATCAGAATTGAAATACTATTTCTCATAATCTGATATAATATTTTTAATACAGTTCTAATTCTACAAAATTTGATCGTTCCAAACAATCTTTGTCTATTAAATTTTTGCTGTCGTAGTAGTCAATTTTGCCTGTAAAATTGTTCCTGTTGTGGCAGTCAAGCTTTATCTCTATTTTTTTTGCTGTTTTAGCAGTTGATTCCAAGCGCTATCGGGGATGAAAGAACACTTGGTTTTTAACCCCGTTGATCATAATGATTTGAGTGTTGAATTCGTCAGGATTTTAGTGGAGCATGTAAGTCATCTCAGATCGCTACTGCAATTGCTCATCTATTTCAACAAGATGTAGGCCTCAGCCAAAATTCCATTATGCTTCCACTTAGAGTCATCTGGTTAAGTCAGTCAGCTACTCTGAATAATCATCTGGTCCTGTCGGCAGTGTCAACACTCTAGTTAGAGATCTTGGGTAATTAATATAGACGTTTGACTTGATTTACCCATTATATATTTGTCATGAATACTTAATTCATGACAATGCTTGTGGTTGAATCAATAGATTCCATGTTGAGGTTCTTCGAAAGCTAAAAAATCAACGTAAGCTCACTTTAGAAATTATAGAAAGGAAAACCCAAACCAACACATTTCATTTTTCACAACATCATTGTTAAATAGCTAGAACAACAGATCATACGGGTCATACTGATAATGTTCACTTGATAGGGAGAATTTACTGCAGGTGGAAGAACTAAGTGAACTCATATTTAGATGGATTTGAGGCCTCAAAAGCTTTGAAATCCCTCTGCGCTGTCATCATCCACTAGGAGCAGTTCACTCCGTGTAACTGCTTTGCTATGCCTGAAAAAAATAACGACACAATAAATAGCTATTAGGAATACAAGAAAGAAATTAAAGGTTTAGTTCCTGTTTACATTCATTGATTAAGATTATTACAGGATTTGTGATAGCATGGTTGCTTCAGTGAGGGATCGTCAATCGGTGGTTGCTGACCAAAGATCATCTCACAACTCATGTCTTCAAATTCTGAAATTAAGCATCATAACAATATGGGCCATTAATTGCTAACTGATAAACATCTACAAGTTGACAGATTGCAGAGACTAGAAAAATTACAAACTATTTTTTTTTCTTCTATGACTATAGGAAAGCGTTCATCATTAGGCCACAGATGCGATTGATTTGAATCTTTCGTGGACTGTAAATATTGGTCCTTTTTCATCGCTGGCCATGTATCTATCACGATGCTTGAATCTAGGACATTTAATACGGATTCTGACTTTTAACAATTTCTCATGCGCAACTATAAGAGCACAAAGCTTAATTTGACCATGCAGTGCATGTCACTGCCAACCGAGATTTGACGTTACCGGTGTGTTCACTTCATTTGGAAATGGGTGTCATTGGAGCAGCCATTGGGAAGGAAGTGATGGCTTATGACGTTTCTTCAAAGATGCCAAGTTTGAGTGGACGAATAGCAAGCACATCTATGGCTGATGGAATCCAACTTTACTCATTACATAGGGAACTCCTGGCATGTAAGCATCCTGACGGTGAGGCATTTTATATTACTTTGTGGATCTTAATTAGTTCCTTGGTCTTGTTCCCAAAGTGGTTGCTCTGTGGCCCTAGGACCTTCTTTTCCCTCCTCTTTTTAACTTCATTTTTTTAGAAAAAATTGGTGCATCTACAGTGGGCTGTTGTTGGTCTATTTGTCCGTCTATGGCAAATAAAAGTTTCTAATTCATCCCAACTTTCCTTCTTTTTGAAATAAACGTAAAAATCTGGGAGAAATGGTCTCTCTAATCAGTAAGCTTGTTGGTTGGCGCATGTACCGCCCGCGAGGCTTCTGTGTGAGTAGTTCACCGGACGGCGGTGAATTTAACTGATTGAAATTAAACATGCACTGTCTCGATTTTATCATAGAAAAGAGCTATTTTTCCTACAACGCAAAATTTTCATGCAGGTGCAGTAACTCAGGCATGTATGATGTTCTGATAGAAATGAGTTTACCAAAACAAAAACAAAAACAAAAACAAAAAAAAAAGAGAGAGAGAAGGAAAATACTAGGATTCATATAGACTGGCATCCCAAGTGAATCCTGGATGAAGCTTTGACTTGGGATCTTGCATAAGTTTGTGCACATCCCTAAACAGTTGGTGCTCTCGAGAAACCTACAAGGGATATAGTGAACAGGTGTGACATACTGCACAGTCTTTATGAATGAATAACAGTATAAAACATGCCTCAAAAATATAGATTTTTTTTATCTTGTTCGTCTAAGACTGATTAAGTGATAGAAGAGTACCTGCATTTAGGGATGTAGACCACATTTTTCTCTGTTTTCCCGTTGACCTGTGATTCCTTGACCTTGCTCAGACAAGGATCGATCACTCTCATTTTAGTTTTTGGAATTCAAAGTGGATACGGATAAGAGTAATTTGGGAATTTCCATGTACCTCGCAAGCGCCAATTAGCCATGGGAAGAATAATGTAGTGAAAGCTGCAAAGTATTCTCTTGAAAATGTGGACGGCGGCAATAAAGTCTTTATCTGCTATCCCAAGGGACAAAGAGTACAAAATTTCCATGAACAACCAGGTAAATGCAGAAATATATAATTGATTTAAGAGCTGTGAGATATTCCATCTATTTCCAGGAAACTCTATATCTATCTCTTTTTATGGTTTTTATTCACGTAAATTATTATTATTATTATTGTTGTTGTTATATGAGAACCCATTCCACTCATTGAAGTGCATGTCCAGAAAAAAAAAATCTATATTTAAAATATTCATTGCGCTGTCAGAATCTCCAAGTTCTTAAATGCCAAGTGTATTTGGAGGGGAGAAAACAAAAAGGAAATAAAATAATTTAAGTGAGGAGGAAAGAACAATTGAGTTATATTATTTTATATCTATTCTTATTTATCTCGCTTACTTGGATAGAATTAAAGTGAGAGACTAGTTATTTTTTATGTTTAAGAGGTATATATATATATATACATATCATTTTATTCTCCTGAGTTGGGTGAAGACTCAATAGTGAAATAATGATAACTTTTTCTTCTTTTCAGATTAATAGGACAAATAAATTATTTAATCTTAAGTATTTTCTTTTTCTCTTATTTTTGCCAAAGTAAGCATGGCATAATGGATGAAAGATAGTGGACAGCTTTTTGTATTTGGTCTAGCTATTTACTGATCAGATTTCTATATTTCCCAATCGATATTCATTATTGCATCATCATCTCAATTAAGCTCTCTATTTTAGCATTTAATTTATATGTGTCAGATACTGTATGACAATTTGTTAAGATATTAGAATATATATATATTCAGTATCAGCATGACTGTGTAATAATAGTACATATATAATTTCTCTTGCTGAATTCACAAGATATAGTTTCAATTTATTTATACAAAATACCAAAAAAAAGAAGAAGAAGAAGAAGAAATTTGTGGGGAAAATATGTTTAGGATGGTAATAAAACTTTACATAGTTAAAACTGAGTGATGTTTTTTTTTTCTTATCGCAGATTGAATCTATAGCCGGATTGTGTACTATTAATCTATATATATTTTTTATAAAAAAAATTTGTTCTCCTTGGAAAAAAATCTATGACAAAGAATGTTGGAAACAGGTAAGCTCACTTGCCATTGTCAGTATAGCTATTGGGAACGCCTTCTGCAGAGCTTGGATCACTAGATTTTGCTGTGCTTTTGTTTCAAATTTCTTGGATATCATGATTGCTGCCTCAACCAGCCCCTCATACCCTTCCTTCTTGTTGCTTATGCCTGCGAGTCAAATCATCCTTCTCCAAGGTTATTTTTCTGCATAATAAAACCAACTAGAAAGAAAGAAAAAAAAAGTTTGATAATTATCATATATACTGAAAGCATATCCTTTTTCTAATTTTCTTTTCTTTTTAATGTCTACGAAAACTATAGATTATGAAGGCGACACTTGGATACTAGCTAGCAAGCCATTGTTTTCATCGACCATCTTAAACTATACTTCAAAATAAAGAGTTGATCAAGACGACAATATACGATCGCTCTTTCCTATGGTGCAGTTAGAGGAAGACGAAGAGTAGCCTCTCTGTTGTCGAATCCAAATGGTGAAGTGTGTAATCGAGCATTAGAACAAGCATAATTGCTGACCTGTGGTCGCTCGGATGGCTCCTGTAAGGTAATGAATTGCGAGGAGGTTGAACCAGTTGTCTTTGTACGTATCCTTCTTTTCTTCTTCCTTTATGTGCCCCAGAGGCGCCCTAATCGTGTCGTCCGTCATGTTCAAAGCAGTGTGCATGGCCTTCTCCGGTGCCATCATGGTCGGCGTTTGCGGTGCCGCAATCGCGGCTATCATCGACCTCCGACTTGCTCTCCTCCCGGCTACTAGTCCTCTCCTTGGCCCAAGGCAAGAAAATCTAATCCTTCCATAACCAAGAAGACAAGCCTCCATTGTGTTTGTGCGCTTGTACGTAAGAGTCGATCGAAGAAGTTATAGGCAAGTATGTTGGAAGAGAAGAACAAAAGAGTGGCAAGGAGCATCTTTGGCAGAGGCCACGGGAATATAAAACAGATTTAGTTTTAATTTCCTCTCGGTATCATAATTAAAAAGACGATGATTCACGCCATTAATGTTTATTTTATAAATTGTTTTCTAGATCCGGTGGTGGGGCCTTGTGGGGTCGCACCTTGATGGAGCCTCGATCGGAGCTACGACGTTCATTTTAGAGGTGTGCCGCCGCACACTGGCGGCATGGGTTAATTAATTAACTTACTAAATTATATTTTACAGAGTTTAATTTGCAGTGGCAATTAGGCTGCCGTTCGCTAATTATGAATATGAAAATGAAATAAAAAAAAATAGAATCGTCTTACAGCCTCTCAGTTGCTCTATCAAGAAGGAAGATAAATCAAAAATTCAGATATGATAAATACAAAAGAGTTATAAACTCTCCATAATTAACTGTTGCTTATTTAAAAATTATCTATTTATATTTACCAATTGAACTGTCCTAAATTAATATACAATATCTATACGAATTATTTTTCTGTTGTCCTGGGGGGGGGGGGGCACTTAATTTAATGCTACCTTCCCTTCCCACGAGAGACCAGAGGAATTGTACCATGAAAGTACTTGAGTAGGTTGAGTAGGTTTAAGTGTGTTTAAGTGTTCAGAAGGTGGTGGCAGGTAATCAAGATGGCAATGAATGAGAAAACAAAATACATCAAGAACAGATATTCCAAAATTGATGCAAGTAACCTGTCTGACTAGCAAGAGGAAAGAAATGTTTGTTATATTAAATAAATTAATAACTTGTAGACAGCCATCTTCTAAAACATCAGCGGAAACTTCCTTTGAAACTTTGGAATAGAGAGAAAAAAAATAGCATGAAGGTTCCAAGAAACTTGGTTACTAACTTTCGGCAGAAGTCAATACTTTGTCTTGAACCATCTTCAACTGAATTTCCAGTTCTTCTCGTCGTCTATTAAACAAGGCAGGTTTGAAGAGAATTCCTGCCTCTTCTTTATCGATTCTACCTCCTTTCTTGTTATTATAGTGTTTAAAGAATCTCCATGGATCTCACAGCCGAGCATAAGGAGGCCTTCTCCCTATTCGACAAAGATGGAGATGGTTTGATTTGTTCCTAATACTCTGCTCCATTTCCTTATTATCTAGTTTGATTTACATGTTTGAGTGATCGACTAATTCATTTTAATTATGACGAGAATTAGTTTTTGTTTTTTGTCTTTTTAAATCGTTAAGAAATGATGAAATTTTTTTTTTCTCTTTTCGTCTTGCAAATAAATCAGGTTGCATCACAGTCGAAGAACTGGCTGATGTTGTCCGTTCATTGGGACATGCCCCAACTAAACAAGAACTGCAGGATATGATCATGGAGGTCGATGTGAACGGCAATGGAACCATAGAATTCAACGAGTTCCTTAGCATAATGGATAGAAAAATGAAGGTGAAGACAAAAGAAACACACACACACACACACACACTACTTGTTTCTAAACACCAGATGCTCAAATCTGGCGTTGTCCTATCTAATACTGGCTTTGTAGGGGGTGGAAGCAGAAGAGGAACTGAGAGAAGCCTTTAGCGTTTTTGATATAGACAACAATGGTTTCATCTCGGCTAGTGAGGTAATTAAGACTCTGTTGTTTCTTGCTTCTAAACCTCTTTGCAAGACATCCTATTGGACTCTCTGTTTTAACAATCCACTGATCATCCATCTCAGCTTCCTTTTACTATGGCTGTCTATTATGATTGTTTTCTCTGAATGCAGCTCATGAATGTGATGATCAGCCTGGGAGATGATGTTACAAGTGAGCAGGTCATAGAGATGATTAGAGAAGCTGATATTGACGGTGATGGACAAGTGAACTTTGATGAATTCTCCAGGATGATGACGCTCCTCAAGTCTTGAACTTCGATTACATAGTTTAAGAGGAGTGCTGTGCCTGATGGTGCCTTAAGCTGAAAAAAATTGTGTACGAATTGATAATAAATAAAGACTCGTTTTACTTTGATTGTTTGGGGATTGGTAATGAAGGCTAATTTTTTTTAGTCAAATTGATGAAAAAGTAATGCAAGGGTTGTTGCCGAGTAAGTTCAACGTGTCATGGAACAATACAGAAAAATTCTTTTCTGTGATCCTTTGCCCACACAAAAGTTAAAGCATATTAAATAAAGGTTTCTTATGCATAAAAAAGCTTGATCATAAAAAAGTTTGAGATAGTTTTCTATGAGTCTATAACCAAACAGAATTCATCCTCAGCATATATAATACAAGATATTTGGTGTATAAATATTCAAGTAAAAGGGGGAAAAAATAAATTTAAAATATTTTTTGCTGTTGGATTTCTTAGAATGTATCTAGTGATACAAGAATCACTTTCCATATGATTGTTAAAATAAATAGTGATCTTAGAAAGTACGTAATTAAATCTGCAAGCTAGGTGCATCTTCCACGGGAGAAGGAAGAGGATGCCCCCAAGGGCATGGTGGAGTGGTAAAGATGGTGATGCATTTCCAAAAAAACATAATTCGATCCTTTACTGAGGCATGATTCGGTAATAAATTTTTAAAAAATTCGTAGAGATGACCCTTTGTACAGGAACTTATCTGGTGGATAAAATACAATTTCGATGTTGAATAGCTTGTCATGGATGATGCAACTGTGAAGTCCGAACTGAGCCGCTAAAAAACTACAAACGCTTTCTTGATTTACCCAAGTGGTTATTAGAGATCTATTGAGATTTCGACCTCTTCCGACTTAGTTGTTAAAGGAGCATCCTCAAATAACCATGGGTATCACTCTCAGAAATTAGTCGAGCCAAAAAAAAAGAAAAGGAAGAGAGTGACTGAGACGGGAGAACTGCCATTGCATTTGCATCTTGTCCTGCAACTAGGGCAGGTGCATTTGTTGGGGATCTATTTACATCTTGGATTTGGATACCACTTTGTCGTCGATTTAACTAGATTCGAGTATATTATACAATTAGCCATGTTATTTGGCACATCAAAACAATTCACTGCAAATCAGAAAATAAAAAAGTCATCCTAACTTGACAAGGTAATGCTTCCTGGATGTCAGAAACATGAATCTACAAGGATTATTGCCATCTCTAATAGACATAATTAGAGTAATGCTTAAATCTCTTAAATTAATCAATATTTTAAATAATAATTTTAAAATAAAAATAAAAATAGACATTCAATAGTAGAGAGAAAAATTCTAACAGCAAAATGACCACATCAGAAGGTGTTTTGAAACTAATGAAAAATTTACAGCCTGAGCGCACACTTTATTCTCAATAAAGGATTTAACATATGCTTTCTTGCAAACATGCAAATCCAGTAAGAACATGAATCATGGATGGAAAGAAATGTACCGAGACGGGAAGGGTAGGGCATGCTGAAAACCTTGCAGGGAGATGATCATGAGGCCGGTTGTAGGGAGTCCACACTGGCTCACCAATAAAGAGGCACATTGCCTGCAAGAAGTGAAAGATAAAAATCCAACGTCTATAGCCGCTTTCATCCCCAAAAAAATTTATAGAGATGTATATATCACATTTCATCGATCAAATTACGAAATGTTCAGTAAATAACAAGGATGCTCAACAGCACAAAGATTTGTCCAGTATAAAATCAGTACTTCCCCATTGTGACTCGCCCCATTGTAGACCAAGATAGCCCAACCTAGTCTCGTGACTCTTATCTTCTTTACTCATTTTACACCAAATCTATAACAAAAGTGAAAACTTCTACGATCTGAATTACCATCTGGTATCTACCAATCATGCACTATCAACTTTACCTGATATAAGACCTCAGCCATTGCAATTTCTCATTTTAGAAGCAGCAGGATTCCCAAACAGGTTTTTCAAGAGAATGAGCGAATGCAATCATAGTATATGGTCCAATTGTTGCTTTGTTCCATGGAATCCTATGTTAATCAGCAATACAATTTCGCAAAGCAAAATATTCCCGAGTAATTGATAGCGAAGGTGAACAGAACCCCTGAGAGAGTCTGATTGGGATTGTTTATGCAACTAACTAATGCAATTGTTGATCTCTTGCCAATTGATGCTTACGTAAATTTATCAACATTAATTGTGCAAAGGCTTCTAACTCCATGAAATTGCAGCAAGAGCTAAATGCATTGAAATGGGATAAATTTTACGGGAAGATGAGGATAAATTGGGTGGGTAACTAGCTTTAGGAAACATATCATTAGTGGCTAATATACCAAGGTTATAATTACCATGCATATATATCTGGGTTCCTTACTTGGAGAGTGTGGAAATATCTAAATCATAAGATCTTCTTGACTATCATTCAGAAGTTCTAATAGTAGAGGCGCTTAGAGCATGCGTAATCACCATTTGTCCCAATAAGTCCTAAAATAGTGTATGTATTGGACTTTTAAGAGAATTACAGTTCTAAAAAGACAATTCAATAGAGCTTTTTGTATTTTAGATTAGTTAAACTATCTTGAAATGTCAAAAAATAAATCACTTCTGGCTCAGCTGATGCACAAAAACCAGCATCCAAGTGGACAAGCTTCAAGAACTGTTACCTTGATATAGTTGTCTGTGTCAAGGGTAAAACAATGATAGATTCCAGCAGGCAAGACAATCATGCCCCCTTTCTTCACTGCTATCCTTATCCAGCGGCCACTTTTATCTCTCACATCAAAATATCCTGGATTACAAAAAGATTTTAAAAACTAGAATAACAATGATAAATAAGAGTTAACAGCCAAACTATCAACCCAACCCAGTATTGGAAATCATATCATACCGCTCCCATCAAGGCAATAAAGTATTTCTTTGTCAGTATGTAGGTGCTCTTCAAAGAAATTCTTCAACTTAGCCTCATAATTTGGCAACTTCTCTGGCATACATCACATATATCCTACGGATAGTTTAGGCAATAAGCTACTTTTCTTGAAGTCCCTTAGAAAGCTTCATTGTTAATTAAAGTATCATAAACAAGACATCCTCATGACAAACCATGTAAGAATAACCCCTTGCCTCTCGGATTCTTTTCAAGTCCTCATCATTCTCATAATCATCAGGATTCAGGCGCCAACTGACTATTCCTAATTCTGGAAAAGAAAATGGTACACTAAGTAATAGATCCTATCATGGAAATTGTGAAAGAAACTTTGGAAAATATACTGAAATGGAAAATAAAACCTGCAAGTTTGCCCAATGAAACAAATTCCTTTGGTTCACAGTGATGGGGTAGTTTCTGGTCTTCTTCACTGTTATCCATATACCAAGCTTGAAGAACTTCCTCTTTGCCATCCTACAACATACATCGAAGAGGGACAGTTACTGCTACACTTGGTGACTTTCGTTTATCAAGCAGCTGAAGATACAATGAACAGCTTAGTATCATAATGATTGAAACATATGAATATTGCAATACCAGAGAAACAAGAAAATTACAATTTTTTAAGGAAAAAAAAGAAAGTAACCAGCTACTCACTGCCAAGTCTTGGTGATTTGTGTTTACCAAGCAGTTGAAGAATTGCAATAGTCTAGTATCATGAAGTGGGTAGAAAACAGTTTCCTGAATGTTTGTACTTCCCAAGATTCATAAACCAACTAATTATTGGCAACAGATAAAGGTTTAAACCTTGACAACAATGTGAAATTTTGAAGTTGTGAGAAGGTCAAGTCTTCCACAACTATATCAGTGAGTCTTCTCATCTTATGAGGTAGTGAATCATATCAATTGTTTATAATTACTTTAGGCAAATTCGCATTGAATAACATACTTCTAAATATCTAATACTTAATTGAAACCCTTTATGGGCCAATTTGCTTGAGCAAATAATGCATTAACTGAGTTTTCATATTGTGAAATTTTGCAAAAGTATAAATTTTGAGTTATTCAAATTAAATTTCAATGGAAAAATATTAAAATATATATTATATCGTTCAAGAATATAATATTGGTTTTCAATTATATTAAGTTAACTTGGAATCAAATTAAAATTTTAGTACGCTGGGGGGGGGGGGACTCATGTTTGATGTGCTCCAATGGATTTAAAAGGATTATTAATCTCATAGAGTGGGATTGAAAACTCATGTCTAAGACAAGATTCTAACATTCTTGTGGCGCAAATACTATACCAGTCATCAAATCAACAATCTCGAAAACTAATAATCATCTATTGATATTTTAACATTGCCAAACATGATGAGGCATCAAAATTATACTTTTACGACAACCCTCGAATGTGGAACAAAAAGATGCCTAAACTCCAAAAAGCTTGATCCTTGGCCAAAACTCAAATCTTTTTACTTAATCGTAGAGACAAAATACCTAAAAAACATTCCAATCCCAACGAAATACAAGAAAAGAAAATTTAGCAACAGAACTCTGCAAATACCACGATGAGGCAACAAAAATCACCAGACTCAGGCGATCGACTTGCAGCACATAAGTAAATAGCATGATTAAATGCCTAAAACACCGTCTCCATATCAGTCGCCTCTCAGAAATATTCCAACCTCCAGTGTTCCCAAAAGCCGTCCAATGAGAAAATTTTCCAGAGGCACCGATAATAAAGAAGTCTCGGAGTTGCAACCAGAAATCATTAATTGACTGCGGATGTGGTTTAGGATTTAACAGACGTCATCGACTAATAAATAATTTAACAGTGCACTGATATATTTTAGCAATGCTTAACTAATTTATTTTTCGATTAAATTTTTTTTTTTTATCAATTCAGTTTATTCGATTTTTATTAGAAAGTTCATCGATTCTATTTTAAAAAATAATTTACTTAATTACGAATTTATTAGTAACTTATACCCACTAAGACACATTCAAATGAAATAATAAAATTATCTCACGACTCCATTAACACGAGTGCATGTTAATGACTCTCCTCATGACTCCTAGTATCTCCACTAATATAAATGCATTTTAGTAACTCTCAATTTGGATGACTATCTAAATT
>JBAMHZ010000060.1:455855-465862 GCA_037177395.1 Alpinia galanga | reverse complement strand
CTCATTATGTCTAATATTGCTAAACTTAAACTCCATATATTCTATTTTTACTCTACTAAGTCTAAAATCTTTCACTTCTAGTGTTTCCCGCCAAGATTCTAATTTAGCATTTACTTCTTCACATATCTCATCTATCAAAACAATATCATCTGCAAACAACATACACCACAGTACTATATTTTGAATGTGTCCAGTGAGTTCGTCCATAAGTAGTATAAAAAGATAGGGACTTTAGAGCTGATCCTTGATATAACCCTATCTTTATTGAAAATGTTTCAGTTAATCCACCTGAAGTTTTCACTCTAGTCATTACTTCTTCATAAATATCCTTAATTAGTTCAATCATGTGTACCATAATTTAAAACCTAAATTTTTTTTATCATTTTTTGCTTTCTCGTCTATCCATTTGTCTCTTGTACACACAAAATAATAATTCTTCTTCTAATCATCATATCGACTACTTCCATTGCTTTACCTGTGAAGGTTCCTATATTTTATGTTCCAAATCTTCGACTATTAATTTTCCTATAATATTTGTTCTTACCTAATCTATGGTGTGAGAATTCTTACTTATTTAACACTACACCCAAGTTCTCATAGAGATGTAACAGTCCTTGCCGAGACGTTACAGTTGGACCCTGCAACGTAAACTCTTGCATATTTATCACTACACCCGAGTTCTGGAGATGTAGTGATCCTTACTGAGACGTTACAGTCGGATCTTGTAACGCGTTCCTTTTGCGGAAGGACTTAACATTAGCACAATAGTTTAGTAGATTCATTCATTGAACATTTGCCTTAATTTAATGTTAGCTGACAACCTAATGCAACCCTCCTTTATCCAAGTTTGGGATCGGCCATGACAAGATTAACTCTTTCCTAAAATATTTTAATTTATTTCCAATTTAATTAAAGTCGGAGTCATTAAAAGGGGTATTATCCCCATGTTAGCATGTGTGTGAAACTATTTATTTCTCGATATGAGATTACTTATCCTTGTGTTGCACCAAATTCGCACTAGTGAAATAATAATACAAATCTCATGAGTTGCCAATTCAATTAGTTTATTAAGCAAGCATTAAATCCTTAGAAAGTTGATCATTTCTTATTCAAACATCTAGATTAGTAAGACGTAGTTAAAAAAACAGCACCTCGTTGTAAGAACAAGCATGCTTGCTTTGCCCCAACAAGGAGACCTTTGGTGGTACACCACATTCAATAAGACGTTTTCTATGGTTTGAAATGCCATTATAACCAATGGAATGTATAGTCTTTTACATCAACCTACTCTTTTGCCTTGATGTAATTTCCATCTAATTGTATTAGTATGCTTATTGAACATGATAAGAAAAGTGGCCCTTAATTAAATAATTCAACCATGTAAGTCAAGAAAACAACATAATATGGGTAGGCTCAACAGGAACAATCATCAGACTTCAGATGTCGGGCTAAACCAAGATGTCATCATGTTCGCTGGTTAACTGTTGGCATCTATGTCAAGGCCCAAATTCTATACCCTAAAACATTTAGTCATTGACATGTATCGCCAATGGCAATTGCCAGATCTCCAATTACAAATAGCCCATTCCTTTGTCCAAAACTAACACTAGATTCGTTCAAATATGAATTTTAATAACTCAACCTAATGAGAGACTAAAGATTAACTTAATAGCATGAGGCATGTGAGATGTGACTAGAATGCATAAGCTCAGGAAAAAATTAGCAGGTTTATAGAGGCCAATGAGCCATACAACTAGCCCATCACTTATTATATGAGCATCACTAGTGTCTCGTGTTAATTTTGGTTCACAATCCATCATAATTGTCATAAAGAATGTTGGACAATTGACTAAAAGTGCTCAAACTATCATAGTAGTTATATGGCTAGGTTGAATTTCAAGACAGCATCAAATTGCATCTTAAATCTTCCAGAATGAAACTCCTAAAGTTCAGTGAACATCTTATGAAGTAGCTAAAACAATACCTTCTGAAGACGTTTCTTTTTGTCTTCCCCTGGAATATCCTCCAAAGTGCAGTTGTACCAACAATCTGCAAACACTGGTTGATCTCTTAGCAAATTGCACAAGGGAATCCTAGGAATTGATGCTGCAGGAGGTTCACCAAGCTGACAATGCCAAAGAAGACTAATTTATACCACGAAGACTGAAGGCTGGAGTGCACAGTTGGAAAATAATATACTTGCTACATATTACCTTTACCAAGTCTCCAACATTTCGACAATCTCTGTCAGAAGTATGCCCAACAGCGTCATAGTTTAGAAATATACGGATAGGCTGTTTTGCATTCTTTTGTGCTGAAGATGATGCAGAGATGTCAAGCAAAGTTCTTCCCTGATGTACATCTGAACCTGACATACTGGACTCACGATAAACTTGAGGAGTAACCGAGTATTCTTTCCTTCCAGGTTGCCGCCTCTGGTGAAGTATGTCATCATGGATGCATGAATGGGTGCGATAGACATCTTTCTCCCAAACTTCAGAATGTTGCCCAAGCTGAGGCTTGCTGTCTTGAGGTATTGCTCCAGTGCCAGCAATACTCACCAGGAGCAATACTATCTGTAAAACAGGGTAGTAGTAGATACATTGTATGACTTCGTGTTTGGCAAAAAAATTATCTTAAAGACCACGTAATGTGTGTGTGTGTTTGGGGGTGGAGAGAACAAATATTAAGTAATTGAAAAGGAAGGTAACCTCCAAGATACCAAAAGGATCGCACTACAGGTTCTCAGCGGAGTTCAGTGATCCAATAAAAAAAAAAATAAAGATAGTTTCTCCCAAAGGACAAGGAAGTCGATTAAGCTTCAGCAGAAACAATAAGAGAAAATCAGTAGGGAAAAGGATATCAATGCGATCTACGAACGAAACAGCTAGCTGTAACCGAAGTACACTCTGATCAGAAACTACTAGGAGGACATAGACTATCCAGGGAGATAGTTTCTTTCACACAAAAACAATCAGTTAAACCCAAACCAAACCAATCTATTTCCTATACCAGATTGACAAATTTCTCCGGGATCACGAAGCAAGTCAAACAGGCTGCTCCAATTCTCAATACGATAAGTATGTCACTTATCCTTCTCGCCCACAGCATAAAAAGTTCACTAGAACTACAATAATCTCAGAGATCAAGTGACCAAACTAGCGTACCTGAAGCGCCACGACCAACCCACGAAATGCAGCAACCGATAAGACCCCACGAGGAAGCGAAGGCTTCACCTCCATATATCGACTCAGAAATTACAGGAGCAAGTTCCATCAAAACTCCAAGAGGTCGCCCATCCACGCCGCCGACGAAGACAGGCGGCGCTTCGGCGCCCTCGCCAAAAGGAGCTACCCGTATCCTTTCCCGCAAAAATCACGAAATTCCAAATGGCTTCCTGATGCCGAATCGGATCGCCATTGCGAGCGGCGACGATGTCCGAGGTCAAAATGTGATGGGCGGGTGGGTCGGAACTCGGGAGCGGAGAAGCGAGGTTTAGGGGAAGGTCAGACTGATTGTCCGCTGCAGCCCTCAACTCGCAAAAAAAGTAAGCAATTATTTTACTCAAGTCGCCAACTTATCCACTAGGAAAATAAAACACCTCTCATAACACGTTTTAATGATAATAACGGACCGCTATGATCGTGAATGATTTAATAATGTTGCCGTCATGTCTCATAACATCTCATTATTTATAATAATTTTATGGCTGTGTTCTTATAATATGTGCATAAAATATTGTAAAATAATCATCATACAGCTTGAATAAATATTAACATAAATTAGTAAAATTTCATTTATTTATATTTAACTTACTAGAAATTGATGGAAACGAAAGGCTTCCAGAGAGAGAGAGAGAGAGAGAGAGAGAGAGAGGGTCATTGTACATGTGCTTGACAGTATTGTTGTTTAAGCAATCCACTATGTTAACTTGCTCCAATTACTCATTAAATGCTCAACAAACATAGGCGAAATGGGCTCCATGAAAGTTAAGTGTGTCTACTGTAAACAAGTTGCACATGTACTAACAAACATTTAATCATCTAGCTCATTATATAATTAAAAAAAAAATTCATTCAAAAAGGACTTGATGAGTTGATGTGAACATGTATCCTGATACATCCAAGTAATCAAGGCACAGTCAACTGGAGAAATAAAAGATTCGACAGATCATAATCTACAATAGCTCCAGGTTAGGACCTTTAGGTAGGGTAAGCAAAGAGATGGTGGACAAATTTCTTCCATCCCAAAACCTTCCGAGGAAAACAAACCACTTGTTCTTGCTTATTATAAAGCTTTGGCGCCGACGAGTTTTTGGTGGGTGGAGTGCAGTTCGCTTAGTTGAACAAATCTCACTTGAGTCACTTATGATTGTAAATTATTGGACATCTGGAAGAACGAAGGCAGCTTTATGAGAAAAACAATGAAAATTTAAGCACCGAGGTCTGATGCCTACCAAGAAGTCCCGTCCTGATTTCTTCACCTGAAAAAAACAAACACCAGTTTCTTCACCTAAACTTCTAATTGGTTTAAACACATACAGCATTGAAAAGTTCAGATGCCAGTCGCTTCATGATCTTTTATGAAACAAGTTGGGATTTGCTTATAAAGGTTAGAGTACAGATGCAGGGGGGAGGTGTAATGCAGCAAAGTGCTCAAAATGAACATTACAGTGCCAAGGGCATTGTGGAAGGCTCTGTGGCATTTAATATGTTCTTTCATCAAAAGCAGATGCTCAAGTAGGAGCGAGTGTTTGTCATGTCGCCAACTTTGCCAGAATGGATGGTACTGAAAAGGTGACCAGTTAGAGCTCCGGTGAGAAAAATTGTGTAAGTGACTAAAACTTTTCATGTTTAAGGGCGACCATCTATAGAAGAATCCAAGAGGAAACAGGGCAGAAGTTCACTCTTTTGGATCCGCCCTACAAGGTAAAAGCAGTTTGAATTGGAGTAGTTGACAGTGCGGACCACCGAGAAGAGGACGAAGAAAAGCCATCCGAAGAGATGCGCGTTATACCAATGAAATTCAGGGTATCATCCTTGCAAAACGTCAGTACAATGGGTGATGAAAATTATTGTTGGGACAGCCACCAAACGTTGGAAAACGAAACCCCATGCCTCGTTACCTTTTGCAACTGAACTCGGTTCGGCTGAAGTTTAAGCTTCGAATAAATATTGTCTCCATGATTTCGTAAATAAGTTGTTGTAAAGTACCACAAATTGGCATACCAGCTTTTGTGTAAGGAAGCACCATCCACAGGGACCAGGAACAGAGCAGGATGAGCAGCAAAAAAAGGTAGCAAAATGGATCCATTTCACAAACTTAATCGTCAGTTATTTAATTTAGTTAAACAAGATGGGTCGAGTAATTGTCTTTTTTGCTGTCTACCTAATTGCGAAGTAAAAGAATTTGAGTAGTTTGCCTTGCTAATTGATAATAACTAAAAATGTTTTTAGGCTATTTTTTGTTTAAATACACACTTTTAGGATGGTTGCATAATCACTTATATCTTTAAAATAAAATTACGTGCTTTTACATATTTTAACTGAATATTAACATTTTCTTGTGTATGAAAAGTTTATATTAATGAAAAGTTTAATCGTAATATTTTTATATAATTTATGTTTATTCAAAAGCCAATTCTAAAACTGTAAGTTGTTTTACAAATTAACTTTCTACTTCAAAGATTTAAACTCTTTTTTCTAATTAAAGATTTTTATTCTTCTAATATAAATTTTTTATCATTATAAACTTCTAATTTTTCTAAGTACAATATTAATATTTGTTATATCTAAAATTTAAGCTAAGTTTTTTCTTTTTTTGTAAATGAGTTTATGCTCGTGGATTTATAAAATGAAAACAGCTTACATGTTCAAAATCTAAATACTTAAGTAATTTTTTATTTTTATTTCAAAATATATTTTGATAAAAAAAAATAGTCTTTGCATGACGCTATCATGAAGGTCCAGCTTCTTTGCTTTACAAAAACCTGGATAAAGCAGAATTTGCTTCTGTTAGCTATAATGCCGAAGCAGTCAGTTCTAGGCTAAGTTTAGTTGAATGAAAAGTTAGAAGGGAAAGTAGGGGGGAAAAAATCATAAAATCATACATGAATTATGAATTACTCAAGTAAATTGATGTGTGGATTTCCTCCCCTTCCTCTCCTGACTGTCCAAGTGAAACCAGCCTCAACTTTATACCAATCGTTCTTTCTACAACTAAAGCTGCATATGTCCACCGTTAATCAACTGACTCATAAATGGCACTAGGCCTAACATTTGAATAAGCATTTTTATGCTAAATCTTTTGACCTTGAGGTGCGATAGAGGAGCCTGCTAGTGGAAATCAAGCATTTGCAAGAATCACGAGGTCACTATAAGCAGTTAGGACTCGTGTCATTGGATCAAAAGCTAGGAAATAAATAAGATGGTGCAGCAGTAATTGATGTAATGAAGAATTTGTTTCATGAAAATGAAACACAAATCACATGAATAGTGCTAAAATTTGTACTCTATACACGGAAATTGGGATACGTTTAAGCCAAAATACGTTGTACAGTAACCCAGCCAGGCTCCGCACGTTTCTTAATAGATCATGCCGAGTCAGGCTGACCGGGCTTGGACCATGACTGGCCTAATTGGCAGTTTTAACAACCATAGGTTACAAGATTCTCTCCCCACTAAATATATCTTGTAAATCTCACACAAGACTGTTTTTCTAAACAATTCCTGAAATCTCGATTCTACTTTACTGACAAACCAAATCCAAGGAAAGCAGGTGCCAATTCTAATAGAGGCTCCACTGAACTTGGAGCAAACTTCCTTGCAAAGAGGAAACAAAGAGATGAATGGTTGTCATTGTATGTGCAGTTCTGCCCATCAAGAAGTCTCTTGAGAAAGGCTTCGCTTATATCACTCCTGCCGAAGGTCGCTGGGTGAGCACCACCTCTTGACCAATCCACCCAAGTAATGCTTCTGTTCGCCAGAAGATGGGCTGACTCTATGGTGAGCATGGTAGGGAAGTAATGCTCGTCTACGTAACAATTTGGCCTGCAGAACCTTTCAAACTTCTGATAATAAGTGGTGTCCCTCACTATGGTAATGGCCAACTTCCTATTCACTTCGAACCACTGAGACCCCTTGCGCCATTGCTCTAGGTTTACTTCTGGAGCCATGTTTGGATCATATCTGCCCCGTCCGTATGGTCCTGGATCATCATACACTCCAACGAAGCTATACTTTGATTTCATCAAGTACTGGTAGGTAATGTTGAAATTTGACAATGGAATGCATGACTCTGACAATAGAATGAACCGTTCATTTGATAAATCAAGTAGCGCATTTGCAAGGAGAAGTCTTTCAGCATCACACATACTCATCTGCCCCCACTCAGACACCTGTGGAACAGATGTTCAAATCAATAAAATGAAAAAAAGGGAAACAACATACAACTTGGAAAACAGGAGTTAACTGAAATAAATTGTGCAATGCAATGAACACCACAGCAAAAAATGACTATTCACTTCCCAGGATTATATTGTTCAGTAACGTACTCAAATGAGTGCACAAGTCACATGATACAATGTGGCTAGCAAATGAAATTGCTATAAACTTACTATCTGTCACCGAGGATCAAATCGGAAGAAGCAAAATTTTATTGGGAAAAGCTCCATGTATCCAAGAAGCTAAGTACATCTCCGTTTGCCTTTAATCATGAACAAATTTTAAATGCATATTCATAGCAAACAAAAAAATTTGATTTAGAATAAATTACTTCCAAGGTCTTGAAATGCCATTTTATTTTAGTTCTAATTTATTACTTGCAGCATATGATCTATTTTGCTTGGGTCTTAGTAAGAACAGATTATTGTAGAAATCTATAAAAGAGACACTCATTCCATTGTTAATCATTAAAACTTCTCATATTTTTTCTTCTCACCATGAGAGATCAATGACTGAATCACACTGAAATATCTTGCATTGTCACCTAACTTAAATGGCCTTGGCAAATTCTTACCCTCAAATTTGATCTAATAATAGAGTTGAATGAGTTCTCATCATAATTGTAATGACCTCTTAACTTATCTTACACAAAGCACAATTGCTCTATTCCAAGTGAAGATTCATTTAAACACTCACAAAAATATACATATTTTCTAAATAAAACATCTTATGGTAGTTACCAAATCAGTCAATGTCCTTCAAGTGTATCCAAGCATGGAACTGTAAGCCTTTTGCGTGAGTGCACTTGCACTGATCCTAATAAGTTAATAAGATTCCTAGTCACAATATTTCAACTGCAATATTTCACAAGCAATTAATGAATGCTTGTTTGCTCTTTAGAACAACTTTGGATTATTAGTAGAAATTGCAGTATAACAGAGTTGGTCAAAAGTTCATAGTCACAATAAAACTAACTGTAAATGAAACAATTATCTCAGCAGGAAGTACAACCTCAAGTTAAAATTGGAGGGTACTGACTTTGGATAAGGCCAACAACCACAGTGTGGGAGGATGTGGCCCAAAAGAAATGTTCAGTCAAATGTGCTATTTTCTGATCTAGATGATAAAAGGCGAGTCCCAGGCAGTGAAGGCAAGAAATCTAAAGTTTTGATTAATACACAGGAAATGATTAGATGGATTTTGCTGGCCTGAGCATGCGAGACAGACTATTCTAATACATGACTTTCCCTAAAGATTTTCACTTCTCACTACTCAAAATCAACTTGCTATGTCCTCCACATAGAGAAAAATCAATATAAGCTCTGCTTTTATAGTACTAGACAAGATCAAATGGTGAAAATTGAATATATAAGAAAGAACCCTTTTATCATCTTTTTCCACATCTCCTCCCATCGCTTTTGATCCTTATTTGTATGTTCAATTTGCCATGAAATCTGACCAAGTATTGATTAACAATGTGTTCCAACTGAATTTATTAATATAGAAACTTCTACGATGGTAGATAAAGCTTAAAAAAAGGGTCATGCATTTGATATTAGACAGTATTAGAAGTTAAAAACTTCCTTAAATTGGATCAGGGCCCTCTTTCCCAGGATTAAATATTTCCTCAACTTAAAGAAATTAGCTTGTTGGCTCATTTGGACTCAAAATATTACTTGTGACTTCATTTAAAAATGCATTTTGATTATCCCATTCTAAAATGCCCTAGAAGACCCAAAATATGATCATGGAATCAAACTTTCAAAAGCATATGCAAATGGTATGTCCATTGCATAGCACATACATGAGATGTATCAACTCGTAATACTTGTCCAAACCTATTCCCATTAACATCGCTATCTTATCCAACTTGAAGAAAACTATTTTGACTCCTTAAATGACGATTGCACTTATGATTTGTCATCATTGTTTGGTCAGAAAAAGGGAGAGCATTAGCTTTGGTCGGAAACGAGAGAAGAGATATAATCATCAATAACAAGCTGTTTGGAAAGAGTAGAACCCACTCGCCTCTCCAATTCACAAATATGGGGCACAGGTTAGGGACAGTTAGGAGAACTCTCATCCCTAGGGTACGATTCGACAAAAAGGGGCATGATCAGATAAAAATAGAAAATGGAAGAACTAATCCAGTAAATATCTCATACTTTATCGTCTCTTTCACCTTTCTGTCCTTCCACACAAACAATGTAGAGAATATCTGCTTGCTATGTAAGTAGCATTAGGAAAGTGTTTTTAGAAATGATGCATTCTCACTGTGTGCTGCATTGTTGTTGTATTAATTAAATCAATTAAACCAAGTCAAAGATTAAGATAGAATATATCCGTATTTAATGAATAGACTTTTGAATAAATGAATGGCTGGGGATAAATATAGAAGCATTATTTTAGCATTGGGAGTATTATTTTCGGATCAGGTTTTTTCATTCCTACTGCTATACATAGACATGTAAAGCATATGATTTAATATCTCCACATTAAAAAGAATATATTATCTCTTCTTCAATTGAGTTATTGCTGAGTATATCTGTTTTCTACTACGTTTTG
>JBAMHZ010000060.1:401555-416351 GCA_037177395.1 Alpinia galanga | reverse complement strand
TGGTAGATTGGCATCGCCGGTCGATCGTCGAATTCTAACCATGATCCGATCGAAATCTAAATTTGGCTGGATCATGCATAGATTTCGATCGGATCATAGTCAGAATCTAATCTAATCGTGACCACCAGCATCATGGTTGCGATCCAGCGAGACCAACAGTAGTGGTGCCTCTGGAATTCAGGCGGTGGCTATAGCGTAGATGATAGTGATGGCGATGAAATTCGGCGTCGCATGTGAGCAGATGACAGTGTGCATTCCCAAATTGGATTTGTATATTAATGAGGAATGCACATTACTTTTACCAAGTGTATTATAGTCAATCCTTGAACCGGTTAAGGTCACCATTGCCATCCTCGCTATCGGCAGCAGACCCACAATCGTGATTGGATCGCGATGCACATGATTGGGTAGGAATTTGGCCCGATCACGATTGCAACATCATGGCCATGATGATTGAACTCTAACTCCGACTGAATGGCAATTGAAATTCAATTGAACGGTGGTGGCATTATCAAATCCGTGTGCGAAGAACACAATGTATAAAATTGAGTTTAAAATTTATAGATTTGATTGACTTTAAAATGCTCTCATGGCAATTGTCGAAATAACTACACGGTCCCCATGAGAGGGCCTTATAGATAGCATGACAGCAGACTTGTACAAAAAAAGTAAGGGTCAATTTTAGAAACTGTAAGTTTTTTTAGGATATCTGCCTTCTTACTGTGTTAGTCTTTAGTTATACATAAAGTATTTTTTATTATTTATTTTATCTATATTAACTGTGGGATCAATCGATGGGACGATGGGACGCTCTGAGCGAGTGTGGTCTTTATGCACAAAAGAAATAACAACCACACAATTTTTAACACGTGTAACTGTGAATGCGAATGGTTCTCCGGTCTCTGACTTTTCTGTTGGTTGTCTTTTCCATTTCCATTCTGTGCAAAAGTAATTATTGTTTTTCCTTTCCGTACCTAATAAATATCCTTTTGAACTGTTTACATTGTGGCTCGTAAACTGGCACAATGTCGCAACTTCAGCACAACGGTAAAATAATTTCTTAAAATAAGGGGTTTTCTATTGCGAAAAATGCGTTTTACATTTAACGATGAGCATTACTTTTGCAAAAAAAAAAAAAAAGTGAAATCGATGCTTTACTGTATATTTTATCCTAAAAATATCTTTACTAAAAGTGCTGCAGCAGCTACAAGTAATTGATATCGTATTATAAAAATTCTTATTTTCAACGGTTATGATTAATTGCTATGATGTATAGCTATTATAATATCTAACTTCCAATATAAAAAAATAGTGCATAAAAATAATATATTTCTACAATTAGTTAGTTATGACCATTTTGTTGAAGTCTGCTAAGATAATATTACTATTCGAGGATTTGAAGAATTCAAGTAATTTTTGATATTTTTTTTTCTTTCAGATGCCTTGATATTTGACAGTTGATAAGTCTTTAATAGCTTTTCATTAAATTGTTCTAAAGTGATTTTTGATATCTTGAATCTTGTCTTATGATACCTCCTACTTCTCTTGTATTTTTTTTTTAATATTTCAAAGTAGTTACTGTAATTGTTCTAAAGTGATTTTTGATAAATTTTAAATAATTTTGACTTGTTAAAAAACATTTTGATAAAATACCGTTCGAAATTTAAAATTTAGTTATAATCGTGTAACAATTAGCTACAGTAACCATTTTAAAATGATTTTAACTAACTTAAAACGATTTTGATATAAGTAATTTTGATCGAGATAATAAATAATATTGTAATATAATAATATTTTGTATATAATAATTTTAATTAAACTACAATAGTCGAATTGTTATATTGTAATCGCTATTAAATAGCTTATGAAATAAAAAATATTTTTATATAAAATATTTTTTAATTTATTATTATTATTAAAAAAAAAAGAGGAGCTTTTATCTTGGCGAAGCCGTAGCCGGATTAGTGCCCAAACAAGACCGGAGTTGCCGACCAAGCGACTCGATATGGTTTCCATCTCATCGCCTTCCCTGTCACACCATTCATCGAACATGTTGAAGGCCACAGTAGAAGACGAGGGGGATCGGCGCTGGGACGAGATGCAGGCCGATTGCCTCGTCAATATCTTCAACCGCCTTGCCCTCGGGGATCTCGCCGCCGCCGTCCCCTTCGTCTGCAAGTCCTGGTACCGCGCCTCCCTCGACCCCAACTGCTGGCGCCGCCTCAACTTCCGCTCCCTCGATTTCACGCCCTGGAGCGCTTTCTCCCGCGCCTTCACCCTCCGGTACCGCATCCACTCCCCCCTCTCCTTCTCCTCCTTCCTCCGTTTCGCCCTCCACCGCTCCTGCGGCGGCGTCGACCAACTCGCCTTCCCCCTCTCCTCCGCCGTCTCCATCCACGACCTCGCCTATGTCTCTGTCAAGTGAGTCTACTCCTCCTCCTTATTTCTTCGTCCTCCTCGCCGGCCACCTGTTCGACGAATTTGCTCATCGGTTCTTCGCGCAGATGCCCGAGGTTGAAATCGCTGGCTTTGCCGGACAACCTGATGCTGGAGGACGACCTTCGCATCCCGGAGCTGGTGAGGCGGTGGAAGGATCTGGAGCATCTGGAGATGGAGACCAAGCCCTCCTCGTTCCTGGAGGCGGTCGCCGAGATCGGCCGCAACTGCCCGCGGTTCGTCGGCTTGAAGGTGCGCGGACTAATCGGGCGCGAGGACGCCAAGGCCCTGGCGCAGTGGCTTCCGGAGCTGAGGCACCTGGAGCTGAGCAAGTCCTACTTGACCAAGGACGAGCTGTTGGTGGTCATCGGCGGCTGCCGGAAGCTCGAAACGTTGACCGTAAAGGATTGCCTCGGATTCCAGGCGGACGACGAGATTCTGAAGCTGGTGTCGCGCATCGAGAGGTTCGAGCACGAGGGGTCGACGCTGCTCGATGATTACGGGTACGAGACCGATGAGTCGGAGCAACAGACAGGATTCTTCCACCGGTGACGGTCTCCTGTCGTCGTCCCCCATTTTGCCCTCTCCTTTTCTTTTTCTTTTTTCACTCCAGAAATATATTTTAAAAAAAAATCGCAAAATTGGCCAAACCCAAACATGAACTAGCTTACTGTAGAATTGAACCGGAGGCTACACCTTCGAACCGTTCGTTGATGATTTCAGGCGTTGGGTGAACTACACGCTCCTACCGCTGGGAAAAAGAATTTTGTGGTAGTTGTGTGTGATCGTGAGGTCAGCGATGCACAAATTTGACTTGAGTAATAAATTGAATCTGGGAGCAGTTTTGTTTTTGTGGTGATCGGCTACTCTTAAAATTTATAAAATATTAAATTTGTAATCTAATAATTTAACCATAATTATGGCCCAAACAATCCGTTACGTAGGGCCACCACATTAAAAAACAAAGAGAAGAAAATAAAATAAAACAAAATTTAGAAGTGAAAAATGGATCGATCGGATCACAAAGTAAGGGAGGCATAGGATCTGCAGCCGGCTGCCCAGCTTTTGGCTCTGGAAGAGATGGAGAGATTGCCGGCGGAGTTGCTGCTTCGGATCTTCCACCCCTTGGACCATCGCTCTCTCGCCGCCGCTCATCAAGGTTGGTCATCCTTAGTGCTTCTTCTTAAGTAACTCTTCGTTCTCTAGACATCGTGCCTTTTCTAAGTCTTTCATCTTCACGGAGTTCTTACGAATTTTGGTTTCCGTTGCACGTCTTTGTCCCGCAGCTTGCCGAATTCTTCATTTGGTGTGTAAAGTTTGCTTCTTGTCTTGGTTTTCTGCCGGTCTTCCATCTCTACAGATTTTCCCCTTTCCGATTCTTCGTGTGGATGGAAGTTCCACAAAATTTGTTTCCCTTGGCATGTTTCTATCCTTCCGCCTGCTAAATTCTTCATTCATGACGATAAAATTTGCCTCTTTTTGTAATTTTCTGTCACTCTCGAAGGAGGCTCGCCCGTTACCTTTATGATTGTTGTGGTTGGTGAATTAATTCTTCATCGCGATGGATGTTCCTTCGACTTTTTGTTCCACTGGTACCATGTAGCTTTCTGCCACCGGAGAGGGAATTAACGACGTGTTTATGAGTCTATTAACTATTAGTCAATTTCGTCTGTCTTTATTCGTAGATTTCATGGATCTTTGTTCTAATTACTGAACTTTAGATGTCGAAGAAGGGAAAAAAAATGACAATTTGTACAAATCGATTTATTATTATTATTTTAGAAAAAAAAAAGTCTTCGTTGCATTGTGTGTAAACACCATGTTCTTCCCTATTAGTACTGTCGTTTCCGGAGCTTGAATCGTTAGCCACCGGACAAAAATGAAGTTGTCTTCCTTCGTCCTTAATCCATCAGTCTGAACATTATCTGCATAAATCCTTAATTGATCATTTACACATGTAGGCCTTTGATTGCTTTCGCGTAGCCTCACTTCGATCATGTCCTTATAGTCCCTTCGATGGATAAGGATTTACAATCCATGAATGAGCTTCCTTTAGTATTCTTTGCGACTAGAATTTGCAACATTAAATCAGAGTTTAACTGATTTAATTGGCCACAACTTCTTGTGCATCTCATTGTGAAATGGTTTTAATACTCTTTGTTTCTGTAATATAGTTTGCAGGAAGTGGAAGGCCGTGGCATCTGACGATGAACTCTGGTCAAACCTATTCAAGGAGAGATGGGGAGGAGATCGGGCAACATCCTACGCCCCGAATGATCCAAAATCCTGGAAAGATGTATACATTGTGCAAGACCGATGTGACCGTTTTGGAGTGTAAGTTGTTAAGTGATCACACTTCACTTCCATGAGTCATTAGAGCTTTTAACTTGATGATGGTTGCTTACCAGTTAACATAAAGACATGCTCGTCTTATTAAGAAAAATATTGCACTTTCATCGCAGCGGCACAAAGATCATCAGAGAAGGAAGTGATTACTACCTCATCCATCACGGGGAAATCCGAAGGTTTCTAGGCACGAGTCAGCCAATAGCTGGAATTGAAGGCAGTGTAGCGCGTCGAGATGAAGAAGAGCGTGCGTCAGCGATCTCCGATAGGATTCTCTTCTTCCTCGGGGACCTTGAGACGTCCTGCACGGCTGCCAAGCTCGTGCGGATGTAAGGATTCTGGTACTGAAACCAAAGATGAATTGTGTTGTAACTTGTATACTGTATTGTTTTGTTCAGCTATTCTTTGTACAATTACAAATTGATATTGCTGTAAACTGTTCAACCTAAGGTTAGTCAAATTCGAATTTAATCTAGCCATATCACAAGGGAATGAGTCCGATAGATCATCTCTTATATTTCGACAGGAAACCATCTCTTATGTTTCAGTCTCTTATGTCTCGGCAGAAGACCACTTTTTATATCTCGACAGGAGACTATCTCTTATGTCTCGGTCGGAGACTACCTCTTATGTCTCGGTAGGAGAATACCTCTTATGCCTCGGCAGGAGACATTTTGTTTAATCATACTGCTCCGAAGGACATTCTATATGTATATATTCTTGTCAGTATGTCTCTCCATAATATACGTCTCGACAGTAAAAACTATTATGACAAAGTATGGTGTCCATATAAGACATTGCTCTTAGCATTTATGAAGAAATGTCCCCTCACAAAGGGTGCATTAATGGCGACATAGTATCTTCTGTCTCTGGTTGTCTTACACAGTTGTCAGAACATGCCGCTGTCAAAACACGCTGCCATCAAGGTACGGTTGTCAGGATCCCCCTTTATATAAGGGAGCACGGGGTCATTGGAAGAGGTCTGCTCCTTTTTCTCTTTTACGCTTACACCCACTATTTCTCTTCCTGTCTTCTGACTTGAGCGTCGGAGTAGCTCCCACCAGAGCATTCTCCGGTGACTTCCGTCGTTTCTCTTAATCCCTTACAGGTGACCAAAGCATAGGAGGGCCCTCAACTCTTTCCGATTTCAACCTCTGCGCGTACGATCAGCTCTGTCCTCCCTTGAATCATTCGACCAGCATCACAGATATCAGAGAAATTCGTGGAGTTTGATTTTTTTTTTTTAAAGGAAATCATTTAATATTGTATTAGCCTATTAGGTGCCATGTGCAAGGCCAGTGGGCCAAACTATTTGGGTCTAAACGGGCCGATTTAGGCCCAACGAGTTTGCGTCTTGGGTCTTCCTCGGCAACCAGCAGGCAGCAGCCAGCAAACCGGCATCTGGGTCTTGCGAGAGGTGCGACATAAACTCTCCCGTGAAGCGCTCGTTTGCTTGATTCGCAGATCCGCATCGCTCGTCCTCGGAGCAGGAAATGGCTAGTTCCAAGGTGGATCACTTCGATGAGGTCGACATGCACAACGTCGTCAAAGATTGCTGGCTCCTCGTCGACGGAAAGGTCCATACTCCTCCATTTGTATCTTTTTCTTTTTTCCTTTTTTTCCCTTTTGGTTGTCTGCCTGTTTGTTTAGTTGGTTTCCCCGTTTGTAAGGTTGAGAAAATTACCGACGAGGTTAGCGAGATATTTTTGCTTGAGTGTTCATCGCTTTTGATCTCTGCTGTAAAAGTTTTCTTTTAAGGATTGTTATTTCTTCGGCTTGATGTGCCTCAAGGCCAAGAATTTGTTCGCTGAAAACGCACGAACCAACCAAGCCTTATAAAAATAATCTACAGTTTGACGTTTTTGTAGTGCTCTTAACTGATCTATTTTATTACCATTTTCTGCTTTCGAGTGAGAGAATCCAGGGTTCTGTACTGGGAGTGCTTCTGGTAGAATAGATGGTGAATCCACTGAACGGAGAGTAAGAAAGCGTTAGTATTAAAATCTTGAGAGTTGAATATTCATTGGCCTCTCCGTGATGCTGATATTTTACAAGCGTCATAGTGAGGTAAGGTCGTCTTGATGTTATGTATTGTTGCCTATGGCCAAAAAAAAAAAAAAAGAGTCAAACACTAATGTTACATTTGGTTCACAAAATGGAATTTATAGAGAATATAATAGTTATTCTTAGTGAACAAAATAGAGTAGAATTATATATTTCTTTCTTTGTTTATGAATTAACAATTGCAACATATTAGCATAAATATAACTGGCTTTGGTAGAAGGAACCGCTAAGGAGTGCGACTCTATTAGAATCAAATTTCTCCCACGGGTAGGTTCTTACACATTAGGCACTTGTTTGCCATTGGGACACTACTTTTTCTCCGACTTGAATGCGTTAAGAATGATGCCAGTGTTCATCTTGACTGGGATTGAGATCTCCATGATATTCAAGTTTATGTGCCAATATGCATCCAAGTGAGTAAATACAACCCAAGTATTTAAGTTGCAGTTAATCCTAATGAAACAAGCTATTACTGCAAAGTTTGGTGAAATATCAAAGTATGGGGGTATTCTAAGCCTTGCCTTTGAATGAGAGACGAAATATCCATTCTGATAGAATTGGTATTCTATGTTTGTTTTATAACTATATTCTGGAATAGTTATTCCATCAGATTTCATAGAGAATAGAGTGGCTATCTTGCTAACCAAAGATGTAGTGTAGGATATTGATGCTTCTTTCCATATAGGTTTCTATACAAGATCAAAGTATGCCAATATTCTTTTCCTTGGTATACCAACTACCCATTGATATTTCCTCATAGAGAAACTTTGCATCATCTCGTTGTTTTGCAAAAGGATATGTGAATTAACACTCGTTCCAACATTGGTTTACATAGATGAAATATATCAACTTTCTAGCTCATATTACAATTAAACTACATTTCTTCGTGCTATCTAAGAGTTAAAGTTTTATCTGTGAAAATGAATATGTTGGTTACACAATTTAGTTTCATGTCATACATCTTGGCCTCATCCTAGCTTCCAAAATTCAAAGTAATCTTTAGTCTCAAGTGGCAACAATGACTCATGAATGCTCAGTAGACTATATTTTCTGCAGTTGCTTTCTGTGGCTGAGTAAACCATCCTGTCAGCTTTCACAAGTACGTCTAACAAGAAGATCCTGCTATCTTGGATGTTATATGGATTCCCTCTTTTTTTTCTCTATGAGCAGGCTATCTTTAAAGAAATTCTTTGAGCGGGCCTATTTATTTCCTAAATAAGGGTCTCCACTCTCCAATAAATTGTAGCCTGACAACAAAGGGCAGTCCGGTGCACGAAGCTCCTGCCATGTGGGGTCCCAGGGAAGGATCCATAATCAGATCCTTTTGCCGTCAATGACAAGTTTATTAATGCCCAATTGTGTTGTGAAAATATGGGGTTCCCTGGAATGTGAGATAGTTTCTGACTAGGGTCCTATAAACTTAGTCGAATATTTTGAGTATTAGAGCCTATATGCATTTTGTACCTTGTATTCTGAAGTGTGTTAAATAGAATGTTTGATGATTCAGTGTGCATATGATTAAGAAGATAGAACATTCGTATTGTTTTCTGAAATGCTCAATTATGTCCCTCAAATATTTTCTTCCTTGTAGGTTTATGATGTCACCCCATTTATGGAAGATCATGTTAGAAAAATTGTGAATGGAAAAAAGATGGATGAGGGAAACTCTCCATTGTATATGAGACTTTAATCTCACATTGGTAGTTTCAAAGCTTAATATTTGGTTTATATTGTTTCACAAACATGTATATTGTGAACAAATGCATGGGGAGAGACTCTCTTTCACGCACGTGCCTGCAGGGGGTGCAGATCTAGGGCCCGAATTGCACTAAATTCAGATGACTCGTGTGCGAGTGCGACTTGCGCGCGTCGAATGTCGGACCAGTCAGTGCATAATTTGTCTCAAGCGAGTGACTTGTATGCGAGCGTGACCTGTGCACATCGCCGGACCGATCATGGCATAATTTGCCCAAACAAATGAACCAACATTTTGCCATCTGGATCATTTTTGCTTAATTGTAACGGATGCATTAACGATGATTAATGAGAATCCTTTACTCGTTCAAAATGTTTGGTGTTTCACTGTGGCGAGTAAAAGTCATTTAATGACTTTTATTCGGCCAACCTTGAGGAGGACTCCTAAACCCTATAAAAGGGAGCCTTGGTCTTGAGCAAAAGGGACGACGACCATCCACCTGTGTGCCCCTACCCTTCTTTTCTTTTGTCTGTTGAGTATTCTTCTACTCGCCAGAATCCTGTAATAGCACTCAAGTGCACTTCAATTCGCCGTGACTACCATAGAAATCGTGGTTTCGTCGTTGTATCCTGGGAAGTAGACATCCTATGCTGATCTCTAAGCGCCGAGAAGGTAGGACGAATCTGTTTCAAGGAATCTGTGTTGAACGCAGATCTCAACTCTACTCTACTCGGGGAGCTCTACTGAGACTGTTCTACTCGGCAGTTCTATTTGAGCAGCTCTAATCGGGCAGCTCTACTGAGACTGCTCTATTGGGCAATTCTACTCGGGCAGCTCTACTCTGCTGCTTTATTCAGCCGGCAGCCCAGCTCGCCACTCAACAGCTCTGCCCAGAAAAGCAAAAGCTATAACACTTTGTTAGTAACTTTTCATATATATATTCTTCGTTCCTTTTGATTTTCGCCTCTGAATTTATTTTTTTAGATTTTTTTTTTTTGCCTTGCTTAGTATCTTGCATCTTGCCAGGTGAAAGTGCAAACTTGGATTAACAATACAGAAGATGACGAATTTGTTGGTGTTGGCGCTCGATTTGGCCCCACAATAGTTTCAAAAGAGAAACATGCCAATCGAACTCGCCTTACTCTTTCAGATCCTTCTGATTGCTGCACTCCACCTAAGAAAAAGGTTTTCCTTTTGTTATTGGGTATAGTACTCATTGTGTCTCCAATAATCTCTTGTGCCCTGTTCATCATGTGGCTAATGTTTCAAAAGTCTATTTTTTTAGCTTGCTGGAGATGTACTACTAGTGCATCGAGGCAAATGCAAATTCACAACAAAGGCAAAGGTTGCGGAAGCTGCTGGTGCATCTGCCATCCTCATTATTAATAACCGTAAAGGTTTGTATTTTTTATTTTTAAAGCAAAAACATAATTGAAATACTAATTCTGTTTGTCATATGCACAAGTAATACTCCAGATATTGAAGTCAACACAATGCATGTTTCATTTTATTTTCCATATTTGCTTTGTATAAAAAGTGCTTTCTGGAATCTCTTGATCTTTACATGACATTGATTCATAAGCTTGTGAATTTCTATCCCTTGTTTGCTTCTGTACAGTCTTGTTTTCTTTGCAGAGTTATACAAGATGGTCTGTGATAGAAATGAAACTGATTTGAACATAAGTATTCCTGCTGTTATGCTGCCACAAGATGCAGGTGCTAGTTTGGAGACTAGTCTTCAACATGGTTCCTCAGGTAGCTTTCCTCTTCAGTACAAATTAAAATTTGACACATGACATACTCTCCTAGTAACTGATTTGAAATGAAGTTTGATGGGTTTCAATCCAGTTTCAAATTCTAGTGCAGGCTGATTCATTTGTGCCATAAAATGCGATTGTCTGAGTGGAGATATGTAAGGCTCTATTGTCTTGATTCCACATGTGGCATCCAGCAACTTGGATAACTTTTTCACTGTGCCTTTTGTAAATTTTGGTCGTGGTGCTTTCTAGGCTTGTTTGAGTCTATCTTCCTCATATTCTAAATCATTATTGTTTTTCCTCAGATCAAGATACAAAATCTAGTTTAACTTTATCATGATGTTGAAGTTTAGTAGTGGTTTATGACTACTTACATAGGTTCTCCAGATGTCCTTGAGCAAATTGTGTTATGTGCTCAGGACTTTGTTGGGAGACAAAAATATGAAGGATTATGTAGCAGTAGATATCAGGTTGTGTGGAATATTCCTTTCACATGGACACTCACTTTTTGTTGTTTAGTTCTTCTAGCAATACATAATTGCATATTAGTTAAGATACATTTACTTGTGACTTTTCACGATGGATATTCTATTTTACCCTCTTCCACAAAGACTTTCTAATTGTTCAACATCTTCTAGTTGCTGTGCAACTATACTCTCCAGATCGGCCACTGGTTGATACAGCAGAAGTTTTTCTGTGGCTTATGGCAATTGGGACCATCTTGTGTGCATCATATTGGTCTGCATGGAGTGCCAGAGAAGCACTAATGGAGCATGAGAAGTTATTGAAGGTTTTAATTTATTTTATGCCTTTATTGGGAGTGTTTATCTTTTTTTTAGAGTTGAACTTGTCATAGTATTATATGGAATAATGATTGTAGGATGCCCCAGAGGAGTTAATAAAGATGGAAACTACAGGATCCAACGGCATAGTGGACATCAACACAACATCAGCAGTTTTGTTTGTTGTGATTGCTTCATGCTTTCTAATCCTACTTTACAAACTCATGTCATTTTGGTTCGTCGAGCTTTTGGTGGTTCTATTTTGCATTGGCGGTGTAGAGGTGCTGCTCGTTACCTTCATTCTTTCTGCACCCTTCTGCTTCTTATAATTGTTGCTTTTGATGAATTACAACTTTTCAGAGATCATTCTCTTTTTTTATTTTTTATTTTGTTGTCCTTATAAAAGCCGTAAGTTTAACCTGAAGCTTCTAGTGTATATATACACAATGCTGGTTCATAACCTAAATAATTAGATGCTCAAGGCTGAAGGCATTCTTGCCTAGGCATAAATTTCTTGGATTTTGTCTTTTACTTTCGTTTCAGGAGTTAACAAAATTTCCACATTATGCCTTGTTATATTTTTGTTTAATATCTGGAAGAGGTAATATGTAATAGGTTATTTACTGGTTTGGTTGTGTATGGGTTTAAAAGAGTAGAACATTTATTTATTGGATGTGCTGAATTTTATTTTCTTACTTTTTATCAAAATGCTAATCAAAATATCATGTTCTGCATCAGGGGTTACAAACATGCTTGGTATCTTTGTTATCACGGTATGCTAGCGGCTTATGTTTTCTTTATTTCATTTAATGCTCAAATATTCTTTTACTTACAAGTTATACCAACTATTTGGTTTATTTACTAAGTTATTGGACCTGTGTTTGTTTTTAAACCTTCTTGTGCATTATCTCGGATTGTCTAATCTTTTTTTTTTTTCATTTTTTTTTTAGATCTTTCTCAGATAACCAACTGATCTCACTTCTACTTTCAACCAAATTCTGCTTCTTTCTACCTATGTGTGCTTGAGGGCTCTCTTAGCTATTTTTTTAAAATAAACTTAGAAATGAAAACTTAAACACAACTAAATCATAGCATGCAGATGTTGCTAGAATAATATATTGTTTAGGAGTTTATATTGGTTGGCCACTAGTATCCGTTCTTTTAAAATTATTTAATCTTAGTTATGTAAACAGGGAGGAAAAAAGTGATATTTCCAAGGAAGACAAGTCTCGGCAAATTTTAATTTTGTGGTTTCTGACACTACATTTATGTCATATATACCAGTATAAAACAAGATAAGAAATTTTGCCCCTCTAGATTTTTCAATATGTAATGAGACATCTCTAATTTCATGCAGTATTCAACTAGTTCATTACATGGAACTTATATAGAAAGCAATGCATTTTCTGTTCATGAGGTAGCACTGATACCTCTTAGACTAAATACTGACTCAGTTACTTAACAACCAACCTCATTCAACCAAGAACAACTAAATTGTAAAGACAAATGTATCTACTATGACTTTACAAGGACTCAGATATATCTAACATAATGTGACTAGAAGTTGCACAGCGTCATTGGATGTTTTATTTCATGTTTCAAGTTTCAGTTCCAACTGACATCATTTTCCACTCTGAATAGCTGTTGGTTATGGTATATTGATTTTCCAGATGGTTCAAACGTGCTGGAGAATCTTTCATTAAAGTGCCCTTCTTTGGAGCAGTCTCCTACCTTACATTAGCTGTCTCTCCATTCTGCATTGTCTTTGCTGTTGTATGGGCTGTCTATCGCCGATTATCCTTTGCATGGATTGGCCAAGATATTCTGGTAGGAAAATAGAATTGTTTTTGTTTATAATTTTTGACAAAAATGATAGTGGAGCCATCACGCATTAATCACTTTGGTCTTTATCTCTCTATAGCTTATTTCAAGTCATCCAACAAAAATGCTCACCTGTTTGTTAACTAATAAAAACTGAAGTGGCAGTGTTACATAGCACCTACGTGAATGCTCTTCCATTTAGATCCATGTGAATGATACATGTGAAAGAAAACTGGTCGATGAGGATCTAAATTAATAACTATATTAGACCTGTCAATACAACACTTTGGTTATGCATAAAGATATTAATGCAGCTTAGTATGCTTGTTGTTTACATTTTTTTCTACTCTCAATTTTCTGGAGAGTGTTTGTTAATCAATTTTCTTGGGAGACAAGAATTCAAGAAATAATTCAATTGTAAAAGTAAATAGGATAGGAGAAATAATTCACCAAAAGTCTCTTCCATTAATTATTCTAGATTGGTCCAAACTGTTAGTATAATTTGTATTTCAGTAGTACAAGTTTCCTGGTTGTTTGTGGTGCTTGCAGACTTAATCTTCAGGAAGCACTGTCAAATATTTCATGAGCATGCTTAATTACCTTATTAATGTGCTTTCACTGCCATATATGTAAGCCTGATTCTCTAATTTTATCAATCAGGGAATTGCTTTGATTATCACAGTTCTCCAAATTGTACGAGTACCTAACCTCAAGGTTAGTTTTTCCTTTTTTGTGCTTGAAAAGGTTCTTTATTTTAGTTTAGATGTGATTTTGTTACATTTGAAAACTATTTTAGACTCTACTAAAAAAAATGATCCTTGGGTATGTGCAAATCAATTTTGCACAGAATATTGCTTCATTTGCAATTTGCTGTTATGTCTCTCATCACATCTGGTGCACACCATTTAGATTCTAATGCTTGACTTTAGGCTGATATTAACTCAATCAGTGTAAACTTCAAGAATAGAATTCATACAGTCCCCGCAGGCACAACATAGTGGTAAAGCATTTGGTTATTTCCTAGAGCATCTGGGTTCGAGCCCCCCTGGGCACAGCTTCTTGGAAAATCCAAGTTTGAGCTCCTGGGGGCACAGCTCCTTGGAACGTTTGACCCTGTGGAAATAAACTGTGCTCCGCATTTACTTGGTAGGTGAACCGGGGGAAGGCTGCCCATTTTCAAGATTAGTCGGGCCAAGCCGGATTAGTTTGGACACTTGGAATATCAAAAAAAAGAAAAGAAAGAAAAGAATTCATACATCCATTTCCAGACTGCTACTTGTTTAGTTTAACTTCAATATGCAGCCAAAGATGATACCTTTCAAGCAAAGGAGCCATGGGGACAATATTTAAGAAATCAAGCATTAACCTTAGAGTTGTTATTAATTTGGTGAATTGAAATTCGTTAATTTGACATTAAATATACCTTTCACATAATTGGAAACCTTAGTTGTACCAAATGGTAGGTGACACTACCTAGGAGATTCATGTAGGCTTCAACAATGAGAAAAAAAGTAACTCATGTGATGAGCATGCACCATGGCTTTCTGATCCACAATCAACTGGTGTGTAATATGTGAAACTCGTTTTCCATGAAATAGATATAATAGATCAGAGATAACTACCAATGCTTGCAGGAATTGTAGTGTGTTAAAAAAAATGAAAATGATTACTTCTCATACTTTCACAAGTTTCACCTCTTAAAAAATGTTTGATCTCAAATTCAAAGTTTCAAGCAGTTTGGTAATCCCGCAATATGCTATCATTCTTCTTCACGTAGTAATCCTAAATCAGTAGAACTAAAATTAATGATGTGTTAGACTTTCTATGCTTCCAATCTCCATCTTTTTCATGAGGCTATGTCATTTCTCTGCCCCCATTTACTGATTCATTTGCA
>JBAMHZ010000060.1:380462-397654 GCA_037177395.1 Alpinia galanga | reverse complement strand
TTTATAATACTTTCACATCGCCTAACTGGAGCATTTATTCTTCGCCTAAGTACATGTCTGTACCACCTTAAACGTATTTCTCGGAGTTTTTCCTCAATAGATGTAGCTCCAACTTTCTCTCTAATGTCTTCATTTCTTATTTTGTCCATCCTCGTATGTCCACACATCCATCTTGATATCCTTATCTCTTTGCTCATGTGCTTGAGTCGTAGCCTAACATTTATTTTCATATAGTATAGCATGTCTAATCGCCGTTTTGTAAAACTTCTCTTTAAATTTTAGAGGCACTTTACGATCACATAAAACATCCGATGCTCTCCTCTATTTCAACTAATCTGCTTGTATTCTATGTAAAACATATCTCTAAATTCCTCTATCGTCTTGCAAAAATGATCTTAAATATTTAAATCTCTCAACTCTTGACAACTCGTCATCTCCTATCTTAACACTTGTCTTATTATATCTAATATTGCTAAACTTAAACTCCATATATTATGTCTTTACTAAGCCTAAAACCTTTCACTTCTAATGCTTAGATTCTAATTTAGCATTTACTCTTTCATGTGTCTCTTCTACCAAAATAATATCATTTGCAAACAACGTGCACCACAGTATTATATCTTAAATGTATTTAGTGAGTTCGTCCATGAGTAATGTAAAAAGATAGGGACTTAGAGCTAATCTTTGATGTAATTCTATATTTTTCCTTAAAAATATAAGAAAAAAAATTTCACTGCGAATTTTTTTTACTTTCTTCCTTTATTAATTTCTTTGGTTATTCTTTTTATTTTTCCCTCTTAATTCATTCTCTTTCTCTTTTAAATAATTTCTTTTGTTATTCCTTTTTCCTTAAACATATGGAAAAAAAATTATGAAAATTTTTTCTTTGTTAATTTCTCTCTCTTTCACCTTTCACATAAACAATTACAAAAGTAAAAAAAAACTCTTCAAAGAAAAATTATCTTTTTAAAAATATTAAAAATAGAAGAGACATATTATTAAAAAAAGATAATAAAAATTAAATATAATATAATTTCTAAATACTACGATGATTTAACTTAAGTTATAATATATATAAATTTAATTTAATTTAGACAGATTAAAATAAATTAAAATTTTAATTTAAATATATTTGATATTATTCATTATGTGTAGACTTTAATTAACCATAAATTGACTTTTACTCAATCTTAAATTTTAAAATATTAGTTTAATCTAATAATAAACATTTATAACAATCAAAATATTGATAATAATATTTTTTAAATTAATATATTTTATATTTAAAAAAGTATTGACACTCTATCGGCATGGCACGATACAATACCGAAACCATATCGTTCCGATCATAGATTGAAACTCCGGTGTGGGTTGAAATTTTAAACCATGATCCTAATATTGATTTTAATCTAGATAACCATGGGCAGATGATGTGCATTATTTGACTGGTATTTAACGTTTTCATGATTGATATTGTATTGATTGATGGATGCCCTTCATTTGGCTGATATGAACATATGCATTGATTAACCCACTTTTTTCTTATTCAATTTGTCTAAGTTCCCAGGCATTTGATCTCCTTCATAACGTTGGTTTTTCTTAAGTTTTTATGTTGGACTAAGGCTGAATTTTGTAGCTGATCATCAATCATTACTTTGGTATAAGTGATAGAGATGGCCATCCTTGCAGTAACAAAAATTACAAGTTATGTTATGCTGTCTTTTGTGGATCATCTTTATAGAAATTACCGTCATCGACCTAGTTAGAAGATAAAATCCCTACATTCAATTCCCAATAGTTTGTACTCATGATTTGTTTGTTGTTTTACTGTCATTGACGTGATTGCATCTTTCCTGATTTATGTTCCTATTAGTCCGTTGCTTCTTCTAGTTCTGATATATGACATTCTGTCAGATACTTAATGCCTCAAGGGTTAGCTGACACATTTTGTGGTTCTCCTTTATACATGGCCCATGAGATAGTTCAGGACAGAAAATACGATGCCAAGATAAGCTTGAGAACGTGCTAAAATATTTAGGTAAATATTCTGTCTGTGTTAGTAATAGATTGAACTGTTTGTCGAATGCAGGCTGACTTGTGGAGTGTTGGCACAATTCTGTTCCAACTGGTCACTGGGAAGTTACCTTTTGATGGTGATACTCATCGCCAGGTTGCTGATTTCTTCATTCTATTGCTTGGTTAACCTCATAAAATTGTCAATGATTCCTTTCTTGTTTGCTGTCATTTGCAGCTTTTTCTGAATATAATGGCATCTGATGAACTGCATTTTCCAGAAGATGTGAGTTTACATCCTGATTGTACACACATTTGCAGGAGACTTCTCCGTCAGAATCCTGGTTAAGTACTCATTTCTCTGTCATAGTATTAATGAGAAATTAATCATCCTGTATTTATATCTTATGCTTATTAAATATTTGTGTACTTCTATGCCCAGTAACACTAGCTAAGGCCATTCATGGCAATTGATATAAGTATCAACTGATTCTGTTGTTTAAAGCAAGGTTTGCTGAATTGATATAGTATCAACTGGTCAGAAATTCTTAATATCAGCCACATTGTAAAAGTATTCTTACATACATTATAATTTTGAAATAGAAAATGAATAATCCACCTAAAACATAAGTGATCAATTCAATATTGAACTCGTATTTAGTGCTTAATATCTATTATTCTGTTTAATACTCATAAATCTTTTGTAACAATAGTAATTTATCCAGTACGTATTTGGTACCTATCTGATATCTATTTAAGCCTATTTAGCATTAAAAAGCTTTTGATTTTTATCAAGTCACCTAATTTTCTCCTTAATGTTTATTCCACACACCCATCCATGGTTGACTACACAGTTGTTACGGAGCTCCATAGTGTTTCCAAGTTAACCTCACCTGTTCGTTGACAGCAAATCCCATGCAAATTTAAAAATATTTAAACCACATAATGGAAGTTTCTAGGGTAACAACAATTTTCAGATAATAATATAATATCAACAAGAGGTTTGATATTCTGTGCCTAATCAAAATCACCTTGTCTTCACTACTAAAAGATTACTTGAAGTGGGATATACCAATCAAAGTCTCTCCCATGCCAGTTATCGTACCTTCTTTGTAGTTTAGGAATCAATAAACATTTGTGATTTAATTTTATGTTCTGGAAGTCTAAACTCAGAATATAATGATACTATCAAATGTGGTTATATTACTTCTATCCATTCTAAGAGCTTTTCTGATTCATATCTACTTATCTGAATAGTCCCTACTCTTTGCTGCACCTATAAAAACTTCTAAAATACTACCTATCCCTTTGTTGCCAACTCCAAGCAGGTTTATGTGATAGCACCAGTTCATTGCTTTGATGTGCTAGGTTCGTTACAGATTTGGTGTCATTCTTGAGGCGTGGGTTCTCTAGCCTTGTTGTCATTAATACTCGTTTTATATCCAATGGAAGTAAATGCTGCTTACGGCATTCTTTTCATGTGTTGCATGCCTTGATGCAATTTCAGAATGATAAAATCTGAACTTAAAAATGTTATGCCAAGCTTGGTTCAATTAGTAAAAATAATAATTTCTCCAATTATGAGCACTGCTATCTATTAACATGGTCCTTTTTTAATGGTCTTTAAAGGAGTTTTAAATACCCTTGTTTTAGCAATAAAATGGCCTTTCATATAATTCTACTGTTGGATAAAATCCACGGACTGATCCTAAGTAGTTGGGGCAGACATGTTACTGTTGCTGCATTAAAATATGTGGCACTCGATGCAATTAGTAGGTTTCTAGCATATAGCATGTCCAATTTTAATAAATTGGCATTTGAAAAATAGCAAAATTATTATTATTTGGGTAAAACATTCTATTCTCATAAAAGTTTATTTCCTGATCATGTAGGCTAAATGTGTTCATGACATGTTGTTAGTTATCACTTCTTTGTAACATTTATAAATTTATACCAAAATTTCCCGTTTTATGCAATTCAATGCAAAAATTGGTTTTGCATAATTATGGACAATGTGAAGACTTGTTTCTAATTCATGAAACCATAACATTGAGTTCAAATTATTTTGCAGTTGAGAGGCTGTCATTTGAAGAATTCTTCAATCACAATTTTCTGGCCATACCAAGGTTAACTTGAAACTACAATTTGTGTTTTTTTCAAGTTAATACCTCTTTGATTACTGTGATTAATGATTTTTAAATAAAGCTTTGCTTTTTTGACACAAAAAATAGTCAGCTTTAGTACAATAATGTGTAGTTATCTGAATTACTTATTTAAGTTTCAGAGCCTTAATTTTTGTAAAAGCTAAATGCAATTATGTTGCTTTTTAGGACAATTGAGACACCTAGTGAATCTGAAAACTCTCCAGTTGTTGGTGTAGATGATGCTGGGCCATCAAATTTATCAGATGTTTTTAACTCGAAGATTGCAAGCATGGATAAGAGTTTTACATGCTTAGATAGTATAAGAGGTAGTGGTGACTGCCAGAAATGTTGCCTACCCTAAACTGATCTTTACAATATTAATTTGTTTTTCAGTTGCCGATTCATTGGAATTCATTGAACAAGACTATGTTCTTGTTCACGCTAATTTTGCATCCATGGAGACTTTAACATCTTCTTTGGAGTCATCCTTGAATGAAAATTCCACAAGTACGGTACCTAATTGCAGATTGGATATGACCAGAAGAGAATATGTAGGTCCAGTCAAGTCTGAGGAGCGACCTGTGCTTTCCATACATCATGCAGATACCATGGACAGCTATGTTCCTTCTCTTTCATCACCTTTTACTGCATCAGAAGAATTGCATGGGACGACATCAGTGCATCCTTCCTCTAGGATTCAGCTTCTAAGCCAATATATCAATGCTCTAACAGAATTAACTCAAGAAAAGGTATGCAAGTCCTGATGTAACATCATTTTTTAATACTGTTACAGATTTTAATAGTTCTTCAAGAATTATAATTCAGAGATTTTCTTATATATTCTTCACAATCTAATTTACCTTTTCATATCAAAGAGCAAAAATTCCATGACTCTATACAAATAAAGAAATTAGTAGGAAAGGCTGTCTACCTCATATAAAAAAAATGAAAAGAAAGAAAGAAATTAGGAAATCTACATGAAGTGGATCAGTTGGTGTATTGTACTCTTATTTTAGTGGCAGCATAATCTTTATTTGAATTCACGTCTAGAAGTTCTGTATGTAGCATAATGGTATTCATATTTAATGACCCTTCTGATATTTGTGTATAATATTCAAGCAACCAAAGTAATGGATATTTAAAAGATTATATATAAGTAAAGCCTGTATATAACATTTTGTCTCCTTTGCTTGATAATGGATTCCATTATTAATTTTTTAATTAATTTCAAATTAGTCATTGACTTTTGGCAAGTTACTTCCATCACACATCCATATTCCATCTAAGGCTTTAGAAATTAATGTGGCAAATACACCATTGTTAGAAACATGGAAGCCCTTCTTTTCCTCATAGAAAAAAAAGAAGAAATTTTGCTGCTGACGATTTTGTGATGGTTACAGCTTGATGCCAGCTTGAGTCTGGAATCATTTTCATTGGAACTGGTGATATTAGCTATTTGGAGAGTAATTATTCAGCTGTGCAACACAATGACAGCGTCAACAACCGAAGCAGACTTTCTCAACCAGCAACGTCATCAAAGGGTTGACATCTCTCAAAATATTTTAGAAGAATTGGATTTCACAGATCCATTACAAGTTTTCTCTTGGGCTGAAAGAGGATTTCTCATTGCATACGATCGAGCAGAAAAGTTATCTAATATTGTCCAACATTCGGATGGTTTGTTCCTGCCTTATATTGCAGCTGATTTTATGTTTGACAGCCTCTGTTAAATAGTCTTTGTGCCTTTCAGGTGAAGCAGAGATGCCAGATGCAATGGAAATTATATTCCAGATGGCTTTAACGGTTGGGAAAAATGGAGCTGTATGTGACTACTTGCTTCACTTTGTTGTTCTATCTTTCGAAGATGAATTGCACTCTTACCTATAATAATATTGCAGATTGCGAGTATCACATTGCACCCAATATTTAGAAAATATTATTAGGCCATGATGCTAATTAAAAAATTAAATTATTTATAGTGTTATTTTATGAAGGGGATCATTGGCGCAACAGTAAAATTACTACCTTGTGATCTAGAAGTCACGGATTCAAATCCTAGAAATAACCTCTTACAAAGGATGGTAAGACTGCATACAATAGACACTTTATCGGGAGTCGGGACCTCGCATGATGGGAGCTTTATGCATCGAAGTGTCCTTTATAGCGCTATTTTATAGAAGGGAGTCGTAGTGCAATTGTGAAGTTGCTATCGTGTGACCTAGAGGTCACGGATTCGAGTCATGGAAACAAGCTCTTGCAATGTAGAAGATTACGTACAATAGATCATTCTCTGGGATTTCACATTGGCAGAAATTTTGTTCACCGGGCTATCCCTTTATAGTGCTACTTTATGAGGCGAAGTAAATTTCATTGCATTTTTTCTGATTTCAAGATGCCTTGGTACATTTTTGTTGACCCTCCGCATTGTTTGTTTTAGTGTCCTGTCCATTGTCCCAGAAGTATTAGGCTTTGACAGGGTGGCAATATTTATTATTTTTTAACCTGTCAATTACAGGTAAGCTAAGTTGAATGGTCTCTAAACTGTAAATAGCTACTGTTTCTTGGGTCTATTGATTAATTTTGGAATTATACATGCATTTTTGTCCCACATCCAGTCTTTGAGATTCAATATCTTAATCAATAGTTGGCATATAAAATAATATTTCATTAATAATAATAATAAATTATATGCTGTTGTGGTTAAGAACCAGATGACAAGATAATTGAAATATTCAAAAGTGCAAGGTGATAATCGATGCAATAAAACAGTGTGGAAATATTTCAATCTCAGACTGGAATTTTGTCTAACTAAGCAAATATTTTAATGTATTTTGTTAGTGAATATTTTAGTGTGTCTAAACTGTGGAACTTTTTTAGTTATTGTCTGATAATTAATATTTAATGCAGGAACTTAATATAACTTTGAGTAAATTGTATATCGTCTCAACAACTAGATTGCTGCTCTATAAAGGAGTCTGGAAGTGCTGTATTGGTACCTTAGAGTAACCAATCAATGAAATGATTAGTTAAGCACAAAAAGTATAAACAGGAGTTCAACCAGTATTACAAAAGTCATGTGGCCTATGTTGAAATTATAAGGTAATTTATCTGTTTCTCAACGAGTGTAATAAAAGGTATGTGGAGTAGGGGAACCTAATATAAGTTTGAGTGAGTTGTATGACCATCATATCTGTTGTTAAAGTGTCTCGACAAATAGATTGACTTATAAAGAAATCTGTAACTGTCTCTCAAATTCAGCTATAAGAATAACAGTGTTGAATTTGACCTAAGAATAACAAACTATTGAATTTGAAGGATCTGCTTTTTCTAGCTGTTAGATAAAGGTATGTGGAGTATCCAGTTTGTTAGATAAGGCTTGGTTGTTTTTTGCACGATCAATGAAAGTACTATTGTTTTCAGGTGGCAGAGCTTATGGGACAATTGAGTGAAGCAGCAGCATCTTATTCTAATGCTATAACTTATCTGACATTTGTCATGGTTGAAGCAACACAGTTACCATTGAACCCACCATTCTCTCTCTCGTCTTCCAGTCGGCAACGTCTTTGCAGGTATGTGGCAAATTTGAGCACTCGCCTGAATAAATCTCAAATGGCAGATAGTGTTTCCAGGCAAAACCATTAGCTCTTGCAGCAAGTGCAGGCGTGTCTATAGGGACTCTACTGATTCAGTAAATTATTTCGCTCCTTGTAAGTAGTACTTACTAACAAAACGATACCTGAAGTTGCTTTGGTTTGGCAAAGCATATTCTGATCTGACATCCTAATGGAGAAACTCACATAGCAATACTTGAAACTCTTTGATTTTTGTTTCAGAATTCATAGGTAGGATATCAATGTGTATACTATCAATCCCATGTTATAGCCTCCAAAGGAAAACTGAAATGTGAATATGAAACTCTGAAAGTTGTTATTCCTCTTTTGGCTGGTGATGTCAATGAGTATGCTTTTTCCCATCCTTTGTTGCATTTGCGCATTCTTAGTTCGGTTATTTGTCAGATTCTTAGTTGCGGGTGAGAAGACAGTCCACACATTCCAAATTTGGTTGATTTTTTTTTAAAAAAAGAAATATATAATTTATCGTCAATAGTGAATGATAATTACAAAAAATGACTCAGTTAAAGACTTAAAAAATGTGGAATCGTCAAATTAATAGTCTCTCACTGCTGCTTCTACATGTGGAGAAGGATAAATCAGAAATCTAGAACGGCCAGTACAAAAATACGGAGTGATCGGTAGTCTAGTGGTGAAACTCAAAAATTGATCCCTTGCATTTTTAGATTTTAACACAGTTGTATTAGCTGTCTGATCCAGCCTTGGGCTCTCAATTAAAGTCTTCAAGTTTTTAGTTTACGTCCACCAAAGATGCATTATTAATCTGCAAATGAGCCAACAAAGCAATAAGCTTGAAAATGATGCTCCGACGGTATGGGTTGGTTTTCAAAAATATTACTTTCTTTGCTACTTCAAATAGGTTGGTCAGTTTAGGCGATCTGGTGGTCTGAATGATCTGGTTGATTTATGTTTCAGTCATGCTGATTAGTCTTATTGAGCAGGCATCGTTGAGTTAAATTGCGATTAGTTTTATCTTGGGAGGTGAAATATTTTTGTGTGTCGATCGAACACTAAAGAATCAATAAATTTTAATATGAAGTTCAAATAGTGAAAAATATGAAGAGCATTTTTTTTATTTAAAAAAAGATTATTCGCCTATATATAAACACATGAATGCTAACATATACCACTTTTGAAAAATAAATTGCTAATGACTTTACCAAACCCCTCGTCGATACAACACAACCAAATGTCTGACCATCATATAGCCTAATCTAATTACTTGGTTATTATATCACCGAATCTAAGTTCTTGTGTTTTTTCAATTACTTTTTTGGTAATCTATGAATATACTAGTTATTATTTATGCAGAGAATCCACTATCCATGACCTTTTAAATATTTAATTTGGAAAAAATTGGCATCCATGCAAACCTTTATACCGTACAAACAAATCCAAATGTAGTTACACACAGTTTTTTTTTTTTTAATTTATCAAGCTGTAGTTTTGATGGAGCATTTAGAAAGATGAACATCTTTGGACAATTTTGAACAGGATTGAGGACATTTGCCTTTCATTAACTATATCAAAATTTGCTATCACCTCCCATGTCCCTTGATTAAATACAGTTTGTTACTAGCCAAAAGCGAGTATGAATGATTGCCATAGGTAGACACAGAAAGAAAAAGAAAATAAAAGTTAAAGCCTGCACCAATTACAGGCAATGGTTTCTTGAACCAATAACTGCATGAGCAAAATAAAGTCGAGTCCTTGGAATCAATAGAAAGTCTAGTACAAAACTTAAGTATTGACCTGCCATAAAAAGAAAGAAAAAAGAAGAAGAAAAACGCAAATTACAAGAGTACTGCTGCCTTCTTCTTTGGTTCCAGTACTGGTGGATCGACTTCGATGCCCATATTAGCTGCAGTCCCTGCGATGATTCTCATGGCTGACTCAATGCTGGTGCAATTCAAGTCTGGTAATTTCTCTGTTGCTATTGCGCGCAACTGCTCAATGGTTACCTTTCCAACCTTCTCCCGCTGTGGTTCTTTGGAACCCTTTTCAATTCCTTCAAATTAAGAAAAATAGCATGAACAAGAAACACTCAAAATTTTAACATGTGGCACCACAAACCCACAGTCAAATAACTATCGTGCCATGGAGAACGTGATGGAATGTCTTGGGGAGGTAAAAGATGGCAGTAGCACTAAGGAACTGGAATCAAAAAAATGTTTTATGTAATGAAACTTGCGGGAATGGAGGTTAATTACCATGTGTGAATAATAGTGCAGATGCATGCAATTGTCTCTGCTGGATTTAAGGAATCTAATTACTGCATTGTCTGTAATCGTATTGCTGAATTATAATTTTTTTAACTTTATATTTTAGCAGATTCTGGATCCTTAATTCAACTTGTTTGTATCCATACTATAAGGGCAGCTCAGTATATAAAACTCCAGCCAATAGGAGGTCCCAAAGAAGCATCGGATAACATTAGATCTATTGTATACAATCTTACCATGTATTGTAAGAGGTTATTTTTGCAATTCAAACCCGTGACCTCAAAGTTACATGACAACAATTTTACCGTTGTTCGTATCCAAATTATACATGAAAAAATTGGTAAAACAGAAGTGATTGGATTAGTTTAATAAGTTTTTCACCATGACTATTTTTCAATCAAACTAAATTCTTATGTTTATTAAAATAAACCTGAACAGTAATTGGATAATTTGAAACTTTAGATGGTATTATATGACACTAAAAAATTATGATTTTTGCATTTGTAGCAGCACAAGCAGTGAAATAATTTAACTGAGCTGAATTTTGAAGCACATTTGGAACATAACAAAAAGGAAACAGACTGAAATTCTGAGTTATCTGTCGGGACATACTCCAGAATATACAAGTCAATGACTCAGAAGATTGAAACCTTAGTTCAGGTATTTACTGCAATAAAAATAAAGATAATCAAGTAATGCAGGTTAAATAAATTTAATAATATCAAAAACGTACATTTGGAAAAGAATAGCCTGCCAAATACAGCCAAAACCTCACTAATTCTCTCTTATTTATTACCATAGAGAAGAAATTGATGGTAGTTGAATGTCAATATAGACATATAATCATACAATTAACAGATTTTGCATCCATAACTATCAACCTTTACCTATTGATTCTCAGATTTAATTTCACTGATTGTTCAAGTAGAGTTATTTTCTTCTTTTCAATTAGACTACCTAAGAATTTTATGCAGAAATCTAAAACTAGATTCAAAGAGTAGCAGTATTTTAAAGTAAATAATTATATCTAATTAAATCTCCAGCATTTGGTGCTTGTGAAACCTGCCCTATTAGTTTCTGTAGAAACATAAAAAAAATTCTGTGAAAATATTGGAACTGGAGATGAAAGGGGATTTCATAGTATATTGAAACTCTTCGAACTGAAAAAGATCATAATATGGATGAATATTTTTTTTTATAAAAAAAATGCAGAGTTATAGAACTGCATAAATGTTAATATAGTGATAACTTACCCTATGAATAATCCAGTGATTAATTTATTTAGAGTATTCATTTCACATTTACAAAATATATTACTTGTCATTTTCAGGTCTAAAATGACGATAAATAAGATGGTTAGACAAAATGGTCTAGGTTGGCAAGGTGAACTGAATGAATTAAATGGGTCAAGCAGACTAGAACCAGTAGGGCCAAACGGGCTGAGCAGACTAGAAAAACCAGATAGGCTGAGCGGAACAAGCATGAAGAGTGGGAAACATGGGAAGACAGTAGGGTCAAGGGGACAGGATAAACCAGTCGAGCAAAGTGGACTAAATGAATTGGATCGACCTGATAGTGAAATGGAAGGACCATGTAGGTCAAATTGACCAAATCGATCAAGTGGACCAAACATAAATAACATAAAATAAATCAATCTTCTTATCACACCATTAGATTAAGGAGAGCAAACAAGGGAATGACTTCAATTATCATTCAATTTCAATTTCATTCTCATTCCCTTCACCCTTCCATTTTGACCTACCAAACATTGCCTTAGTGGACTTGATTTAGCGTATTTGTCCAATTTAATTTGCATCTAACACAATGGATGGAGTATAACAAAGTATCTGTAGGACGAAATTTCTTGCTGAGAAATGCAACATCAGAATGATCAAACAAGATACTGATAGAGCAAGAAATTATTGTGATAGGATTTGTAGCAACTGACGGTTAGGGTTGATGATTTCAATTAATTGGAATGATTTAGAGACGACAAGAAAATAAAAATAATTAAAAAAAAAACTGCAGCTGCTAAATTGAGCTCACCTGCAGCTTTGAGGAGCAGAACTGAAGCTGGTGGAGTCTTCAAAATAAAGGTGAAGCTCTTGTCCTGCTAACAGAGATTTGTTCAATATAGCTACCCAATTCAAAGATGCGTGATTGTTATTTTAGAACACTTAAAAAGCACACGAAAACACACAATTTCCGAAGTTGAGTTCAAATCAAACCAAGAACATCAAATTGGAATTGCTCACATCGTAGACGGTGATTTCGACGGGGATGACGTAGCCAGCCTTGTCGGCGGTCTTGGCGTTGTACTCCTTGCAGAAAGCCATGATGTTGACGCCCTTGGAACCGAGCGCAGGCCCTACCGGCGGTGCGGGAGTCGCCTTGCCCGCCTCCAGGGCCAGCTTTACGATGCCCACCGCTGCTTAAAAAACCAAGTAACCAATAGATGGTCCAGGAAAATACAAAAAGTTGATCAAGAATAGTTCTTTAACCTTTCTTGGCTTTCCCCGAAGGCTTGGGCGGAGCCATCGCCCTCACGGGGAGGGGCGGCCACCGAGAGCGTAAGGACGGAGAAAAGGAGGACGAAGAGGGGGAAATGGTGAAAACGGGAGGGAGGAAGGAGGAGGAGAGGCTCCTTCGCGAATTGGTGGATGAAGGACAAGCGTAGGCCGAGAGGGGGAGTGAGGCGGCCATGGCAACGGCCATGGAGGAGCGAGTGCACAGAGCGAAGTTGTGATAGGATAGAGGGAGATCACAGCGTGGCTCATTAACTTCTTCATCTTGGCCCATTAATATCTAACTCTGAGATTGGGCTTTTGGTAATTCAATCAAGATCTTCATCTTGGCCCATTTATATCAAAATTGGACTTTTTATCATTGAAATCCAGCTCTTCATCTCGGCCCATTGGCCTGCTGCACTCGGTCGAGCCAGGTTTTTTGAGTCGGTCAAATTATTAGCACGTATATAAAACACATGAAAGACAAGTTTTTAATTTCTAGCAAAAAGGAAATCCCATTTAAGAGTACGAAAGGCCCTACACAATTTTCGAATTAGTAGTTATTGTTCCTGTAGGAGTAAACCAAAGCGGAGGATAATTGGGCACAAAGGCCTTGAACTTTCAAAATAATTGTCGATGCCTTCTAGGTACTTTCCACATCTCCAGACTAGCGCAGAGGATCTCTTGCTAAAGGTTTCTGAATGTACTCAACTAAGGCTGCAGACCTCTCACCTTTCAGTGCTCTGGGCATTTATTTTCAACTAGTGCGAATAAGACAATGCATTAATTAATGCATGCTTACATTCCGAGAATTACATCAAAAGTTAAAACTGAGATTTATCAGTTCCTTCCTTTTCTTTCATTAACAAACGAATTTTCATTCAAAAAGACAAATTTATCAGTGTGGTCTTAAATTCCAGGAACTCTTGGCTCAAAGGTTAGAGGCATAGTTATTTCATATGCATCTCCCTCATTGAAATGTTTGATTTTCATCAATAGGAATGTACAAACTAGTAGTTTCTAATTAACCAAGCATTATGCTCCAGAAACAAGTTATGTAGTCAAAGCTCACAGATGTTAGACTGAATACTGGGAGATAATCACAGTTGCATACAAGTTGCCCGAGCAATGTACCGAGGAAAGAAGCATTACTGTTTGAAGCAACTGCAGTATCGCATTCATAAGTTTTTGTGACCACATTCAGCAAGGAAATCTTCAGATAAGCAAATTCAAAACCATATACGTACTTGAGATGATGCAGAGGCAATAGATGTTTAATCTGGGGTTGAGAATATTCGGCTTCACATGGTCAATAACATTTATACAGTGAAAGACATTACCTTGGTAGAAGTCTTTATAGAACTAGTCACAAAGTTGCGAGTAGTTATTAGTTAGCCGGCACTCAAGTGACAGTCTGTAGTTAGAACCATGAAATGCAAGAACAAATAAAACACAACAGCAATGCAGATGAATGATGTACCGAATCATGCTTGTGGATAAACTGCAAATGCATACGAACTATCAAAGACAATCTGCAATTTCAGCAATTAGTCATATCTCAGTGAGATCATAAAGGGAGTACAACCCACCGAAATGGTCCAACATAATTTATGGGAAAAAAAGAAAGAAAAACAAGGTCAGCGCTTCAATCCCAAAATTGGAAATTTCAACTGAAGTAATGGTTTTACAAGGTGGACAAATGAAGAAGCAACTTTTTGGTGCCTTTACCAAAAAAGAAAAAAAAAAGTATTAATGTGGTGGTGTCCACACGAGCAGAAGCAAAATACACATGGTACCATGTGCATTGCTATCGTACATAAATGATTTATGCTCTCCCAGAACTCCATAAACCTCTTGAATTTCCACAAAATCATTATCTTGAAACCCTCCTTAACAAACTACCTTATTCGCTTCTTGTTGTTATCATATTGTCTCACAGAACGAAGATAGTCTTCTCTGCCATCCTGTCCCCTTCTATCATTACTATTATCATACTTGTATCCCCTGCTGAAGTCAGCATATTCTGTTTTTCTGCTGGATTGAAGAGAGCGAAAATAATCACTGGGCTTTGATCTTCCATGTGACTCCATGGAACCAAACCTATGATCATTATACACTCTCATAGATGGGCTTCTACAAGAACCTCTCTTATAGCCGTGCTCCTTTAGATGATTGGCTGATTCCTTCCTTTCATCAATCCATCTTGTAGAATGTGAAGGGGACGCAAGGGCCGCAGGTGCCGCCGATTCATAAAAAATTATCCGTTCCTCAAAACTATCTCTGGGATTGGGTGACCTCATTCTCTCCATTCTGGCTACTGGAGATCTCCTGTGCCTGCGGAAACTGGGGACATCGTTCACCCCTATATCATGTCTTCCCCTAGGAGACGTGCAACGTATCGGTGAACGAGTTCTAGATCTAGAACGAGATCTGATGTGAGGATGAAGAAGACGAAGAGACCTTCTGTTAGGAGAGTAACTTCGATCTCTGGTGGACAAACGGTGCCCTGATAGGGATGTTTCTGTTCTGTCATGAGGAACAGATCTTCCATATTGATCACTGTCTAGTTCATGAGCATATCTACCAGTCTGCCCCCTCCCCGCAGTGAAGGGCCTATCAGGGCTTATATCCCTTGAGGTTTGGAGTCTTCTTTGTACCCCACATGGATGATCTCTCTCAGCTTGTAGCCCCCACCTAGATGGATGTGTGCTTTGCAAAGACCCATTAACAGGTTTTTTGGTCACACGGCCAGCAGATGTAGCACCACCTGCCTTCACTAAGGTTCCATCAGGTGCAACAACAAACCCATTACTCTCTACCTTTGCAACAGCAACTGCAGCTGCATTCCTTGAAGAAGGCCGCACAAAATTTGATGGATCATAGTAGCCAGATGAATCGTGATGTCTGGGTCCACGAGAATTTGGAGAATCAAACCAATGTTCATCCCTGATCCTGGTTTGAGCATGTGCAGATGATCCACCCCACCCTGATGAGTTATGAGTAGCATTCCTTTTAGCTTTTGCTTCAAGACTATCACAGTCACTGTACCTAGAACATTAGAACAGAATAGTTAGCGGGCATACAAACATTGCAAGGAATCTCCAAAGGGCAAGGAAGAAGATAAGCAGGTTATAGTGTTACCTGCTCAATCTGACATAAAATTTATCTTTTCTGCATGTCTCATCTGAGGAATTTGGCGCCTCAACTCTAGATGATAAAGCTCCCTTGAATGATGAGCCAGATCTTCTTAATGATTCATCATCAACAAACAAGCGTAAAGAACAAGAAAGATCATCTTGCCTAGTAGAAGCAATCCCGTTATCCAACAGGCTATCTCCAGCATGCCTACTACCCTCTGGCAGTCGATCCCATCCTGATGACTTCATCCTCACATTAAACAAAGGTTCCCTACTTGTGTCACATTCATTATTACATCCAGTAAGATCTCTTTCCATTATGTTCTTATTATTTGCTAAATGTTTTTTGTGATCAATATCAGCAGTAGCTCTCTTCACTTGCCCTGCATCTGGACCATCTGATTTGGATGAGCATCTAGAGGAAGGCTGCTGAGGAAAAATGACCTGCGCATCCTTTCCAGCGCGCACTTCATCAGCACTGGCTAAATTCCTGTCTTTGAATGTCATGTTCTCCATAGAGAAAGTGGCAGAAGAGGGTAAGACAGAAACAGCTTCAGAGATATCATTCTCGACATTGTCAGACCCATAATCCACATGTTCAGATTCCACTTCATCAACATCTTCCCCCCAACTATGTAGAACAGATTCCCTAAATTCACCATCCTCAAATTGAGAATCATCATCTCCAACAAGGTTGCTTTTTTCATGTTCAGTGACAACATCACCAACATGAAATGCATCTAAGTGACTATCGCCATGGGAAATTTGACAAACATCCTTGATGCTTTTGCATGTGGCCTCAGTTTCCTTAATATCAACTACCAGCTCTTCACCAGATTGTGGCACAGATGTAAGCGTTGGAGCACAGATGGGGGATTTGGAGCCAGCAAAATTATGATCATCTACCACCAAAGCTGCTCTTATATTTTCACACATGGCAGGCATTATCTGCTCACCAGGGTTACATGCCTCTGGGCTATTCTGTTGTTGACCAACTAATGATGCACTTGAACTCATCACTCCAGAAGGCTTATCATCAACATGGATGTTGTCGGAGCCATCTGATTTGTCAAAATGTATAGTTCCACCAGAGATGTCACATCCTGCAACTAGAAGAAATTGATCACTATTCTCCACCAAAGTATTAATCACGCGGTTATCATCAGGGAGTTTCTCAGAACTTGATGCTATGATATTTACATTTTCATTACAGACTGGCTTATGGATTAGCTGGACCATGTTTGAAAGGGGCTTATTTAATTCAGTATCAATTTCACAAGTGGCATTCTCATGTAAAGGAGCATGATAAAGCACTGGTTCAGTTTTCGGCCCCAGGTCAGAATCCATCTTATCCACTTCTTTTTTGGTAGCCTCATTTACCAATGAACAATCCCTTGAAGAGCCAAGAGCAATACCAATTTCTGAAGAAATAACTTCAGCACAGCAAATGTTAATCCCTGGAGTACCGTGCATGAGTTTTGCTTCGTCGCTAGAGCAAACCAAGGAGACAGTTATATCATCCAAGGAATGCACTTTT
>JBAMHZ010000060.1:338815-350843 GCA_037177395.1 Alpinia galanga | reverse complement strand
TCCACAATGGTATGATATTGTCCACTTTGGGCCTAAGCCCTCATGGTTTTGTTTTTGGGCTTTACCCAAAAGGCCTCTTACCAATGGAGATATCTTTATTTTATAAGCTCATGATATTTTCCATATCTTACCAATATGAGACTTTGATTGTACTTTTAATACTTTCAACAGTATGTATATATATATATCATCGATTGATGAATTAAAGAGATATGGGTCGTCGTCGATCGTTGGGGCGCATGGATATATATTTTGTTCTGTCCTTTGGTGTCGTCGCCGGCGGCGTGGAGAGGCAGAAGCAACTAGTGGCGGCGGATGATATATGACACTTGGCTTTCCGCCGTCGACCGATCGACCACGTACGGATGATTCCGCAATCATCATCCATCGAGTGTGTTGGTGCGCTAGCTGCGCGTCTGCTTTAGGGAACGTAACATTAATGGAGAGCGGCTGCAGATTTACGTACACTATATTATCTCTACTGCTTTAATTTGTTTGAGGTTCGAAGCTTATAATTTGTTCAGTCTCCAAATTTAATAATTTTGTGATAAAATAAGTTTACGTTTGAAAGTACTGATCATTTCCATTCATGTTATTGATCTAGACAGAACAGCATATCTGAATCGATAAGGCAATAGTAACAAAACTGGCTCGAAGATAAGTGGATTTTTCTTTACACCCTCAGTTTGGGCTGGCCCAAAATAACGTGGTCCCTATTTTATAATTAACAACGACAATGGCAGTGTTTAGAGCTTCAGTGATTTCCATGATTTTGGAACTCTTTTGATCTGTAATCGCATGCAACGATTACAGAGTTAGAGAAATTAAATTTAATAGAGAACAATGAATAATTATTTTTTATTAGGCAATAATAGCTTTATAAAAATTCAGCTTGACCTCTGCTATATATTCTTCTGAATCATTCTAATGCATGCACCACAATAATTGTTGGATTCTTTTTGGATCAAAAGTTTCATAATTAAATTCTTAAGAACTAATAACCATCTCTAGCTAGCTACATCATCTGACAAGGATAATCCTATCGGATATGAGTTTCTTCTCAGTTCTTTGAAAAAGAAGGCGATGACAACGACGCTCATAATAAATCGATCGAGAACAAGGACAAAATATATAAATATATATATATACAACTTGCAAGCAAGCAACTTATTATATATTAGAGAAAATATATAGTCCAATAACGTTATTCACTGCATCCCATTAATTTCTCGGCATAGTTTTTGTTTTTGTTTTTTCTCTTTCTCTGTGGTCCAAAAAAAGGCGGTGGCTTAACTCGAACGACTTTCTTGCGTGACAACCAACAATTTGCACGAGTATATGGATGGCGAATATCGGCAAAGTGATTGAGAAATATCAGCAAAGAGTTGCAATGAATCAAAACACTAAATGTTTATTTAATGTCCCAAACAAGAAGCTTTGATGAGGTCATGGACAACTTAAGTAAGAAAGCAGCAGATGGGAAATGATGGAGTTGATAATGAGCGTCTTGAAGAGATCTGGCACTGGCAGGCGTGGCCGAGAAAGTATGAGTAGAGGAGCACTTTTACACTATCTCCTGTATATTAATTAATTCGTGTTTAATGACACGAAACACATGGGGGAGATTAATTAATTAATTAATTAGTCTAACCATGCAAACTAACTTTAAGTTAATTATATATTATGTACACGTCAGATGACTTGGATAAGGCTTGTGGTGACATGACTGTGATCTTTAACGATGTAATAGCTGTAATTAAACACATGTGTTCATATCATTAAAAACTAGAGAGATAGCTTCTCCATCAGATAAAAAGTAAGAGGGTGGTATTTATCGTTTAGAATTCTCATAAATATTTTTCATATATATATATATATATATATGATATTCATGCTGTGGTAGGTGGCTCAAATCCAACTTTTTTTTAAAAAAAATATATTTATCGTTATATTGACCTAGCTATTTCTCATGCTCATAAATATTCAAAAATTAAAAAATCGCAAATAGGTGAAAGGAAAAACAAAAAGAAAAAAGAAAAAACAGGAAAAGAAGAAACAACAAGAAGTACATGCAGCAACTTGTTTTCTGGTTTCTTCAATTGTTCAGCCCCCAGCTGCCAAAACGTACGTACGTACAAAGAATGTCACTGACATATATACATACGAACACAAACATGGCAGAATGGCATGCCACTTTAGTTCGTGCATGAACTTAGAAGCTACCTCAGATGCGTTCCACCGATCTCCACTTGACCAAGTTGCACACCAAGCTGTTCTTTACATCCACACATAACTAACTAGCTCGCTAGCTACTTATGCAAGCTAGAAAACAAACAAGTAATCCAATATCCTTCTTATGAATCATCCATCACTTTGTGTGCTGACTTGACCCACACCACCAGTACCCCACATGCCATTAGATTTGTTAACTAGCTAGCAAACATAATACAATAACTAATAGATTAATTAATATCCTCTCCCTTTCCTTTCCTATATATGTAGTTAACTACTTGTGGTATTTCTTTAGAGCTATCCAATTATATTCTCTTTCTAGCTTCATTTCTTTCGTGGATATGGAAAATAGCAGCTCGGAGGAGGCACAAACTCCGCCGCCGCCTAAAGTCGACTTGCAAAGGCTTGGCAGCGGCGCCAGCGTCGTCCTGGATCCTGAGGTGGGCGCGGAAGCAGAGTCCGGCCGGAAGAAGCTGCCGTCGTCGCAGTATAAGGGAGTGGTGCCGCAGCCCAACGGGCGCTGGGGCGCGCAGATCTACGAGAAGCACAGGCGAGTCTGGCTTGGCACCTTCAACGAGGAGACCGAGGCCGCCCGGGCCTACGATGTCGCCGTCCGGCGCTTCCGCGGCAGCGACGCTGTCACCAACTTCAAGCCGCTCGCTGGCTCCTCCAGTGCCGACGCTGCGACGGAGCTCGCGTTCATCACCTCCTGCTCCAAGGGAGAGATCGTCGACATGCTCCGCAAGCACACCTACCGCGACGAGCTACAGCAGAGCAAGCGGCGGACGATGGAACAGAAATGGAGCGGCGGAGTTCTGGGCTTCTGCTCGCCGCAATTAGAGATGGCGCCGCCGCAGCACCGGGTGTACCTGTTCGAGAAGGCAGTGACGCCGAGCGACGTGGGGAAGCTGAACCGGATGGTGATCCCGAAGCAACACGCGGAGAAGCACTTCCCGGCGACGTCGGGCGGGCTGCTCCACTTCGAGGACGCCGCCGTCGGGAAGGCATGGCGGTTCCGCTACTCGTACTGGGGAAGCAGCCAGAGCTACGTGCTGACCAAGGGATGGAGCCGGTTCGTGAAGGAGAAGGGTCTCTGGGCCGGCGATATCATCACTTTCCACCGCGCCACCGGCGCCGAGAGGCAGCTCTTCATCGGCTGTACGAGGCGCTCCGGTGTCTCCGGGCGCGCGTCGACGGTGGTTGCCCCCACGCCCAAGCCGGCTGTCGAGGTCGTCAGGCTCTTCGGAGTCGACATCTTTGCGGTGCCGACGCCTGGCGGCGACGTGGCAAAGCGGAGCAGAGCCATGGAATCGAAGCCGACGGGTGAGAGCTCGATCAAGAAGCAATGCACGGAGATTAACTTCGCGGTCGGCTGTTAAAATTTGATCGACTAATTCAGAGAGATCTCAATTTTAATCATCTGTAATTTGTAAATATTTCGTTGCACATCAAATGACAATGGAGTTGAATCCTATCAGAAAAATCAATACGAAACATCAAATATATCAGAAAATCAAATTTAAAAAGAAAAAGAATTGCGCCTTGTTCGTTTCTGATCTCGATTCTTTCCAGTTTCCACTTCTATACATGTACAACTCGCTCGGAGCATATTCTCAGCACACATGCAACAGAGTTACACTGTGCTTTTATCACCGAATAATTTCAATTTCCATTAGTTGTCGAATGAATTTGCCCTCTTTCTGTGAAAATCCAGATTTCACTAAAATTAAATCAGTGATGCAACTCGTTACTTGTGTACTGCATGGAGATGGTGGTGGAATATTAATAGAAAATTGAGGGGGAGCAGACATTCAACTCAGAGATCAGTAGCTTCTCTTTGGAGAGCATCATAAAATTTTAGCTTTTGCAGTTTAGCCCTTCTTCTCCACCTCCTTTATTATGTAATATTTCGTCTTCTAATTTCAAAAACAAATAAACTGTGTTTTATCTTGTGTGTATATTGGTTGTGATAGTGGTGTTAGTTTTTAGTGGATAGTGTTTGTAAATTATAATAAAAAGTGAGAACGCTCATCCTGAATACTCCTTCATTATTAGTCTTAAGTCCATGAAAAGAAAATATATCATGGTATTGAACGGCCTCTTTCTTAAGAAATTCATATTTTCCAAATGGCTTACGTTCTAAGGAAATCGACCCTGTTTCCAAATGGCATACTCATTGTATCAATTTGACTATGTAAGAATAAGATAGTGTTTGTTAACACTGTTTATGCAAGTGGCTGGTGAATGAGCTAAGGGTCTCATGTAAATTCCTTTATACATTTTAAAAATCATTTTCTAATGCTTGGCACATTAAAAAAATATTATTAAATAAAAATGTTTGAAAAAAGTATTAAAAGACTTTTTTTTTAAAAAAAATTGTCACTATTCTGAATGCTTTTTTTTTTTTAATTTTACAAAAAAAAAAATAAAATTAAATACCATAACTAAATAACAAAATATAATGTATTCTTACGGATGAACTCGAAGAGTGAAAGTATTCCTGACATAAAACTATTTTTATTTAAAATAAAAATTACAAAATTTAATATGTTTCCAATATAAATAAATTAATTTGTAACGAACAAATAAATAGGACCTATAAGTCCACATTAATTAGTTACTCTGCGCTGTGCCAGCGCTCCGAACAACACACGCTAATCGGGATACTGGCATTAAGTGCGCATTTGAATAGTTTGGACAGGGAGTGGTACCTTCGCATCTAAAATCTATGCAATCATCAAAAAAAGACCAAGCTCATCCACAAAAAAAAAAAAAAAAGAAAAAGAAAGACAGAAAAAAGAAAAGCACCATGTACAAATTGTTGAGTGTAAAGTAGTGCCGCAATCTGTTTCATAAAAAGAGAACTTAAAAATCATCAAAGATCTCAACTTAAATAATAATAGCATTAATTTGCAATCTCGATCTTTGGGACATCTCACCATGGTTGAATAAAGTTAAATCAATAATTAACATTTGCCTTTTTGCTAACTATTTGGCAGGAAGGAGGGTTTTGAGAGGTCTAAGAAATATCTTGACGTTTTCAGAAGATAGATGTCTTATCCAAAAGGCATTAAGTTTGGAGGCGTGTTAGTTTTTCAGAAGTACAAGTGTACGTTGACTCTGCATGAGAAGTCATGTCAAAACTTCAAACAACGAGATCCAATACACATGATGTTCTGGGACTTCAGTATAGATGATGAATGGAAATTAATCTTTTGGAACTTTGATTCTATCTAAAGTATAAAAAAGCCAACAAACAATGCAGGACAAACAAAACTAGTCGAATAATTATCCAAGTGTCCCATCCATTTCTTGCGGGAGAGGGTTTATCATCAAAATTCAATGGAACAACTATTTGGGTTTAGGGCACAACCATGCGTAAACGAATGTATATTAAGTAATATAAACAACAGCAGGCTAAATAACAGATTCGGAAGCAAGATGATACTGCATTGGAAATAGGAATCAGATTTTTGATAGAAGCAACACTTCATTGTTCAAAGAATTCCCACCGATTCGTCTATTGCAAAATTTATCATCCTCGTCGAGAATTGACTGGTTGAGTAATTCTAATACCTTGCTCAACTGAGTAACATTTCTACATGCCCCACATCCAGTTGCAGTTGCAGCACCTACTGCATTTGCTATTATTGTTAATGTATTAATCGCAGGTATGCCATGAAGAAACCCAAAAGGCGACGGCAGTAGTGTAACTATCACCACACCCCGCAGTATCACCATCTATTTATCTGTTGAGAATTGAGAATCAAATAGGGCATGCAGTAGCAGTATAAATGAGTTTCATAAAAGTACTGTTAAGGAAATTTAGTAGAGTGAATCGAACACATGGTAGAGGGAAGATACAACAGACTATACCTTGAATGAGGGCGCACATGATACAGAGTGGTCGATCAAAATGGATCCTATGGCACCCATCTTAATAATGACGCATTTTGTTTGTACACCTTTTCAGATCAATGCCTTTCCTGCCTCAATAGGGTTGTAGAACCCCGTCAATGTCTCAACCTGAAAAATTATAATCAGTATGAGTTGGATTGCTACTCCTAACTTGTAGGACATGAAATATTCACTCAAAAGTTGGATGGTTTAGACATTTAGTTAAATGCATAAAAGTAATCCTCTTAGAAATTCTCATCAAGTGGACTGAACATCAAAACATGTAACTAAAATGTGAAATATTATACATTTCATTAGTCAGTTACTACTAGGATAAAGGGAGAGAGAAGAGCATGGGACTAAGTGAAGAAAAGAAGGGGACCTCCGGTGAGACTGCAATTACTTTTTTATTTTGTTGAAATACTTGCCCAAATTTAAATAGAAATAAGAATGGACAAATGTTTTAATCAAGAGCTATCTTTTTTTTGTTTTGTTTTGGCTAAGGTGTTATAATCAAGACTTGCGTATATCCTAACTTTTCTATACATATACATTTTTGGGTTCATCCATGAATCTAAGAAGTCTGCTACAGGAACTAGTATTTTAAAAGTTAGGGTTGACAAGTTGGTTCAATTGGGTCAGCTAGGAGTCAAACACAAATTATATAATCACAATGAAATCCAACTTAATAACATCAACTAAATGAAACCACTCGAAGGCTGAACCCCCTTACCTTGACTGAAATTATCTAACGGACTGAGATAAGTTTATAGCAAAATAGACTTGGCCCAATAACAAACAACAAACATCCACTCATCAAACTAACCCTACCTGACAAGTTCTCTCTGTTGCCAGTCACACCACACCTCCTCATCTTAACCAGTCCTAACCCTCTTCTAAACTTCCAATTGAATATTTCAGGAAAATGTTCAATCCTCATCAGCCTCTTTCAGTGCCACAGTGGTCTCAACTCCTACCTGCCCTATCTGAGCCACCTACCTCCGTCTCACGTGGAGGATCCTCTACACTGCCCCATGTTCAGCTCGTTAGCTGCCACAACATTTATCAAATGCCAGTTTTCCATAGTTTCCCCAGAACCCAGATTCATCATACAAGAGTAAAACCTCGAATGAAGTGGACTGGAGATGAATAGATGATGCAGATATATTGATTTTCCACAAGTTACCTGTTGCACAAGAAGGAATACATGTTTAATTGCTGACGGTGACCTTCAAAATGTTTCTCAAGATTAACAAGACTTGTACACTAACAATTGAATTTTTGTTTTGAGCAATCACCTATAGTGGAAAATAATATCAACTAATTTACTTAAATTAAAAAAAAAAACATAGCTGAATGCATTTAGAAATATTGAACAGAATAAGGGAGACAAGAAAAGATCATGAACCAATTTAACCAATCCAGCAAAGTCTCCAAGAAACTCAGAAATCTCAGAGAAGACCTAGGAATAAACTAAGAAGAGGATCTGTAAGTACCCACTAGAGATTTATTAACAAACAAACACACAGAATCTTACTGCCTAGACCACATCTTTTATAACTTCCATTGTGAAAACTGAGTTGTAATTCAGTGGAAATAGAATACACAGTATTTAGAACCTTTTATAGAAGACACTAAAAATAATTATCATAAAACAGAATTTAAAAAAAAAACTCAAGCAATACATAAAATGGCATATGGTTATTCTTTTATAAAGAATATCTGTGCATTTCTTTTTAAGATAATGCAAGTTTGATAACATATATGACAGCTATGCATACTAAAAAAATGGTTGAAGAGCGGACCTTGTCTGAACTAAACAGAAGAACATCACTTTGCCTCAGAAATTGCTAAAGTGCCATTTGTTCTTGAGGGGTTCCATTTGATAAAGTTTTAACACGTGGGCCAGGATAAAAAAAATACTGATGTTCCACCACTAATAGCACAATCAAGCGCAGAGATGATTAATTCAGGGAAGAATTCATCAAATGCATAACCATTGCAGAATAAAAGCAGGCTCCTCACCGAAATCAGCCCGGCTGTAATTGAAAGAATTAAACATTCAGCTAGGAATTATGCTAAAGTATTTTTTATGAAGCCACTGATGTTAACACTTTCAAGTACAAGTAATAATTTTTCTACAATAAAGGAAAAACAATGTAAAAAAAAATAGAGTACTTAAATGATGCAAAAGTCTACCCACAGAAACCATGCTTTTGAAATGGATCAACCTGGACCCAGCAAAAAAAGGGGTTTGGTAGTATGCAACATTAGCAGTTCAATCAACATTTTTACTCATTCCTAGAAAATTAATGTTCTCATCTTCAAGCACCTCGAGAAGAAAATTCCCATAAATCTCATCACCAGCATGACCAAGGGAAACACAATAGTCCTAGCCTTGCAGTTGCCACCAGCTTCCCAAAATTTCTGGACAAAAGGAGGAAAAACGGTTTATAACAGCCACATAGCAAATCAAGTTCAACGTGGTGCTACTCATTCATAGAAGGTAAATTCTGTCTCGAAAAAAAAAAAATACAAGAGCTCTGATTCCAATGGACAAGCCAAGCCTTCAGATTAAGTTCGTTTCTCCAGTATTTCTATCACACATTACAACGGCTACCAAAGGGTAACACTGAAAAATAATGCGGCCCAATTTCTGCTAGCCGTGTGTATATCACTACTATTGTTTCAACAAATTGATAACACTCTTCCCTATCTCTAGAGAACAATCCTCAGGAAATAGAAAACAAGGAATTTTTTTGATTTAGTGGATTATTGAGTTGTTTAACATTATTTAGCACAGGGAGATTGAGCAAAATGAGAATGATTACAAGTGTCCAACCTTGAACTTGATTAATAAGAAAGCATCATGACAGTTTAAAATCACAGTGAAGTTTATATACCATCAAATTAAATTTCTGTACCTGACAAACGTTTTGAAAAACACGAACAGTTATGTAATAATAAAAACTTCACAAAAATTAATCAGTGCCATGATCTAATAACAGTATCAGTCAATTTAAATTCTTCATATACCTTTTGTTTAGAATATCATAAAGAGCAATCTCTTAAAATGTAATGTCAGAACAATGCCTTTTTTTTGTTATTTGAAAATAATAATAAATCCGGAAAAAAAAAAAACATTGGCAAAAAGTAGCAAACGGAAAGGAAACAATTACAAAAGAATAAAGACCAGCCGATTCCTACCAACCTTATCAGGAGACTTATGCTGATTTTTTATGCTCTCATTATTGCCTTAGTATGGCTAAGCCAGTAGAAAAATACTCCGAGCTTATCATCAAAGTAACCAATTGCTCACTAGTGCTATTGTGGTAGAGTATTGTCGCTCGTACTTAGTATTTTATTTTCGCCCTGACCGGCCACGAATGTTATCGTGGGGTTGCTCGCGATTAATATTTATCTAGGTGCCCTGACTACTCATGAGTATTGTCGTGGTGGTAAATGGTCACTCACGGTCGATACTTTTGCACCCTAACCACCCACAAATACTGTTATAGTAGCGCCCGTGGCCACTGTCTATCTAGCACACAGATTTATTGTCATTGTACTGTATCTTGTTTGATACCTTATTATAGCTGTGTGATTGTTATTAAGCTGGACACCTGGACAAGAGGATGGCCTTGTCTATGCTCTTAAGTGGAAAATTAACATAAAAGTGAGATTCAACCCAAATTTAAGAGATTGAATCTATTTTAATTCTAGTTACTTTGATTCTAGTTGATTATTAAATATTGTAAGTAGGACATATAATATTTTATTTTAATAACTTTTGAGGTTATTTTAATAATACATTAAGGATACTTCTTATTCAAGTAACTGTCAAAAATAGAACACAAAATAATATTGCACACAAAATCAATAAGAAAATAATGGATTAAACATTTCAAAGGGAAAAAAATAATATTGCACACAAAATGAAATTACGAAGCATTATAATGTATCGAGGGAGATATTGAAAAAGCAGTGATTGTCTATATAACACCTTCTCGTCTCTCAGATTCATATCAACTTTTTCTAAATTAGTCTCTAGAAAACGATTGTGTGATTGGGTATAGGCCCTATAAAGTTAGGAAGATTAAACTTAAATTAATATAAAAAAAGCATCCATGAAAAGGTCCAAATTCTTTGTGCCTCGCAACTTGTTATTGTTGCATACTTGCATGTAAAAAACACATCTATCACTTCCTATTAGTGTGGCAACAGGACCATTTTGTTTATACAACAAACCATGGAGATTCGATTGACAGTACTTTGACTAGTAAAATGTTAACAACAAAGAAAAAAGCAAAAGAGAAGATAGAGACAGAGACTTTTCTAATATCACAATTCAATGGACAAGCAATGGAATCATCATGGTTTCTGACAAATACAGATAAACTGTTACTTTTTTGCATGAATGCCAATGAATATGAATTATTCAAAATACTATATGAAAATGTCTACAATAAACTATGTTACTACATCTGCTGAACCGCACACTAAGGCACATACCAATCAAGTATGACATAAGTTTCCCACTGCTGCAGTGTAAGAAGTCAGCACTTATATCTATTAGCTATCATCAAATGTTCAAAATATAACAAAAAAAATCAAGTTTAATCATAGAACCCAGATCTAGTTTAATTATACCACCTTACTCCTAAGGATAAAGGATATAACAAACTAAAATAAGTTATTATCTTGCCATTCTCCTATCAAATAAAATAAAAAAGGAACATGAAAACGATGATGAAAAATAGAATGGACCATTTGAACCAGATTAATACTTGGATCAATAGGGAAGTAAGCAACATAAGTGGTGTTCCAAAAAGCACTGATGTTGAAATGATTGAAAAACACAATAGAGTCTAAGAAGGCAATGAGGAGAGATTCAAATCACAAGGAAAACAAGAGAAATATAAAGTTAAATAAATTAAAGGTATGCGGGAAAAAAAATAGAGAAGTTGAAGCCATAATGGTTCCCTATTTCAATCCCCGGTTCGCTATTTGAAACCTCGGCTATGAGTGAAACTCTACATGTTCAATTGTATATGAGAGTGTGTTGAAAGAATTGGATGTGGAGATCAATACTCACTAGATGTAATCGCGGTTCAGAACCGATGGTTTGACTTTTCGAAACTAGCTATTCGATAGTTCATGAAAGATTGACCCTTAACTTTAATAGTCCAAGACAGCTACAGTTTATGGTTCAAAACCCTTGGTTCAAATCCCTGTTCGACACAGTTTGAAATTTATTATTTTTTATTAAAAAAAATTAAACATATTAAAAAAAGGGCTAGCACTTAATGTATCCGCTTAGGGTATGGGGGAATCAATGGCCACGTAGTTCTATTACATTTTTACCCATAATACTTTAGAAAATGACGTTATTACTCAATTCTATTTTTTGTTCCCTTAGTAAAGTTAAGTCAAGAGTTACGTGTTAAGGGAGCCAAAGTTTAGGGGACTATAGTACTGAAAGATAGAATTGCACGTCATGTCAAAAAAATAAAATAGAGTGTGACTCCAACTTCTTGTGGATGGACTATACGTCATGTGAAGGGAGTCATGTCAAAATTCTTACAATCCAAGAATTTCAAGAGTATTTGCATTATCAAAAAAATAATATTTGTTTTGTTTACAAAGGAAATAGAGTGTTGAAAAGTTGGATGGAATATTTGAGGGACATTACTTGGTTATACTCATCATATGTATAATTCCAAAGATTAAGCCATGCATGTGTAAGTATGAATTAATTCAGATTGTGAAACTACGAATGGCTCATTAAATCAGTTATAGTTTGTTTGATGGTATGCCCCTATTCGGATAACCGTAGTAATTCTAGAGCTAATACGTGCAACAAACCCCGACCTTTGGGAGGGATGCATTTATTAGATAA
>JBAMHZ010000060.1:308310-322540 GCA_037177395.1 Alpinia galanga | reverse complement strand
AGCATAAATTAAACAAGACTAATCAGATTCAGTTTCTCATTTCTTAGGTCTATTGAGTTTTATCTTTTATCTTTTTTTTTTTAAAAAAAAAAAACTGTAACCTAAATGAACAACAGTAACTGACCTGTGAACAAAATAGCAAGGTTACTAGATGAAGCACCTTCACTTTAGTAGTCCAGGAGTTGGTAGCCTCCTCTTCAACATGTCTACCGCTTCCTTGCTTCACCCTGCCCCTCTCCCTAATGCCACTTCCAGGAGTTTTCTCTAGAACAAAAATAAATCCATTTTCTGAGCTGCCTTAGCTATTGTATACGTTAGTGCAATAAAACTTTCAGACTACACTTGCTCGAATTTATGTCTATTGTAGCTGCTAGCTGACACCTTCATCCCTGTAAAGAAAATACTGTAGCAAACAAATGGCAACTTGCATTATCATGAAACCATTCACATCTCACCCTACCCTGTTACCACTCGTCAAAGTGCACATATACACAGTGAAAAATGCTGGTGCAGAATAATGGTACTGGGTGTCATTTGCATCTACTGTCGAAGACTTCAACAATTACAGTTGATGGTAATCTGACCAGATTAATGCGACTAGTATTGGGTACTAATAGGCCATTGTTACTACTGTTTGGGGTTAGCGCTTCTTTGTACTGATTGTGGCATGTTAAGATTCTAGGAGCAAAGAAGGTTGCTCTTTGAGATACTAGGGAGCAAGATTATAGTCATGAAAACTAGTCATGCATGGATACTCTGTAGAGTTTGGAAGGAGCCTTTGCCCTTTGCAGATCATTCCAAATGTAGAACTGTGGATTCATATGATAATTTTTATGTTCCCAAGGAATAATTATGATTTTTGAAAAAGAAGCAATGAATTAAACACATGATTCCTAGGAAAAATTTGACTTATCTTAAATTGTCAAATTAGTTTATTTGATCCACTAGTAGTTTCTGTTTGGCTGTGTTATTTCTTTCCACAATTCATCAAAATCGTTTTCATGAGAATTTGAGAATGTCACGGTGAACTATATAAGATAAAATTGCACATAAGAACATTTTGTATCATGTATTGGTGTTCCTATCTGATGTTGATCATTTGTGTATAATGCATTGGTGTTCCTATCTGATGCTGATCATTTGTTAACGACTTAAGATTAAGAAAAAAATTACTGGATAAGATTTGTTAGACTACTGTCCATGGACTTATTTTTTGATCGGTCTACATGGAAACATTTATCCTGACTGAGATGTAAAAATTCTGCTAGCAATATGTGGGAGGCATTTTTTTTTAGAAGGAACGTATTGAGGTCATGTTCTAATAATACCTCGTTGATTTTCATACTATGGTGACTTATTCGGCTTATAAACGATAGACAAAGGTCCTGGTTGCTCTTTTGTTCTCTCAGTTATAAATTCCTCAATTTTATAGAGTATTAATATTTGTAGAGAAGAATTCAGATTTCATGTAATGATTCTCATTTTTGCTATGTAGACACTTGTGCGATCTGTTGCGTGTGAACATGTTTTAAGTATCTGTATTTTGTACTTCATATGTCAACCCAATTGATATCCGAGTGGAAATGATGATGTTGCTTCAGGCAATAATGGTATATTGTGATAAGATATCCAGAAAAATGCTTTTTTTTCTTTCACTGTATATCGAGGATGAAATTATGGTTCTGCAGAATGCTGGGATGCATATCAAGGCGAAGCGTAATTGAACACTATCAACGGCCTGTGAGCTGTTTGGTTTGCCGCGATAACACGGTTGCTTACCCTGCATGCTACTTTACATTTTTTTCCTTCTTTTGTTTAAAAAATTGTAGTAAACTAATTGCCTTAATCATGTGGTATTGAGTTAATTACTAAATGTGCTTGATTTTTAGGGGTTATTGATAGACTGAGATACGGTAAAGCTGAATTTATTATGCATAATTTCAAGTTTCCTACTGAAGCAAACAAATTTTTTTTTTGTACATTTCTAATTCTCTACTGGAAGCTTGTATTGCAGCAATAAAGATGATAATATTCTCTCCGGATCGATTTTACAGTATTTGAAGAGGAATAAATTATAGTGACCGAGTATCTTTTTCAAATACTAATTTGATTACGCCTGGAGAAGCCTCTACTGGAAGGTCGTAGCTCATTGAACAGGATGCAGCCCAGAGAACATTGTTTTCTGCATAGGCAAATACATGGACAATAAGCTGGCTAAAACTCTTTGGCATCCTGTTAAAAGTTCAACGGTGAATCAATACGTAGGGTTCCAGGTTACAACATGATGCAGCCGTTATATATGACTACTGATAAGCTTTTTGTGAATGGATTTTTTATTTTTCTCCAAGAATACATCTCACTTTATAGGACTTGAACATGGACTATGAGCTACAGTGATACTATCCATCAGCTGAGGACTTGATTTTAAGCCGACATGACAGCCCTGCAATAAAGCTAAGCTTACGCAACGGAGTTCAGAAATCAAGATGGCGACTTCTTTTTTTTTTTTTTTGTGCTTGCCAGTTTTTGCACTTGGTGAATTACTTCTTATGTTAGAACAGTTTGAACACTACTAGGGAGGATTAGTTTAGTTTTCAACTTCCAATTTCTTTAAAATATTTGCTGGATTTTGTGGTGAGAGGAGTTTACATAACCTCCTAGGACGATATGTAGTCTATATGTGTTCTTTCACCCCTGAAACAATGTCTCAGGTTTAAAAATATCTTAGATGTGCATGAATTCAAACTAATTGATTTTAGATAAATATCTCGTTGCCTTTGATTGATTTGAAAAAAGGAGAATCTAGTTCAATAATATGATGTCTCTGGAAAAAAAAAATGTCTATTGTAAGTTTCTATCAATATGAGGCCTCAAAGAAAGGTCAGGTAACCTTATTTTGCATTGCCAATTCGTGACTTATAAAATATCACACGGTTTGTTTGCGATTGATTTGAAAATTCTTTTAAATTATTTTATGCCAATCAAATAGAAATAAGAATTTATCCACTATCAACATGTTTGAGACTTTGAAATAAGAATTTGAGAGGAAGAGAATTCAAACGAATATTATTTTTAAAATTGAACTGCAATAAAAAATATATATTATTAGCATGATTCCTTCGCATCAAATCTCCTATTATAAGAATAGGAATAAGAATAAAATGATTCAATTTTAATTCCTACGCATCAAATATCCTATTATATGAGATACTTAAAAAAAATTCATTAAATATGCTCATTAATAATATTCTCACTGATAAATGAAAATTCCCTTGACAATTTTGTGCGAACAAGGGGCTTCATCTAAGATTGAAAAACAGTTCCACAACAAAAATTAACAGATCATCCAATCTCACACTGTCCTTGTTTTACCAAGTAAACGTGATGTTGAAAAATATGCTGGTTGAAAGTTCAAAGTCCGGGCCTCCAGGGAACGTATGCCGACCGTTCCTTCTCTCGCGTTGCGAACGTCGACAGCTTGATGAAATTTTCTTACATTATACAACACGGTCGAAAAGTCAACTCTGCTTGGTGCTAGCATCAGTTCTGACGCATTAAATCAGTGGAGTGGTTGAAGGAAAAATAAAAAAAAAAATAAAAAAAAAACTGAGCTGAGTCTTATTTTGAAGATTTCAACAATTCCCAGCGTATCAAAACTCTAGAAAGTAGTTAATTATAATTAGCCTTCGGAGTTATATACTCCATCTTCTTCCATAGCGGCCATAATAGTATGCTTTATGGAAGAAGAAGCCTCCAAGAAGCAAAAGAAGTGGCTAAGAGGAGGGTACCGTCGCCTCCTCTCGCGGCGAAACTCCCCGCCCTCGAAGACGAAGGAGATAAATCAGGAGGAGGATGGAAAGGACGAGGCGGAGAGGGTGAGGAAGAACAGCAAGGAGATCAACGCCCACCCTGTGATTAGAATCCTGGAGGCGCCATCGAAGAAGGCAACTTCGAGTCCAGAGTTCTTGAGGTATTTGGAGTACTTGAAGGAAGGTGGGACTTGGGAGACCAACTCTGAGAGGCCCTTCATCTACTTCAAGTAGTCGAAAGAGTGCGAGCGTGTGTATTGTGTTAGCTTTGGCTTTAGCCAATAAATGGTCGTCTTTTGTGTAATTTTATCTTCGTCTGGATATTGAAACTAGCTGCTTGAATTTTTATGTGAATCTGGATATTTGAGCATCAGTAAACATTGCGGCGACATTAGGTGACAAAGTAGCACCAGCGAATTGGAGCAGTAGTAGAACCATGGACCAAAGAGCATTGAAACACAGAATTTAAGAGCGATAGTAGAACCGAACGATAACTTCCTTGCGCATCAGATGCGAAGCCAAACCTCGACTTGCCGTAGTCGAACACAGTGTGATAGACTCCCATGAAGACGTCTCCCAAAATCCTGCAGAGCAGTGGCACACAAAACTTGAGCCATATATAAATGCAAAAGAAATGGGGGTAAAAGTAAATTAAGATTAGAGATAAAAGCAGATGAGAGCTGGATCCGTACCAGAGAGGGCCTCTTGGTGGTGGAACGTCCAAGGCTGTGGACCCGCTGATGCACTGTGCCTGAGCTCCCTCGCCGACCTTGAGAATGTACTGCAAGATGATGAGTCCTAAGAATGAGGGGCACAGAGGTAGATTGGCACTGGTATCAAACTCATCGCAGATAAGAACGGAGTGTTTTCTTAAATATCTAATCAGGCATGAGAACAGTTTCGGTCTTCAAATGACTAAGTCTAACTGTGCTTCGAGCAATATACAGCTTCGACTTCTCTATTAAAGAAATATGGAGGGCTTTTAGATCTACTGGATGACATAAATATGCTTTAATCAAGATTAAATACACTATGAATCTTATAGAAATATTTAAATCTACTGGATCGTAAAGTCTAATGCGAAAATATATCTGTACGGAATGGATGTTGTTAGAAAATGATCCAACAAAAGTCGATCCAAAATTTTTGCCGAGACCCATATATATATGAAATTTGTGTGGAACTATTGAGAATGACCGTACCTGCTCTGGTGTGAGATTAAATGTCTTAGCACCAATAGTGAAAGAGTTAATCGGCATGGAATCTAAAGCGGTGCAATCCACTGATGATACTCTCATAGGATTAGGCAGGCGTTGGCAGAGCTGAATGTTGCTTAATTAGACACATGAATAAGAAACAACTTTAAAATTGAGGCTTACGTATGGCTGAAATAGAGAATCTAACCTCAGTGACATAATTCAGCATTCTTTCTTCTGTCTGGTTTCTCATGCAGTAGCTGATTCTGCATCCATAGCATCTGCATTCTCACTGGCTACACTCTCAATGACAGTGGTGCATAAAGAATATACATAAAATACAAGATTTTATGTGAATAACAATGGGAAAGTGAAGAATATTATGCTTTAGAATACAAAATTGCCACGGAATAACCACTGACCTAACTCCATGAGTTCCATCAGATGCACACAGACCAATCTGAGAGCAAATTTTGTTTGGCTTTGTCTGCTAAACAGATAAGTATTAATATGAGATACAAGATAACTCATGCAACTCTGTTAATCCTGTCAAACCTGTAACATCAGCAGTTTAATCATTTGTCTCCCGTATTGTGTAACTACTGCTTTGCATTGTTGAGAAGCAATACCAGAAACTCCAATTTGTCGATTAATTTCTGCCACAGCAGTCTTAATACTAAGCTAACTGAGCAGAAGAGTTTGAAATATGCACCTGCCAATAACCTTTCTGAGTAACAGGAACATACACATGATCACCCTTATAATGATTTGGATCTACTCCCCCGAACACAATTTCACCTCCCTGACCATCCTCAGTATTTCGGTTAAACCAGAATGAGAAAACAGGTTAATTATCTGATAAGTTTCTATTCAACCATATTATACCTGCCAATATAATGGATAGTTAAACAACTTGGGCATAGCCTTGCATTGATAGTAATCAGTGATCAAATAAAACATTTGCATTATAAAATTGGCAAAAAAAAAAGTAAAAGATTAAAAATACACTCTTTATTTTTATTATCAACAAAGGGTGCCAAAAAAAATGATGCTTTGTATCTTAAAAAGTCCCTTATTCCTGTGTTATTGTAGCGACTTTGATCCAAAATTGCTCCAATATGCTCAAAAATATTAAGTTTATATTAATTTTAGTATTAATCAAAAGTATTCAAATATTAGTTAAAATTACTCTAATTTAACAAAAATTAGTCCAACTTAATCAAAATTATTAAAATAGTTTTAATTAAAACTTATACAATTGAAACAATTTTGACTAAAACAACTACGATATAAAGCAAATTTGAAAAACTGCTACAAAGTAAATCAATAAACCAAAATTGTTCTGAAAAATATATCAGAACTTAGTAACAGTTAACCAGAAATATCTACTCCATGCGATGCAATGATCACGAGACATTATGTAATTGGGAGCAGGATGTGAGTTATAGTCAAAATACCACACACCACAGCATGCCCGACGGATATCTCCTTAAATCCAAGTCCTAGTATGCCATCAAATTTTGCAACCAGGAATGTGAGACCTGGCTCCCTTGTGGCTTCAATAAATTCCTGGATGAATAGTATCGCAGTCCGCAATATAAGAAAAGTAACCACAAAAATCAACATGTAAGTTTATGAACCTGATCTTTAACAATTAGATCACCGATTGTAACATGATCTTCACTAAAGAAACCTGATACTGCTCCTGTTCCATAATGGATTTCTGCAGGTTTACCTATTCATGGAAAGCAATGTAGAATTATAATCTTCGAGATGCGTTGAGTGCCCAAGGGGATACTAACTATCAGCCGATGCATGCAGATGCATTTTCAAGAGTGTTTGTTTACAGTTAATAAAAAAATGAATAAGTTAAAAGAAGACGAAGGAGATACCGATTATGGATCAAGCCCAAAGCAAAATTATTTTTTAATTAACAAAATATGATGAAGAGGATTATAATTTTATCAGTGGAAGACAATATAAGTGAGATACTTATAAGTTCCTAGACGAAGACACAAGAAATAACACTTATAAATTAAAAGAAGGATGCAGGATCAAGAGGTACTCGGTGATTTGCATAGTGGGTCCCGTACGCATCTAATTTTTCAAAAATAAAAAGAAAAGAAAAACGTTGAGTTGGCAAAGCTTCTGAGGCACAATGAAGGCACAGATGAGCAAAAACGATATTTGGCAATTCAATTTAAAAACTTGGAGCAAGGAGAATGAAGACAAATTCATTTGAGATAAAATGTTGAAGAACAGATGGAAAGGCATAACCCAAAAGGTAATAGAAGAATGCAGTGGCAATCATGGAATATTTAAGGAAGTGATTTCGGGAAGAAATTTTAACTAATAAGTGAGGAAGAAAACATTAAAGTAGACAAATTTTACTGTTCTGTCAAAGGTGACGTCAGGAGAGAAGGAAAGGATAAAATCAGCTCTGGCATTATAGGATGCTTATTCCATATTGAAAAAACAAATTAAACCACGATAATGCTTCCAAATAATATGAAGTAAAACGCCTAAAAGACTCTATTTTGAGCAAGGGCATTCCAAACATGGAGTGAAGATGATTTCTAGTGTGCAGTCCATATGTGCTATTGTACCGTTTTCCGTCCTGAGAGAATTCTCGTTTAGTGTGCTCCTCTGCAATGCCCAGAATAATAATTCCTGAAGCTATAATCAGCTTTCTACTCATGTTTAATATATGAAAAAGCCAAATTAAATTTCACTTGTTTCTTCCTATGCATGAACTACACAGTATATTATTTTGATTTCCACATCAACCAATTGTAGTATCACTAGAATAGCGAAGCAGATGTGCAGTGGAGCGGTGAGCAACTAAGAGAGAATGGTGGTTCAAGAGAAATGTTTTTCATGCTAACAACATACCATTCCTCTGATAAGTACTCGATAGTTCTGACTTCTACTTCGGATGAAAATAGCAGGCGAGCTGCATTACCATGAAGTTTGGATTGTTTCCAGAGCCGCAAGAAAAACAAAACATAAAAATTCAGCCGAAGTAGGACAACTCTCACCGAAAAGTAGCACCGAGAAGATGGAACCCACAGATTCGAGCTACCAGTATCGAAGATCACAGTGAACTTCTGCGGAGGAGTACCAATGCCAATCTCCCCGAAGTATTGCGCATTCATATAATTCTTGAGAGAAATGATATCCTCATCCCTGTTACTCTCATCATCGCCCCTCAATCCAAACCTCCGCGACATCAATTCCTTCATTTCCTTCTCCGAGAAACGCGTCGCAAGCCTGCTATTTTCATCTAACGGTTTCTTGTGCAAACCAATCCGAACCAAGCCATCGGAGGCGGACGAGGCCGGAAAAACCACATGCAGCAAAAGAATCGAGAGCAGCAGAGGAATCGCAATGCCACCACGCACCGTTCCCATTATCGCTGACGGATCCGAACAACAAATCCAAATGCTTCTCCCCTAGAATGTATCGAAGAACCTTAGATTTTTAAGCGGAATCAAAACCAGAACACAGTCCCTAGGAAAATTTCCTCAACGAACATAATGAAGAAAACAAAAACGGAAATTGCAAATTGAGAATCGAACCAATAATAAAACCCACCGTAGAAAGAAGTATCGAAGTGGACGATAGAAGATCCCCGAGAGAAAAGCTCAGCGACCTCTCAACCCAACGAAGATCTTCGACGACCCATGGTCCCTCACCTCCAGATATATAGCGGGAGCCGTCCACCGAGGCGATGACAGACAATCCGTTCCGTTAGGTGCTTCCCAAAACGGGTTCAGGATCCTATGCAATAATTTCGTAGCTACATTTCATGCTGACCGTCCATCATTGAATTAAGCCACTGCTGACGGTCGATGAAAGCATTGAAACACCAAACATTTAAAACCATGATCGGATAGGATCCGCCCTCATTTACGCGCGGGCATCATGGAGGTCGGGGTCGCTTCAAGCGTCAACCTTTTCTCCCCGCAGAAGACTGTGATCGCAAGGACACAAGATGTTGCCACGTAATAATCCTTTAAAATCTAACGGATAGCGATCAGTTGCGATAACTGAAAAGTATTGTGGGGGCCCACTGGCTGTTAGAGGTGGAGCCCACCAGGGTAGGTTCACTTCCGAGTCCGGCGAATCTCGTTGCGTGCAAGGTAGCGAAGCGTCCCGAGGTAACCAAAAAATGTTGCTAAAGAAAGCATGTTGATCGCGCATTGCCGGTTGACACCCGCATCCCGTGAGCCTGGAAGACAGATATTAATGAAATGAAATCAAACGAAACGAAACGAAACTTCCCCGCGATATGGGGGCAGGACCTCGGCGAACCACAAGACGCCATTAGCTCATTATAGTTGCAGTAACGTATCGCCACGGGAGATGCAACTGTGCAAGCATGAAATCGTGTCCATAGAAAGGCGTTACGAACAAGTTTCGTGTACTCGTATATAATTTTTTTTTTAAAAAATGAATATTGCGAATGCAGTTTTATGTTTCAAAGTGTATAGTTTATTGCTCGTAGATCCGTTAATTCAATTGATTTAATGGATTTAGATTTTAGGCTTCTTTGGAGGAATTATACTGAGGCCCATGGGCTTATTTTTTACCCTATTGTCACAAATATCAGAGCCCAGTTTCGAGCCCTAATTTGGCGATCGGGTCCGCAGTGAGCCCGGTGAGAGTCTCGGCCGTTTGAGCACTTGTTATGATTTGTGCAACTACGTAGTGGGAGCTTAATTCTATACTTTCGCTCTGTTATAGGAATGTAGGATTAATCTCTGTGTCTGGCACGCATTAATCTCTGAGCACTCTTTTTTAATATGTTTTTTTTCTTCTTGTTTATCTGAATCGCTTGTTTTGCATTTACGCTGGATTTATGTCACAGTTGTGTAAATAATATTTACCTGTCCTTAAGCACATCTTGTCATGTGCTTTTATTAAGTGATTCTTAAACCAAACATGCAAATAAAATCATTCTGAATACATTGACATACTGTCAAGGCTGAATATGTCATCGCTTTTTCTTCTTCTTTTGAGCATTATCTCCCCTCTGGATCACTATCCATATCTAGTTTGCTTGGTTTTTCATCTGAATTCTATTAATTCCCATATTCCTGGTTGGGATATTCAGTGGTAAAATCACTATGAGCAATCATACAATTTTGATCGACCAATCTTTTGGCATAGGCCATTTTCGTGATATTTAGAAGTTTAGTGGTCTCTGATTTGGTTCGACAATCACAAGGGTTTATTTGGAGATATAGTTTGTTAGTGTAATGGCCTATATGAGCTAGAAGTTACTTTGGCATTCAACTTTCAGATGGATATGTATTAAACGTTGTTACTGTATTTAGAATGACTATGAAACAAGAGAGTATTACGTACCTTACATTAGAATAAACTTTGTAGTCACTGCTTGGTGATCTTTGATTTCCCTGTTTGATTGATCAATATTTATACAATGGTTGACTTGTATGACTTGGATATAGCAACTCTTTATCATGGTTAGTTTGAGGTACTACCATTCAAAATATTTGAAAATGGGAAAATTATTACTGATGTAAGGACTAAGTCACCAGACTATTTGTAGTGGTCGTTCCCAACTTCAATTAAAGAATTTGATTACAAGTTCCAAATCTCAAAATTTTATATACTTATTTACAAGCTCCAAGCTCCTCCTATCTTATGCTGTTTGATATTAAATGATAATTGATCACTCAATTATCTCCAAGTCACTATTTTAGTCAAACTCAGTTATCAGTATCAGTGTAGATCTAAGAGAATTACACATCAGTTTCTAAAACATTTTACATGGAATCAATAAGGGTTTAGGTGTCAACTTGGAATGTTGGTGTTGGATTGTTGGTATTCATCATGGTTTCGATAGTGATATATGAAAAGTCAAAGTCAAATCATGCAGTGTATTGAACTAGTTTAAATCCTTTTCTTGGAGGATATTGTTCCTTGGTCGTCAATTATTATTGAGTCTAGCAACGGAACTATTGGTGAAGCATGATGCATTTTGTCATTTATGCTTGCAAGAGTGATGTTTTTATCTAACATCATTTTTTTATTTTATTAAGGATACAAAAATAAAATAAAATCATATTGGTTCCTTTCTTAGTAGTTTGAGCTTTTTCAACAAGTGGGTAGGCAATCAATTTTAATACGACGTTAGAGAATGGGTCCTAGTTTATATCTCACCTATTTGAGAAACATTTACTCCTCAACAATGCGATACGTTAGGACCACTCATGAAGGGCTGTAATAAGGATAACATATTTAGATTGGTTTCTTTTCTAATAGCTTGAACTTTTGTTCTTTATGTTTTTATTGGACCTTTATGCATTGCAAACAAACGACTTCCAAGGGCATCATGTCTGACATGAAAGCTGATGATGTTGCCAAGGATACTGAACTAAACCAAAATGATGAGGACAATGTCATGCCCTCTGCAGAACAAGAGGTGATATTGTGCTTGTGTTTTGTTCCTTTTTAGTGCTTGAAAAGATGAATGAGATTGTGCATATTATCAAATTCCGTGATATACTTGCTATTATTTTTTATCATTGAAGTGGCCTTTTGCTGTTCCTTAAAATGGATCATTATTGCATTTGTTATATAGCTAATTTGTTTGCAGGAGCGAGTGATTAAGAAAAAATATGGAGGAATTATCCCCAAAAAACCACCATTGATATCCAAGGTAACATCTCCTGATTTTAAAATGACGAGCAATTTTGGCTCTGTTAATGTAACTCAAGGTTTGAGTTGATTAATAATTCAGTATGGCTGATACTGATTCTGACGATAGTTCACAGCTAAAAAAAAGAAATAGCTAACAACATTTGCTCCATGCTGATGCTTTGGAATTTCCTAGTGGGTTTAAGTTTAGGCAATTTATGAGTTTGCTTCCAGATCTGAAATGTTACTCCAATCTTTGAGAAGTCTGTAGGACTAACTATCAGGTGGTCAAATCTTAGGCTGGTTTACTTGGATCAGGGAGTGAGAGAGAATATAGATGAGTGATCGAATGGTTTTGCTCTGTGTGCACCTTTACATATCTTTTTTCCTTTCCTCCCTTTCTTGCTCATCTTTCCACCTATCTTTCCCCCAAGATGACATTGGAGAGCACAACTTAGACAATGAAGCGGACAAATTAAGCTGCTTACGGTGCCTGTTATTTCTGAATGTTTCTATGGATAACGATTCAATCTATTGAGAATGTCTTCTTGTAGGACAATGAGCGCGCTTACTTTGACTCCGCTGATTGGGCATTAGGGAAGGTATTATCATCATCATGAACTTTAATTTGCCTCAGCCCTCACCCATGATGATATCGATATTAATCTTTTACTCGTGACTTCACAACAGCAGGGAGGAAATGCTCAGAAGCCCAAAGGTCCCCTCGAAGCACTTCGTCCAAAGCTCCAGGTATCCATATTGCCAAAGACTACATGATACCAGGTGTTTGAAGCTGTCTGAGTCTGCCTTGCCAAGCATTGCATAAAATTTTACATTGATCAGTGTCTTTTTTTATTTATTTGTGTAATTTTCCTCAATCTGTTGTAGCCTACACCTCAGCAGCAGGTACGTTCCCGACGCCCGGTTTATGCTTCGAGTGAAAATCAAGGTATCTGTTTAATTTTATCTTAATATTTTTTTAGCTGTCCAACTGCAATCTTGTGGCTGATAACATCATCTTTCAGATGGAGATACCGCTGATTCTGAGGGAGTAAATGACAATAACAATGACACCAACAGCAGTCATCCAGTTTGAAGTATTCTGCTTCTATTAAGTAGGATATAATCCATTTTTAACTTTCTAAATAAGGGGTGCACACATTATTTTTTGCATTTAGCAAGATTTATTTGCAGCAGAAACTTGTACCATTGAACATATCATCTGTGTTGCCGAAGTTGCACTTGTAATATGTAGCCTAATGCCAACCCAAACTCATGAAAATCGTGCACTAATGTATTAATGTGAGATAGGACTATCAATACACGAGGTTCCCAGGATCCCCTTGAGTTAGGTATCATTGTTGAAATTGAACTTGGCTTGAAGAAATATTGTTCATATGGTGATATATTTTCACTTTTTGAACTTTGTATTTCCATCTTAGAACGAGTATGAGCCTAAACAAAGTTAAGGTCGCATAGATCTCTACCATATTTATTGATTGGCAAGTCAAAATGCTTGTGCGGAAATCGCTTCCATATCAGTTCAGGTGATAGCAATGATAAAACTATTGGCTCTTATTAAACTCCAATCAAGTTCTCAGAGCATTTAAAAGGAGGATGGAAATTAAAACAGTACGGATCCAAATGTTGGGTTCAATGCAACTCATTCCATGGACAATGACTTTTCGTACTTGCAACACAGCATGCGACAACATTTATTAAGAAACGTATCTAGAGCCGCGTACACAAGTTCAACATCATACAACAGAATCAGCGACGCGGATTACCAGTAGCTGCTTCCCATGCTTGCAGTATATGGCCCACGATTTCTTTAACACCAATTCCATGCTTCACCTGTGACGCAGTAACGATAAAATTTCATCAACTTTCTAAATACCAATGCAGTATTGCAACAGAAGAGGCATCAAACTAATAACTTGTAAAATGTAATGAGTTGATAACCACTGTAGTTTGATCACCAAACAATCTGAATCACCTTTTCCACCTTGACTGCTAGTTAATGCCTGGACGCCAAACGAAGCCAGCGCTCTCGGATCAACTGCATTGCTCAGTCATTCCCCCTCGTGATTTATTATGCACTCAAGGAAATTAGATATTAATTCTATTACTTGTTCTATCTACACTATTAATAATGTGATACTTTCATAATATGCATCCTTCTAAGATTCTAAGATATATTAAGTTATTACCATGTGAGATACAACAATAATCAAATCTTATCATCCTAGGTGAGATTGGTTATATGGATCCTTCTAGATCATTAGACTTTGTTCCCTACTGTATCATTATCTATAATTAAATAAATTTTCTCTTATTTTATTATTACTAATCAAATCTTTTTTGATCTTCCTCGTTTGATGTGTATATTTATTATAATTTCATATTGTTGAACTGAAATATTTATTGATCGTCTAAATACATGTCCATATCACCTTAAACGTGTCTCTCGGAGTTTTTCCTCAATAGATGCAACTCCAATTTTCTCTCTAATGTTCTCATTTCTTATTTTGTCCATCATCGTATGTCCACACATCCATC
>JBAMHZ010000060.1:266189-276571 GCA_037177395.1 Alpinia galanga | reverse complement strand
AAATTTGATTTATAACCATTTGATCCTTTATAGTGCATACGGAAGTCATCTTAATATTCTCTCTACTCTTCTAGTAATATAGGGTGTTGTGTGTTTGGTATTTTATTTTTTTTCTTTTCTTTAAATCTCTAATTAGTTGTTTTCTAATAATAAAATTTCTCTCAGTTTCTCTTCTCTATCAATCTCGTCTCACTTTCTACAATTGGATTCGAGAAATACAAAAAACATTTAGAGATTTCATTTTCTCGTGCATTCATTTTTATTAACCATTATGGTTAAAAATTGTATGTTCTTTCTCAAGTATAGAATGACTGTTTTGGATTTGACATGTTATATCATTATCTCTCACTTGAAAAATATGACTTTTAATTTTTTTAATCCGTGGGCCAACCTAAGCTCGCAGCGGGTTGGCCCGTCTTAACCCGCAACTCATACGAGTTGATTTTTTTAAGTCTGCGGCGAATTTGAATTGATAAATTTTAACTAAACTCACTTAAATTATTTGGCAGAGCGAGCCAACTCGATGGACCTAAATCAAACTGACAGTTCTATTTATAAGATGACCTTATAATTAGTGCGATAGTAAATTTATATAAAAAAGTAAGGATTAATTTCTAAGAATTATAAATTTTATTAAGGTGTTTATCTTTCTACTATATTAGTCTTTAATTGATCACAAAATACTTTTCTTACCTCCTCTAACTACGAGACCGATTGAGCAGGAGCGCTCACAAAAGATTATTATTGCTAAATACAATCACATTCATTAGTTCCAACAGAAGGGAAAGAAAACCCCAAATCTCCTGTGAAAGGGAGGAAAGAAGAGGAGAATTTGTAGTAAACAAGTAAGCTATCGTTGACTTTGATAGAGAATATATTACAGTATCCTTGTTCAAAATAATATGAAAAAATAAAAAAAATATATATATATATATATTATTATAGACTCTTTTTGAACTTTTGTATGAACTAATTTTATGTATATTTTCTACTATTTTATCCGTTGTAATATTGTGGCCTTGGACGAATTGAGTTAAGACGGAACAAGGGGACGCGATTTGTCCACCTCAACTCTTTACGTCCATTATCCACTTCCCACGCATATCCATGCATGGAAATGGAAACGGAAACGGAAAGGGAAACGGAGACGGCGCGATACAAGCACTTTGACTTGCCCATCGATCGTTCCTGTTGGAGCTTTATCCCGATGGATTGCCTGCTGCTCAGCTCTCCCTTCTCGCCTCAAGCGGTTGCCAGCTCAAGGTAGAACGCACCCCCGATTAGCCTGGTGTCTCTCTCTCTCTTTAACAATCTTCGATCGCCATTGATTCTTGGGTAAATTGGTCGTCGCAGCTGCCAAAGATCCTTCATTGGCTTCCACGACCTGAGCTATCGGGTAATCAAGAAGGGCTGGTCGAGACTCCGATGCGGTTCCATCGGCGGAGCTGAAAATGGATCCGTCGTCGGAGGATTTGGTGGAGCGGAGAGTTCATTCGGCACTGTGAGTGCCGAAATTACGCAGGAAACGGTGGACTTCTTTGTGAGCGATGCGGAGGGCGATCCAGATCAGCCTTCGGAAGGCTTCTGCTCCATTGATCAAGCTGTCGATGCTCTCCGAGAAGGAAAGGTCGGTGAGAATCATATAGTAGTGCCTTTGCTGTTCGATGGTTTGCCCCAATCATAAAATTTAGTTTTAGGAAATTGATGATTCCTGATCTTATCGAAACTTGAAATTTATTCATGGTAGACTGAAGGGATTATATAAGAGCCAAGGATCCCTGATTTAGTTTGTAACTCTGTGCTTGTTCTTCCCTGAAGCTAGAGAGTCTTTAGCTTCTTAGTGTTATATTATGCCATAACTTTAGCGCATCAAAGATACTTGTTCTGCACTGAAGCCAGAGAATTTTGCTGAATTCTTTTCAACAATTTGTTCATTAATTGTCAGGAATAAGAGGACAAGCAGTTAACCGTTCATTATTCTCTAGTTTGTGATTGCTGTAGATGGCGATGAACAAGACGGTGAGGACGAAGGTGACCTTATCATGGCAGCTACTCTGGCAAACACCAAGGCCGTTGCCTTTATGATTAAGCATGGTTCAGGAATAGTATCCGTCGGAATGAAGGAAGAAGACCTGGAAAGGCTCATGATTCCTATGATGTCTGCCGTCACTGAAATAAAAGACCACTCCAACGCAGCTGCCACAATCACAGTGGTAAGCTCAAGTACTTGCTTATTTTGATGAGAATGAGACTCCAGATGATGCTGACCATCACCAGTAACATTCAATTCACTGAATGGTCCTAGGATGCCAGGGTAACCTCCACCGGTGTGTCAGCTGCTGACCGAGCACAAACTATTCTTGCTCTTGCTTCTCCTGATTCCAAGCCAGAGGATTTTAGAAGGCCTGGCCATGTGTTTCCTCTCAAGTATAGAAATGGAGGTGTAATGAAGAGAGCTGGGCATACCGAAGCATCGGTGGATTTGGTGACCCTAGCTGGACTTCAGCCTGTATCAGTTCTCTCGACTATCGTTGATCCAGAGGATGGTTCAATTGCAGGGCTGCCTGCATTGCACATAATCGCCGAGGAGTTCAATTTACCAATAATCTCGATCAGTGATCTGATCAGGTATGCATACATCAATAGGAACTTGGTTGAATCTTTTTTGTTGTATTATTTGACTTTATATTTCAAAATGGCAAGATGACATTCAAAAGTCCAAGTTTTTTTTTTTTTCTTTCTCAGGTATAGAAGGAAGAGGGAGAAAGTTGTGGAAAAAATTGCGGTATGTCGATTGCCCACTAAATGGGGACTCTTCCAGGCTTATTGTTATCGGTCCAAATTAGATGGAACTGAGCACATTGCTGTTGTGAAGGTACCCATTGTTTCAAGGCATTTACCTTTAATTTTCAACTTTGGACTTTAACATTCAGCTCTATAGTTTTGCAATATGTTCGCTGGCTCATGATAAAAAAGTTCGAGCATTGTGTTAAGCCTTCATATCAGACATTGATTATGTCCAAAACCATATGATAAACCTACTCCAAGTAGCCAAGGCAAACACTGCTTCATGATGATTGCAATTTGTTATCTTTTTCTTGCTTTTCTCTTGAAATATGCCTCTTTTCTTTTTGGTTAATTAAGACGACTGCTAAGCAGCATGGTTGAATCTCTAGGGAGATATTGGAGATGGACAAAATGTACTGGTAAGAGTCCACTCTGAGTGTCTAACTGGAGACATACTCGCATCTGCCCGCTGCGATTGCGGCAATCAACTTGATCTCGCGCTCCAACTAATAGAGGAAGAAGGAAGAGGAGTTCTAGTTTACCTCCGCGGCCATGAAGGAAGAGGCATCGGCCTCGGCCATAAACTCCGAGCATACAATTTGCAAGATCAAGGCCATGATACGGTAGAAGCCAACTTGGAACTAGGCCTGGCTGTTGATGCCCGTGAATATGGAATAGGTGCCCAGGTAAACTTCAATCTGCCACATGATTTCGCGTACGAAGCTTTAACTCGAATGGTTGAACAAGCTAAAAATGTGATCAAACAGTTAACTGTCGATCGAGAAAGAATAACGCAGAGCAGAATAGTAGAAAAATACTGAAGAACAATATTGTTTTTTTTTTTTTTTGGAGCTGATACAATGGCTTTCTTTTTTCTTCTGCACTTACAGATTCTTAGAGATATCGGCGTGCGCACAATGCGATTGATGACCAATAATCCAGCAAAATTCATCGGACTCAAAGGCTATGGATTGGCCGTGGTCGGAAGGGTCCCTGTCATTTCCCCTATAACTGAGGAAAACAAGAGATACTTGGAGACGAAGAGAACCAAGATGGGGCACATCTATGGCTCAGATCTTCCTGGAAGTTCACCGTGATACTTGAACTCGAATTTGAATCAAGCAGACACCAACGAAGAATCATAAAATCCATGGAAGTAGTCAACAATCTCCTTGCTTCTTCCTCTTTTTTGCTTTTTCTTTTTTCATTTCGTTTCTTTCGTGAAGAATATTATCGTCCAGTGATATTAAGAAATATAAAATATCTAGCAAATTCTTTGATTCAGCTCATGTTTTTTTTTTCTTTTTAATGTAATTATCCTCTCGTTTTCCCTTTATTATTATTATTATTATTATTATTATTTTTGTATTGCTTTTGGATTCTGATTTGTCCCTGTCAGCTTTTGCTTTCCTTCAATTTACTGAATTCTCTAACTTAAACACGCGATGTGCAGACCAAATATGAAAACTTGTCTTATTTTATTTTGTGAATTTCAGACTTCTTTTTTATTTTGTTTAAATTATTGTTTAGATGTGGTGCCCAATAGTCGATCCGATCTCTTAAAATGAAGGAAAAAAAAACATAAAACAAAATCTAACGTGTTGTGGACAAATATGAAAATTTCCATTTTAAGAAAAATACTCATTTATTATTGTTTTCCAATTTATATTGAATAAAATAGAAAATAGTAGGAAGAGATGTCCGATTTTCATATGAAACGTTCTTGTTGGCAGTTCTAGAGAGAACACGCGTCCTTTGAATTGTTCCTTTTCTATTCTCGGTGCACGTTTCAGTTCAAACGATCCAACGAGCCAAACACCGGACACTATTCCGGTTGGCCGATCGTAACGTGACAGCTACGTGTCCACGTTGCGCCGACGGGCGAGGGATCACGCGGTTTCTTTAATCTCCCAAAATAAACAAATAAATTATACTTTAAAACAGAGAAAATGACTGAAATACCCCAGTATTCTATATGGTCAGCTCTCGATTCGAGTGCAAGCATACGCGTACTTCGCTCCCTCCCTTTCGACCTTATTGCCGATCTAGTTCAGATGGCTGGCTATCCTCCCGGTTCCGGTTACCCTCCCTATGGCGCTCCTCCGGCAGGACAACCCTACGGCTATGGAAGCCCTTACGGAGCCCCGCCTCCCTATGGAGCCCCCCCGCCTCCCTATGGAGCCCCCGCACCGTCAGCGCCCCCGGCGGGCGAGAAGCCGCCCAAGGAGGGCAAGAACCAGAGCTACGGCCAGCCCGGGTACTACGGACACTCCGCTCCACCAGTCGCGTCGGCCTCTCAGCCTCCTTATCCGGGGCAGTATGGCAGCGGCCCGTTTGCGTCGCTCGTAACCTCGGTGTTTCCGCCGGGAACCGACCCCAATGTGGTGGCGTGCTTTCAGGCCGCCGATCGAGACGGGAGTGGGCTCATCGATGATAAGGAACTGCAGCAGGCGCTCTCGTCCTATAACCAGAGCTTCAGCATGAGGACCGTCCATCTCCTTATGTACCTCTTCACCTCCACCAACGTCCGCAAGATTGGTGAGTTTCTTTTTCTCGTTCTTTCTCGTCCTTCCTGATACACATTTTCTTCTAAGTTATTTCCTCTATCGCAATTTTCCCCCCTCCAAGTAGTCATGTCCTGAGCCCTAGGTCATCCAGCGATTAGCGCCTAATGATACTTTATCCTGATTCTGTAACATCGACGCATTAATAATTTTGCAGACTTCGAATAATTACAGGATGAAGGAAGCTTAAATTATCTAATTCATTTACGATAGAACAGTAGCTGAAAAATCCCTTTGGCTGTTGAGTGCTGTAGTCATTCTTTTGCCCAATTGATCAATCACTATGTTTCCTGGTTAGTGATCATGATATCTATATTTCATATAATTAAAATTATTATGTTCCCTTCCAACAAAATGATCATTAACCCATCAAGCTCAATGGGGCATTCATTGGGTGTAAAGGTTGCTACCTTCTTTCTGTCATCCCTCACTTTTTTCACGATCCCATTGTTTTGTCAATTCAAATCATAGGATCAGACAATCCTCAGACCTGAGCGTTTAGTATGATCTGGCTTGGATTCAGGTCAACTCGAATGAGACTGATGATTTAACTTGTTAACCAAACTTAGTTAATGTGGGGAATAGGGGAGACAATGGCAAGACTAAGGTGGCAGCAGATGAGGAAGTAGACAAAAGATGAGGGTGGTTGTAGGAAGGGCAGAAAATATTTTTTACTGGTCTTCCAATACCAGATGTTCTAGGTTTTGAACATTGTCTAGCTATTTGATAGTTTGTACTTTGTAATACACAACCCAAAAAATGTTTTATCGTGATCTTGATAATTGCGACAGTATAATAAATCGATGCATGAAAATCTTTTTTAACTTTAATTAAGTTTTAGTTTGTTTTAATTATGTCAAATTCAACAAAAGAAGTATTGAACAGCATTGTAAATACAGTTTTATTTTATGGTATTCTACTCAGTAATTGGAATATTCCACTTTCACTTCCACAGGTTGCAATGGTTTAATTAATGTTACATTTGAGCTGCATAAAAATGAAGACAACACCTTGATGTATTTGGAATTCAATATTGACATCAGATTCTCTCGGGCTTTACTACAGTTTTTTTTAAAAAAATCCATTAAGTGATTTATTCACTGAGCAATTGTGGGTTGATCATCAAAGCAAATATTTGTAATTGTAGTAATGTTTCATTACTAATATTTCAAAGCAGCTAAACCCTTTTTTTTCTGAAAACTACTTTATGTCTAATTTATAAAGATAGAAGAGCAAGGAAAGAAAGTAGAGATTTTTTTTTAAATAGCCTTTTATTTAAAAAAAAAACAAAAATTCTTTTAAATTGTATATGTGTTTACTTCTCTTAAATATGTAGCCAAAGCTAACTACTTAAATGAAAAGGAGGTGAAATTGTCATTGTTAATTGCATTGAATGATACATTTGTTTCCTTTAGAAATAATACTCCAAACTACTTTTAAACTTTGTAAATTCTATAAATAAAAACTAGAACAAGGTTCCAATTGAATTGTGCCAGAATCTGGTTCCACAATTTTTTTATATTCATTGGACCAGATCTGTTTGCTTCTATTTTCTGGTTTAATCGATTGAACTGGCTCTCTTGATCTTATTTTCAAAACATTGAACTAATGGATTCATTTTCTTGACATGTTATCAAATATTTTTCAGGTCCAATCTCAAACTTTCTTATTTCAATCTTGGTTCTACTTGATTCAATTAGATCCGCTCAATGATGAAATCACAATAATTTTATACATATATTTATATTGTTTGGATACATGAAACTGAAATAAGAAACATAGATTAACTTGCAACTGACTCACTTTCTTAGACATGCTGGTTCAAACTAAAACAATTAAAAAATATAAAACTCTAAATATCCTGACTAAATTGTTATACTGAATAAATGCATCAGACAAGAATATTTAGAAATAAAGAGTAAAATTCTCATGAGCAGTAGGTCTGCCCCCATTTTCATCCCATGCCCATCTTAGAATCTAGAAACAAGTTTACAAAGATAAAAAAGAACAACTTAGTTTATTTATACCCTTGTTGATTTACCCCGATCTGTGCTGTGCTTTTTGCATGCCATCATGCATCTTTTTGTTTTATTTTAAAGCTATTCTACTAAGTTGTACGCGCACAAAACACAAGAAGAAAAGTTATTTTCCTTGAAAATAATTTCATTATCTGAAAAATAATTTTTCATGAAACAACAAAGCCATAATTATTCACACTTTCTGCTATACCTTGCATGGGAATTTTAGGGATGCAGAAATTGATGATGCATTTCCTACTTATAACCACACTATATAATTTTATGTGCATTGTAGCATTTGTTGTTACTTGGAATTAGATTTGACTTGTTGAACATAGTTATTGCCTTGGGATGTGTTTTTAATTTCTGAAGTTGCAGAATTAGTTTGTCTGTTGGAAGTTGTATCGACTTGTTGGACTCTGCCTGCTGAAATGCTGTTTCTTGTAACCCAAGATTCCTTTAGCCTATAATTATGATCTCTAATGTAATTCAATTCAGCATGGAGAGATTTGCAATAAAACTAGCAGTTTATTTTCTACCCGGATTACTCTGTGAACTGCCTCCACTTCTCTCTTTTATTATGTTATCTTATTGCCTAAGTTTCTCTTTTTCCTGCTCAATCTCCTTCTGCCTCCCATGTTCAGCCGAGCTTTATGTTCTGAAATTGTCTATTATTTATCTTTGTTGAAAACATTAAAAAAATGATCCACTATAACTTTTGACCATGATATCTAGTTATAGATCATAGGCTTTATAATGATTGCTCCCTCTCCTGCTTCATAAGCATATTAAGTAGAAACATTCTCATGTACGGTAACTTTTAAAGTTAAGAAAAGCTTATCCATGCATGTCTTGTTCTGCTTTCCACTGATTTCACTTTTTTCTGTGCGTCAATTTTCTCTTTTACACATGCTAAATGCGTATCATATCTGATTGAACACAGGACCTAAAGAGTTCACTTCTGTCTTCTACAGCCTTCAGAGCTGGAGGGTATAAGAGAGAATCATTGTCAGATTTTGTTTGTTGATTGGTTTATAAAATACAACTCCTATTGATGATCTATTTTCCAGGCTATTTTTGAGAGGTTTGATCGTGACCGCAGTGGCAAGATTGATACTACAGAGCTCCGTGAGGCCCTTCTGAGCCTTGGTTTTTCTGTTTCCCCATCAATCCTGGATATGCTCGTTGCCAAATTTGACAAGTCTGGAGGCAAGAGTAGAGCCATTGAATATGACAACTTCATCGAGTAATAGTTAAATTCATTTATTTTGTCAAATGCATAATAAACAACCCATAAACTGGTTGTCCATATTGCCAAAATGTTCATGATTAATGTTGGTTTTTTCTGTAATGCAGGTGCTGCCTCACGGTCAAGGTGATACATTGTTCAGATGCTTTTGCAAATCTTCTACCTTATTGCTCTTTTTTTCCTTTCAAACGAATTGATCACTGGTTTTATTCAGGGTCTGACAGAGAAATTCAAGGAGAAGGACACCAAATATTCAGGTTCAGCAACTTTCACATACGAGTCTTTCATGTTAACCGTCTTGCCCTTTCTCATTGCTTAAGTGTTTTTGCCTGCCTTTACTGTTTGGCAAAGACTCAACTACTGCTTATGTTTGACTGGTATTTGTATGTGAGCACATTCCAAGTTGCAAGTGAACCAATTTGACCATTGTTGCTTGGAACTTCTAATTTGATGGGCTTGTGTACTAGGAGTGTGCGGTTTAATGGTTACTGCAGACACTGTTGTTATGAAATAATACTAGGAATTGCAAAAAAGAAGGCCTGTTGTGGACGAGAAGTGTCTTGGTTATTGCATATTTAAGCAGAGGAAAGAATAAAATAGCTATGCTTTTAAAATGATCAAATGCTGGAATTAGTTTTTGAGGACTTTCTGTTGAGAAAGAAAGAGGTTTGAATCCGTGTTAGATTAGATTTAACATTGTTGCTTGTCTTGAATATGAAATTGTCTAGGGAGATGGACAAAGATTAAAAATAAAAATAGATTGAAGAGGAAAGGAAGCATTTTCACAAAAGGGCGAGGTAAAAACGATTCCTTTAATAATGCATGATTTTTTGTGGAATAAATTTTGGAGTAAAATAATTGTTTTGAAATCAGGCGGAAGCCATTGATTTCCAGTGAGTTGGTGAAGTAATTTTGTTTTTTTTTGGCTAAAGGGTTTCAATTGGAATTGCTTTGTTTATTTTTTAAATTTTTTTAACATGCTAATTAGACTAGAAAAAAAAACAAAATTTATTATTTTTAAATGTTTTGCTCCTCTAAAATAATATTTGTGATTTATTTTTTAGCTCGTAATCCGGAAGTCACTGTTGTCATCATCAAAACCTGTTTATCTACTTGAACCTTATTCCTGAATTATATCAAATATAAAATAAATCCATTTCCTCCGCCCGACCATAGCCACGTTACAACGAACCTTGGTTATTCTTCTATATAGGTAGCCTAATCAAACTTTATATTTTAACTATAGTTTACATGTTCATATTCATTAATGAATTTTCTAAACGCATACTGCTTTTTGATATTTCGAGTTGTATGGTTGAGGTCGACGAAACGATAGACTAAAGCCTGCCTCCATATCACTGGAGAAGAAATTCATTTCTGAGACGAACAGCTAAAGCATTCACAACTATCAACTGTTCAATTTCCATATCTCAAACATCCGTCAATGATGAACATGCTAGAGCTAAACAAGAAAATAAGAGAACCACCATACTCTAAATGAACTTTTCCCTTCATTCAGCTGATCATCAAGTCTTAACCCATAATATCATAAGATTCATCTCTGACCCCATCTTGGGGGGTAAAGGAGCACCCACATAATGTACATTACTTGAACATCTAAAAGCCTTCTTACTACTGTCAGGCCAGTGGTGGCGGCGGCGGCGGTGGTGGTCTTGGAAAAGGTTGTTGGCTGCCATAATTGGATCCCTCTGCTGCTTGACGAAAACCGTCTTGATTTCCAGCAGCTGGGTAGGGTGGAAAACA
>JBAMHZ010000060.1:246138-266089 GCA_037177395.1 Alpinia galanga | reverse complement strand
GAATCCGTGTTAGAGGAGATTTAACATTGTTGTTTTTGTCTTGAATATGAAATTGTCTAGGGAGATGGACAAAGATTAAAAATAAAAATAAATTATAGAGGAAAGAAAATCAGGGCGTGATTTTCGAGGTAAAAACGATTCCTTTAATAATAATAATAATAATAATAATAATGCATGATTTTTTGTGGAATAAATTTTGGAGCAAAATAATTGTTTTGAAATCAGGCGGAAGCCATTGATTTCCAGTGAGTTGATGAAGTAGTTTTGTTTTTGTTTTTTTTGGCTAAAGATTTTCAATTGGAATTGCTTTGTTTATTTTATTTTTATTTTTTTAATATGCTAATTAGAAGATAAAAAAAAAAGGAACAAAAGTTATTTTTTGCTCCTCTAAAATGTAATCCTGAAGTCACTGTTGTCATCATCAAATCCTGTTTATCTACTTGAACCTTATTCCTGAATCCATTTCCTCCGCCCGTCCAGCCACGTTACAACGAACCTTGGTTATTCTTCTATACAGTTAGCCAAATCAAATTTTATATTTTAACTATAGTTTACAAATTCGTATTCATTAATGAATTTTCTAAACGCATACTTATTTTTTATATTTCGAGTTGTATGGTTGAGGTCGAAATGATAGACGAAAGCCTGCTTCAATATCACTGGAGAAGAAATTCATTTCTGAGATGAACAGCTAAAGCATTCACAACTATCAACTGTTCAATTTCCATATCTCAAGCATCCGTCAATGATGAACATGCCACAGCTGAACAAGAAAACAAGAGAACTACCATACTCTAAATGAACTCTTCCCTTCATTCAGCTGATCATCAAGTCTTAACCCATTATCTCATGAGATTCATCTCTGACCCCATCTTGGGGGATAAAGGAATACCCACATAATATAATGTACAGATACACAACTAGTTACTTGAACATCTAAATGCCTTCTTACTACTGTCAGGCCAGTGGTGGCGGCGGTGGTGGTGGCGGTGGCAGTCTTGGAAAAGGTTGTTGGCTGCCATAATTGGATCCCTCTGATGCTTGAAGAAAACCGTATTGATTTCCAGCAGCTGGGTAGGGTGGAAAACCAACCATCTGGTAATTTGGAAAAGGAGGTGCCGATGCATATCCATAAGTGCTTGCTATAGTCAAATCAGCAAGGGGTGTGAATGCAGGTGCTACTGGTGCTACTGGCAGAGGTGGTGGCGGTGGCAGCGGTGGAAAAGGTGTTGAAGGCGGCGGCGGCAGTAACGGCTCCACAGTTGAGTCTGGGTAAGTAACGGGTATAGGTGGTTGTGATGGAGGCTGATTCAATGCATTAGAATTCAACGGTGGAAAGGGTGACACAAACTGTGGCTGTGGTTGAAATGGATATCGTGGATCATCCTCAAGTTTCAATCTTTTATTATTTGACTGAAGGCCTTCTTCAATTGTGGGCCCAACAATGTCATTCGAACAAGCAAACCCCTGAGCATAATCTTGCATCTGAGTAGAGATTGATAAGTCTGCAAGCTGTGGTGCACCTCGAGCAGCTTCGAAAGTCGAGGATGTTGAAGCTACAAGCTGTGGCGCAACTGGAGCAGCTTCCAGAGTTAAGGATGTTGAATTTCCTGCCTTCTGGTTCCCTTCTACATATTCAAAAGCATAAGCATTTGAAAAGCCAGGAGGTCCATGATCTGGCGATTCCAGAAGTCTTCGATCTGGTGAGATATCAATATTAACTCGGTTGCACAAGTTAACAGATAGTTGATACCCAGATTGAGCTGCCTGGAGAACAATTCAGGAAACAGGTTATGAAGAAATCTATAGCTTATAAAGCAGTAAAATATTAGCTTTTATAAAAGTGTCAATTACTGTCAAAGTCTAGAGAAACCTTAACTGACATGAGAGATTTTGCTAAAAACAACACCAGAAGATTCAATCGTAACGTTTAATCCAACAATGTATAAAAAAAAAACAGTAATATATACCACAAGTAGATCACTCCAAATATGGTTCCAAGCATTCAACCAACATTTATAAAATATTTTTCCTCTATTTTTTAGTGAATTGAGATACTAAACTTAATCAAGATGTCAAAACATTCGTACAACTATTTGTTTTGAAGTAATGCTGTTCCAAATAGATTCTCAGTATCATGGTGAAGAGGAAGAATGTGGCATGCAGATTCTCAGTATCATGGTGAAGGGGAAGAATGTGCCATGCATTTATCAATCACCACTATTAGAACCACAACTTACTTGATCGTCTTGATGTTTATATATAGTCCATAATATTCCATCTCTAAAGCTAAATGTTCAATATACTGTTCATGATCTTTTCTTAAAATATGATTATGGAAACATATTTCCATCAAAGCTTACTATATAGAATCATCACAACCTGTAAGAATATGTAACACAACTGAAATTACCAAGAAATTTTTAATGTTCAAATAAAATACCTTCAGCTGTTGGCAAACTTGGCTATACTTCATTTCCTGTGCACAAACCAATTGAGAAAATATTTAAAATTATGAAATAAGCAACATAACAAGCGGAAAACATTCAAAAGTATGTAACAGCAAACTACCTGCTCCAGAAGTGCTTCTTTTAAACAGGCAACAAGAATTGCTCTTGTTGATTCAACAGCCTTCAATTTTTTTATGGAGTCTCGTAACACTTCATGATATTTAAGCAGCTCCTTGACTGTTCCAGAATCATGGAAGTTCCCTGCTGAACCATATAAGAATAAATGAAAGACACAACTTAAATGCGTAAGAAGGATGAACGAACAAGCCATGAAGCCCAGAATGGAAAGGAACATGGTTTGTTGTATGTCACACAATATGGGTTTCATGTCACACAAAATATTAAGGCACAAATAAGTCACATTAGATAAGTTAAATTTGACATAGAAAAACATGGAGTTGAAGTCACACTAGATATTTTAAATTTAACATAGTTGCAAAGCACTAAAGCTGCCGCAAAGGTAGAAACTAGATATGCCAGCATGATGTCATAATTTTTTTAATCAAAAAGAAGAAAAAATAAAATCTATGTTTCTTCAGTTTCATTTGGGACTGGACCTTGACAATTAACATTGACTAAAAAGGAGAATCCTGCTAAATTCCTCAAGGAAAATTTCAAGAAACTCTCTAATTGCAAGTAGGCTGGCATGTTGCCGACTAGAAGAAAATTTGGATGATGAACGTCTTATACTACAATGAACAAAAAGGATTGTTGATTAGGAAAGGTAGATAGTCTCATAAAGTAGTTAGTGCAAGGACATAGACTTTTACTAATAAAGGAAGAAATATCATTGCACGGTAAGTTATCACTTCTATTGAATCTTTCTCTTTTTAGTCAATTGTAATTTTACCACCCTTTTACCTTAGTTATAAAAGAGTATTGCACAAATTAGGAAGAGAACAGCAGAAAGGAAGGCATTAAAGACATCAAATAGCAAAGCACCAATAACTGAGAGACTAAACTAAATTGCAAATTCTACTTTGGCACCTAAAGCTTTGTTTCCTAAAGAAAACTGTCATCCACAATTTGTGGCCCCTAAAATTGTCAATTTGCCCTGTGACCTTCCCAAATTCCTGATGCCATCCACAATTGTAAGAAAAAATAGATGAAATATTGCTCAATTGACCATCAGGATTGAAAGAATTGAGGAAAATTGTCTTGTCACTCTGGAGATATTTAGGATTGCTAGCCTTTCACAATCCTGAAACTCCTCCATGGACATTGGCTGACAAGCAGCAATGAGCAACTTGCCAAGGTGGAAGCAGATGATTCTCATGCCAATGAGTGAAAAGCAGATCTATTGTGTATTATGGAAGTGCATAGCACTGATGCAAAGACATTTTTACCGAACCATTCCACCTTGCCAATCATGCAAGAAGCATCCAGCCACTTCCACCATACTTGTAGATGACCTTGGATGCTGCTAATTATTTTGGAAAGTCAGGGGCCGGATTAGTACACCATGGACTAAATTGATAATCATTTAAGAGGCAAATTGAGACTGAATTGAAACTCATGTAAGGCAAACTCGAGACGCTGAACGATTCAATTGAGATTTTTTTTTCTTGTTTCTTGACTAAATTGGAAATTGTATCAACTAGAATTGCAAGTTGTCTAAATTGCATCATATTAATTACTATATTGGCCCAAAAGAAGGGCTCCAACAATACCAGCATCATTATTCCATTTAACTTGCCACATTATTGCATTTAACTTGCAGAAGTATAAGAATACTAAAGAAATTAGAAACTAATTTTTCTCCATGTTATGTGAGTTATTTAAGAAATAGGTCGACTTGGATACAACAACAATTAGCTAAACTAGAAACTTACTTTGATTCCACGTATCCTTTTCAAAGCACTCAACAAAGCTAATGGCAGCTTGACAACTCTCCAATAATGTTTCTTCGTCAAAGGGAAACCCTGATGCATCACTATAAGCTGAAATTAGTTTCTGTAGCTGCTCGCCGCCAGGTTGTTTCTGCAAATAAATAAACAAGATGTTGGTGCATATATTCTCGATGAAAAGATTATGGCATATGAGGGTCACTGTTGCATCAACGTGTCTATGTGAGGCAAAATGATTTAGAACAAGTACTTACCAGTTTGTAAGAAATACCCTTCCCGTTTTGATTTCTAGTATCAATATTCTTTGTCAACATATCTTGTTTCAAAGATTCATGAGAGCCAAAAACTTTGCGTTGCTCCCATATATTGATCTAAGGATATTTAGAAAAACCAAAAGAGTTCAATATCTTCAGTAACTTATTTTTAATGAACATAAAATAACATATCTCACAAGAGTTACTGAATAAATAGTTTACTGTCCAATTAAATTTTGATCAGTGTATATCTTACAAAACCAAGCCTACAACACAAGGCTACTACTAAATATCAAGTCCAGGAAGCATATATTTAAGTAGCCTTAACGCACACAAAAAGGCATGTGGATGAAAACTTTCAATAGCAAACATAGCAATAAAAAAACGATGAAAAGAGCATAGCACCATCGATCAGGAAATTATTAGTACTCTACAGATAGAAACTGGAGGAAATTTCATTTTGCCCTCCGGTTAATCCTTTCTTGATTCAATTGTTGCCGAAATACCATGGGAAATTTGTCCACATTTTAGGTTTATAAAGCAAACAAAGGGAAACAATTCCTTCTGTCTGACCTATCTAGTCTTGACTTGAGCCTTTGCTCACTTCAATGTAGCAAAGTGAATCAGGGCCACATTTTTTAGGAAGAAAATCTAGGGAATCAATTATTACTTAATAGCTTTTAAACTAAGGCTAGCAATATTAGACACATATCACTAAAACATCTACCAACTTGACCTAAAACATTAAAAATCAAATCCCTCAAAATGTCACGAGAGATCTCAAATATAAATGAATGAGACGAATTGATCTTTTTAAAGAGAAATTAATTTTTAAAATCATTAGTATTTTTATATCATATAAGTTAATTCTTTAGATGAATCTAATCAATATTTGATCTTATAAAAATATTTTCTAAAATATATAATCAGTTTTCCATATTTTCTATGGTTTTATAGGAACTGAAATAACACGACCTGTATGACACAACTAACACGACATGACATGAATTGTCATGAAAGGGGAGTCCCATTCAACTAAGACCCGTGTGCTCGCACCCTAACTTCCTTAATCCTTTTGAGGTAGCTTATAGTAAGTCTTCAATAGAGATAAAAAAGCACCCTGAACCAAGAAAGGTGCATATATAATTTTAAGATTGTCAGATCAAGGCTCATATAGTGGATTAATTTAGTGAATTTTCATATTAAGAATTGTAAGCTCAGATTAGTAAATTCCGCACTTACTTTTAAATGAGTAAAAAAAGATAATATCCTATTTAGAACACATAAAAAATTATTGAAGCAAGCAAACTAATTGTACCCCATAATAAAAAATTATAAGTTCAAATAACTTCAAAAAACACAATGCTGTCTATTCATTTTATTTGGCATCAACATCAAAATGGACAAGCAAACATTGACCATCTACTTACTTCTATTAATTGAAAGAATTTCATCGACCTCATCTTCGACATCGATTCTAAGTCTTCATGTCATCAAAGTGAATGAAGAGAGAAAGATGACGACGACATAATATGAAGATTACTTTGACACGGTAAGACTTATTATTCTCACTTATTCTCCACTGTGAGCCTTTGTGTGTCAAGCTTTGTCTTTTTCTCTACTCTCTTTTATCATTGAGTGTTGATTTTATCCTTGTTGCGGACTTTGAGTCACTTAACTAATCATTCTCCTTAAAGTGAGTTATGACTAATTTACAACTACTTATGTTTATGCGCACGCCCAAGAAATTAAACCTATGATTCATTCAAACAAGTTTGAGTTGAACAAAATAAGCGCTTCTGATGTAAGCATCATGTAAAAAAGTAGTAGTTATAGCATTGTAGGTCAACTTCATGTGGGTGGTGAGCTGACCCATTGCGCTTATCCTGCACTTGACGAAGTAGAAAAAGGAAAAATATAATGATATACTTCTCCTAACATGGGTTAGAAAAATAAAGAACAGAAGCCACTTTGTATAAGCTACATTTATTTTGCTACCTGTATAATATTTTCCACATTGTCGACAACATAAATTGCTGTTTACTATGCATATAACCATATATGGTTGCACCAGTCAGTTTGATAAAAATAACTGAATTTAATTGGTTTGAGTATTACTTAGTGATATAGCCTTGTATAATTTTCCACAAGTAATAGTGATGTGCCAATGATGTGTTGACACTATATCATTACATTTTTTTAAAGTGGAATCATTGATCATTATGTTTTTTTTTTCTAAAAAATATGGACCACATAAGCCTCAACGTATTGCATCCTTTTTGGAAATATGCACTATGACGTTTGTTTGTAGATTGGATAACATCTTTATAATTTGAAATCTTATGATTGATAATAAGTACTTGCCTTTTTTTTACAAAATTGCAAACATTTAAGATTTGTTTGCGTGTTTAGCAAGATCCATTACAATAAGACTCAACTTTCATTTAAGTCATCAGGTCAATCTACTTCAATGAAGGGACAGCACAGTATAACAACTCCTTCCCTTCATTCACATTAAGTTGAAATGAGCAAGAGATAGAGACTAAAGAGTTTCAAAGAGTCAATCTGTCCACAATTTGCCTTCGTCCAAGAGGAGAAATGAAACGAAATAACGTTAGTACCCTCAAAGTGTTCCCAAGCCAATCTGCCCCTACAACTACCTTTGTCAAGTTCTCAACTTGGCATCTTGCCATTAGAGGAAACAAGGACACCGGTGCAACCACAAAGATTAACGAGCTCAGTCTTTGCCAACTTCATCAATGTTCCACAAGTTTGCGAACTTGAGAATGCAATAAGGTTATAATCATGAGTCAAGGAACTTAGCTCGCCAAGGATGTCTCCAATGACACCCTCGCCTATACAATCGCATCCTTCTCTAGCCTTATCTTTGTCGGCTAGATTCGGGAGACAAATAGCATCCAAATCCCTATCACCAACGGATAGGTGGTTCACCTTCATTTAGTCATTTTCCCTTCTCCTTCATTATGTGTTTCCAATTGTACAGTTACACTAGTTAGTGAAATAAAAAATAACTTAATTGAATTGAATATTACTCAATAATGTATCCTTGTAGAGAACTCAATAAGAGATCAAATTTATGTAGCATACCACAAATACTTCGGACAAACACATCTTAACAATGATGATATTGACATTTTGCGCACATTTTTTAAAGTGAAACTATCGATTAGATAATGTTGATCATACTTTTTCATATATATAGTAAGCATTGATCATTTTTTTTTTTTTTTTACTATGGACCATATAAGCCTCAGCATATTGTGCCCATTTAGCACATATGCACTATGTAGTCGTTAGATCGCATAACACTTTCATAATTCAAAGCTTAGTAAGGCCCAGTATCTTGCCTCGTATAAGTTTACAAACATTTAAGATTCATTTACATGTTTGGCAAAATCATTTCAATAAAACTCAACTTTCATATAAGCCATGAGGTCAATTTACTTCAACAGTGAGAACTCTTCTTTGCAAAGAGGTGAGGGAAAGCATAGTAGGACAATTTCTTCCCGCTGTTTCCTTCAAGTGGAATTGAGCAAGAGGTAGAGATTGAAGACTTCTGCAAACTCAATTTGCCTATGATTTCCTTTCGCCGAGTGCAGAACCGGAAAACAAAATGAAATAACCCTCAAAGTGTTCCCAAGGTATTCTGCCTCTACGACCACCTTCGTCAAGCTCTCAAGTCAATATCTCTCCATTGGAGGAATCAAGGATAGCAAATCAACATTATTGACAATTTTGTTTTTGTTGATTTCATGAATTTCAAATGTCTGCAAATTTACTAAGAGTGCAAAAGCAGTTATAGTGGACAATTGAGGAGCTTAGTTTGATGAGGTCATTGATGACACCCTCACTTCCACAACCACATCTTTCTTCTCTCCTCATCTCCGTGACTAGATTCAAGAGACCAACAACATCAAAAACTCTACCATCATCATGCTCATCTCAATAGAATTATTTCTTCATTTTGTTTTATAAATTTTTCTCACCCCCTTTAGTGATATCTACAATTACAACTCTCCTTAGCCGTGTTAAAGCTTGAAAGGGTAAGAGGTCGATTCCTGAGTTTCACCGCCAAACTACCGATGACTCTGCATTTCTGCGCTGACCACCTGACATCCTGATTTACCCCCTCTACACGTAGGGGCAGCGGTCGGGGACCGCTAATGTGGCGGTTCCACATTTACAATTACAACTCTCCATTTGCACCTGTCCCCCTTCCACACTCACATATATGGTAAATTTTAATAAGTGAAATTACCATGCAAACTTGATCTCTCTCCTATTAAATTGCAGTTAGACTCAAGCTCAGCCGAAACCCTTGGTTTCACCCTGAAGCTATCCAAAAGAGATTTTAATTATGACACTGATTCTTTCAATTTAAATTGCTCAAAAAAAAATGGGGGGATTCTATAACATCCCAAAAAACTGAAATTTCACATAGAAGAAGTCACTTTTATTAAAGATATTTTAAAGTGAAATGAGATCTGATGCACTGATCATATTTCTTCCTTCATGTTGTTTTGTAGGAATTTTCACCTCATAGCTATTTACATTTGCTAAAACTAGCATATTCCTAAGTAGGATTCATGATTCCAACTATCATAAGCCTTAAAAAAGAAATATAAGATGCTCAATTTCCATTACACAGAAGACATAAACAAAAGTGCAAAAGAGTGATGAGAAGATCATAATGATTAACAATAACTGAAACATCTTAAAATAGGGAAAGTAAATTAACTTTTCAGCTATAACAGAACAAAATGGAATAACTTGTCTTCACTTACCAATCTATGCACAATATTTTTTTCAACATCATTTCCATTATCAAGAATGCCTTTGAGAACATCAGGAAGAATTTTCCAAAATTCCTCAATAAACTCTGAGCCCTTCCTCCTGCTATTTTGAACAATATCATTGGCTAACAAGAGAAAAGATATTCTTTGATCTCTTGAAGCTAAATGAAATTGATGTAGCCACATTTCCACAACCTCCTTTGCTTTCTTTCTATGGAAGATACACCAATGTGACAAAGCTATTAAAGTTAAGTCAATTCAACAAGGCCTAAGATGGATGAGTGACAGTAATACAAGTGTGAATTTGATGTAAAGACCAGCATTGTTCAGACAAAAACAAATGAGAAAAAGTAATGAGGGCTCTGCAATCACAATTATATTAAGATTATATTGTTTCTATTATGCGCTGAACGACAGTTTTTTATTCTGTAATAAGACTTCGGATAAAGTGAGGAGTGAGGGGCACTTACCATACTACAGATAATAAATCTTCACTAGTCTTTTTTTAATTGTCTTGCTGTTAGTATCGGGTGAGATTTAGAAGATTACGAGCGACCCATTCAATCATAAAAAGGAATAATGCAAATCTTGGAATCCAATAATGAAGCAAACTGATAAATATATAAATAGTTGCCTGAAAAAGTATCAAGAACAAAATCATACAAAAAAACTGAATAAATAACTGTGCAAAAATGAACCCTAAAGGAAGTCACACAGAGATACAGCTTTTCAAAATGGTGATTTCTGAAGCCGAACTAGACAGAATGTAACAGTTACCTATGTGTGATGACTGATCATTTGAAACTGTTTTTCTTGTCATACCAAAACATGGCATAATTATTAAATTATTTAGGCACCTGAACATTAAGACAGCAATATGATAGCTCATCTCCTGTATGGCACAGCAATTTTCATAACTAATTAAAGTTGATGACAAAATATACATCTATAGCACAAGTGTCTAAGTAATTCAGTACAAAGTTCTAGAATCTGAAGAATTTCCAACAGGCACAAACATTAATGGTAAAACAAATTACTTTCCAAATTGGTATATACCAACAGAAATAGAAGGATACTCTCTATGCTATGTTGTGTACTGTTGAGCTTAAGAAGTTTGTCGGCCAAAATCTGCTCATTGAATGGTCCATTCGTCATGCCTGAAATATACTTTTGGAAGTTAAATATGCCAGACAAGATAGACATTTCAATAGATCCATTTGGATTAATAAAATAGGAATGCACAAAAAAAAAAAGAGAGAATTTTAGGTATATTAAGAAAAACCAGAAAATAGTATCAATAAAAGATTCCTTCAATTATTAGTAATACATATTCCCTTTTTGAATCAGTTTATGAAATAAAAATCAACCAAAGTCCACCAGTTAAACTATCTTATCAAAATAAGTGACACTCACATTAAAAAAATAGAGAAAATATCATTTCACCCCTAAGTTCACTTTCTTTTCAATGCATTCTCGAGTTTTAAGATCATAAAAATTATCAGATAATTCTTTGTGTACCTGTGATGTTTCATAGCACTTGCAGTATGTTACTCTAAGCTCACAACAACCAGCTTGTTTAATCATATGTGAAATATATAAGAAAGATGCATGATAACGATTAAGTTTCTCTTAAAACAACACATTCATACTATTAAATATCAACTAGCAAGTGTCAGGATGATTAATTAGCAAATATTGTTATGGCTATCTGACACTTGTAAAAAGTATTCAAAGAACATTAAATGAAAAGCATTTTGAAAAAAAGTATTGATCCCTAGAATGAAATCATGCAGATTACTTTCCAAAATCTACAAGCTTCTATCTGTCTGTTTGAGGGTGAAATAAAAGCTCTCTTGGTACTTGCATGTTAGGAAGTTTTTCTTCTTTTGCAGAAAATCTGAGTTTACTTTCAAGTTTATGCCCCTCCTTTTAAGGTTTAACAACTGCTACATTGTACATGTATTCAAAAATAATCAGATGAAGTATATAGACAGAAATTTTGAAACATTATATTTAGTGCTTATCATGAAAATAGTAAGTAGAGGATCATGATTAAGACATATCCAAACTTGCATGATCTGGAAACATACGGTAAGAAGATCAGATATAGCATTCACTATCTAATTAACTCAACAAGTTACCCTTCCTCAGTGCATACAGAGAAGATAATCTATTACTCGAAAACTGCACACCGCTATTCAGAATTAAAAGTAAAGGGAGAAAAATAAACTCTTTTACGAGATAACAATTCAGATAAAAAAAGATAATAGTTTACACAAACGCGCAAGCCCAAAAACTTTAAAAACTTTTCAAATCACACAACGAGAGATTTAAGCTTTTCAAATTACACAAGTTCAGAAACAAAAGAGAATGCGAAAAATAGGACACTGGAAGCACAATGATCCAGAACCAATCAAACCTGCTAAGACTACCACCGCCGAGCGGAACCGCAGTAGGTCGTCAATGAAGAGGGGAGATGGGAGGATTGAGACATTCTGGGCGCTTTACGAAGGCAATATAGGGAGTAGGGTGGGATGAACTAGGGTTTCCCCTCCCCCGGCCTTAAATTGGCAGGAATTTTTTCATAAGAGGGAAGAAATCATTTGCCGCTTGGCTGTCGTCGAGGCGGGGGTGAAGAAGCATGTCAGCGGGAACGCGTCTGGGGTTTTGACGCCAACAAGCGGGATCGGGTCATCGGGATGACCGATGGATTCAGGTCGGGCTGCAAAGGGCTCGGTACAAGATCAAAACATGATCTAGCGTAGATTTGCTCCGCGTTCTTGGCTTCCGTTTTTCCCCACTGGATCAATCCCCATCCCGCTTTCCTTCCCTAAAATACCCTTCCTTCTTTATAGCTATTTTTTTTGCATCTCACTACTGTTCTTTTACACCTTGTAATTTAAATTTAAAATGTTATTGCAGGTTGCCCTCTAGGCATTTATTTGACATAAAGATATGAGTGTAAACTATTCAAGATCTTGAGATTAGTTAAATCAGAATCTAGCCCAGTTACATTATAGGGGAACGAGTTTAGTAGGAGATCATCTCTCATGTCTCGGTAGAAGACCATCTCTTATATCTCAGCGGGAGATTTTTATTCATGTATCGACAAGAGACCGTTTCTTATATCTTGGTAGGAGACATCTTGTTTAATCAGACTGCTCCGGGAGAATATTCTATATGTATATATTCCAATTTGCACGTCGTTTCATAACACAAGTCCGGACAATAAAAGTTATTATATGCAAATCTTAACAAGGTATGACACTCATGCCATGGTACTGCTCTTAGCATTTATAAAGGAATGTTCCCCCACAAGGGGTGCATTAATGATGACATAATATTCTCTATCCACATCTGTCTCATATGGTTATTAGAGTATGCCGCCGTCAGAACATGCCACCGTCAGAGTACCATTGTTAGAATACCCTTATATAAAGGAATGTTGGGTTATCGAAAAGGGAGTTGGTTGACTTCTTCTCCTCTCTTACATTTTCTTCTACTGTTATGCTAAGCCGGCCCTGGGGGAGGGCTGCTAGGGCCCTCGCCCATGGCTCAAAATCCTATTTTTTAAAAAATACATTGAAAGGGGTCTATTTTTTTTAAAAAATAAAATTTTCACCATTATAGGGGCCTTTTTTTTGTTTCTCTAGCTCAGGGCCCCCAAACTCTTAGGACCGGTTCTACTGTTATGTTCCCGTGTTTTGATTTGAGCATCGGAGTAGCGTCGCCAGAATTCTTCCGGCGTCTCCCCTCATTCCCTTTGACCTGTTTCAGGTGCTCTTTTTGGGTGCAGCTCGTCTTTTTTGAATTCAGTCTCTATGCGTGTGAGTCAGCTCCGCTCTTCCTTTGGATCATTCGGCCAGCAACATCACATCTTCACAATCTTAATCTATTTTCTTGTCCTCTTGGACGAGTGAGTCAATGCTCCTTGGCGGATGCTTCCTTTTTTAAGTGATTCCCTTCCACGAGCTTCAGTGGTTTCTTCTAGATCAACAGAATAACGTGCTTAATTTCTCACATTTCCTCAGTGACTGTTGTGGCTATTAATTTTTATGGAAGACTCGATCTGGCATTAGCAGTTGACTTTGACGAGTCCTCTCCTTCGGAGAAGATGCACGCAGACCTTCATTTCTCTTGTTTGTGTTGGCTCGATCGATATGATGCATTATTTTGTCATGCAATGCCATTTTCCAAGCAAGATTACAGAATTAAGGTCATGATGGAATAATGCTAGCTATGTGACACCGATTTCTCTCGCATTAATTCTTCGTCAAATAATATATATAAAAACAGGGGTGAGCGTGAGACGTATATATATTTTTAAGAATACAAAATTCACTGTTCTCCGTGAGAGGACTTTGTAACTAGTGTAACTATAAATTTACATAAGAAAATAAAAGTTAATGATTATAAATTTTTTTAAGGTGTCTGTTCTTAATTGGCACAAAGTATTTTTTATAATTTATTTTTTTCATGTTGCCTATCAGATCGATTGATGGGATGTTGAAAGTGAAAGAATTGACTTTTGCACAAAAGAATGCAAAATTCGCTAGATTAATTTGTTTATTGATAAATTCGAAAGCACATGTGATTATTTATATTCTAGGTTAGACATTCCGGATTCGTTCTAAAAAAAAAACTCGAATTTTAATGCTTTAAACTCGTAAAAAATTTATCGTTGGTTGCTTTAATTAATTAACCATCGCACAAATTCCTTCATTTAGCACCTAAACCGAAAGGATCAGGATCGGACCATCCAGATTGGTTGACATTAATTTTCTTTATAAAAAATAATAATAAAAAGTCATTTTCCAGATTAATCCAAAGTAGATTTTGAACGTCAATTGTCAAGCTTTGAAATTTTCAGATTACCAAACAAAAATATTATTTAGCTAGCATAGGTATTAGGTATAAGTTTAATTTACCTACATATTATTGCGATTGATATTTCATATAATTAAGGACAGCGGCTCAAAGTTCTTAGTTTTAGATATTTTATTCAAAATATAATTGATATCTAAACAATTATATAATTCTGATAAATCACATCAGGGATCCTAAATGGTTGTTGAAAATTTGCACATTATCTCTATTTTGAAACTTCATCATATCATAATTAAAGTTTAGGTAAGAGCCAAAATCAATTATATAATTTGTAAGATAATCACAGTTATAAATAGGCTTATGATTCTTCACTTGTTTATTTATTTATTGTGTTCTTAAATCTTTTTGGCGTAAAATCTCAGTTGAATTTGATTTTATGATGTGATTCATATCTGTCCTTAATTACCATTTGTAGTTCTATAGCGCATCATTATCCATATTTTAGTATCTAATTATGTTTCGATCAATATAAATCATCGTATTCCTTTTAGTATTTTAAAGGAAGAGGAGAATAAAAAAATAAAATAAAATAAAATTTATTTATATATAAATGATGATACAATGAGGGATAGAACTCAATCACAAATATTTAATTATTATTATTAGGAGTGCAAGTCCTTTTAGTGCAATGGTCATCACATTGACAATGGTAAAGCCATTGAAATCTTCTAGAAACGTCTCGTACTATTATTATTATATTGACTTTGAACGTTGAAAAAGTCTTCCCAAGAACTCGTCCAACTCTAACAACTCGCCGGAATCTTCCGATCAAGTACATTATTTTAACGCCATCGCTAGATGACAACAGAAAGTCAAACATCATCGCGTTTCTTTGCCGAATTAGATCGATCCATTATTTAAGTCAAGGCAGTCATTTGACTTTTTAACACGAACTCGATGGCCTGTGCCAATTAATGTCCAGAAAACGGCGCCCCGTTATAGAGATGTTGGGACTGAAATAATATTTGTTTTTTCTTCTAAATTAGCAGTGACTACTTCCAATCCGATTGATTATCGATCAGGATAAAGAAAAATGAAATCCATTCCAAAGTCAAAAGTCAAATTTCGATCCAATGGAAACTTTAGAAACTCCAGAAATTGACTGCAGTAACGTGCGATCGAAATACCTCGTGGGATTTTAGAAAAAGTTGCAGTTTCCATCCTCAGGCATCATGTGAGACAAATCGCTTAATTGCCTTTTGTGAATCGTAGAAAAAGAGGATTGGATTACTTCACGGCAGTTCTAGAACTCCTGGACTTTTGTTCTCTGTCAATGCCTTTGAAAGAGTAAAACAAAACCTCATCCAATTAGTTAAATATCTCCTCGCATACCAAAATACTAGCCAGAAGAAATCGAGTCTAGCTATTTGCAAACAGAGATTATTGATGTGATGCAAGAGCAAAGCATCTGGTTAAGCAGAAGTAATAGGAATTACAGCAAGCTCAGAACAACAGGAAACCATCTACAGTTATTTAAATCTAAGACTACGTAAATGAGATTCAAGACGTTTTTTTTTTATAAAAAATGTTTCTTCATAAGAAATAAGCTTATGATGGAGATTTAGAGAAGTAACTAAATAAGTTGTTTACGAGTTTTATTCGATATTAACAAACATGAGCAGTTCATGAAAATAATCAAATGGATTAATTCACTAAACAAATGAAAGGAACTGGTTGGTATATGATAACCATTATGACAGCAGATTTACAAGGGGTCTAATATTGCAATCACACAGCCCTTATCAAGTATAAGAAGATGGTATAAAAAAATCAGTGCATGAGCAATTCATTTTCTAAATGTACATCACGCTTCATGATTGAGTCGCATCTTCATTAACAGCTCGTGGATTGGTGTCGAGGAGAGTTTCGAGTGACCTCAATTTTCTGTTTCTGACCCTTCCAGCTTCTTTCAGCAACTCAGCTAGCCTCCTTTTCTCGTCGTCAACGTCGGGGTTGGCCGTTCCGAGCTTTTCCTCTCGGAGTCCGACAACATATTCCAAGATATCAATGGCTTCATCCAACCTGCGTTAAACAGTATGCCAACAAAGTGTACAATCAGCATCGTCAACTTCAAGGTAAATAGTTGAAGTCAGAGAAACCAATAGAGTCCATTTGCGAGAAATTAAAAAAAAAAAAAAAAAAGAATCCATGTGGATTTCTGGACATCAAGGATCAAAGAACAAGCATTGCAAATGACTTCATAGCCAATTAGCTCCTTTTAGACATCGTATGCATTAGTTATCATAGAAATTCTCATTGGAAAGTAAACCAAATTTAAGGAGTAGATACAATTCTAGCTATTCCTGATTATAATTTTAGAAGAAGACCTTTTGATATTTAGTCAAGAGTTCTCTGTTTTAAGAAACATGTAGAAGCAATCAATGAGTAATTTTTGAGATTTGATTCCAGGTATTTGGCCATCTCATACAGCATGCTGGGAGAAACTATTCAATCTACCTGATGGATTGGGAATAAAATCAATCAATAAAATGCCTCATTTTCCTTCTTAATTTCATTCACTAAAACAAATTAGACTATGCATACTGGCATCAATCATCCTTTGTTTTCAAGTGCCATATCAAACGTTGTCTAGCCAAAAACCAAATCCCGAGTCTCAAATATTCTGGGATATTGACATTATAATTATAACTAAAGTCACTAACCTGAGTCAGGCAAGTTTTAATTAACTAGCTTTTACATCGAGATATTGATATCCAACAAGTCAGAACAAACGTATTACTTTCTCCATGTTTCACATCTCTAATTCTCATGGAACTGGATTTTTAAGTGCCAAAAGATAAATGGGGAAGTGATATTGACATCACATCTCTTCTATAACTAATTATCTGAGGATAAAAAAAGAACAACGAACAGTCAACAGGAATAACCAGACAAACAAGCAAAGGAATGCACAACCATTGATGACAGTACCTTCCCATTGCATCATAAGTTCCTGCAAGATTGCTGTACACTCCAAGTGTGTCTGGATGATATGGCCCACATTCTTGCTCCAGAATGGTCCTGGCTTCCTCAAATAATTCAGCTGCCTCATTAATGGCGTACCTCTGTACACAAGCTAAACCCATCTGGTTCAAGGCGATTCCAAAGAAAGCTGATTTCTTTTCCCCACAAGCTCGAAGCTTATCTGTTGCACTCTTGAATGACAAATAAGACTCACCGTAATTCCCTTGTATATAGTATAGCACACCAATCTGTGCCTCGATCCCTGCAACGGTGCTTTGTTGTCCCGCAGAATTATTATACATCTTCAAGGCCTTCTGGAGTAACTTGAGTGCCTGCTCATGCTCATTCATGGATTCGTATATTGCAGAAACATCAGTCAGGCCCGTGGCAATTTCCTCTGCAGAAGTCCCTGGAATAGGCTTGGTATAAATTCGGAGAGCATTTTCACAATACGACTTGGATTCCTTAAACTTCCCAGTTTTATTGTACAAATCAGCAAGCCTTACAAAGACTGAAGCAACAGTCGGATGGTTAGCTCCTTTGGTTGTCTTGTAAAGATTGAGGGCTTTCTGGTATGCAAACACAGCCTCATCATAACGCCCCAAAGAAAGATAGACATCTCCAATGCTGCAGTCAACTGAAGCAACCTCAGCTTCCTGGCCATTGGCCACCATCGCCATGCTTACTGAAACTAAATGTTGAAGAGCTACCTCATGGTGACCCTTGGTATCACAAATGAGACCCATCAGTCTCCTATCAGCTGTTTCCTCTAAAGAGGATGGCTCACCTTTCTCCCTATGGATGTCGAGAGCCATCTGGCACAATCTTTCTGCCTCATCAAACCGCAATGCTTGAACATGAGCTTCGGCTAAATAGCGGCAAGTTTCACCGACCCGAGGATCCATGTCTCCTAGTGTCTGTTTCTGAATTTCAAGTCCGGTAGAGTAGCATTGGAGTGAACTGTCTAGCTGACCCAACATGGCATAAATATCACCCAACTGCATGTAACCAGAAAATTTAGCAAGGGCATGGTCTGGGCCTTCTTCTAGCACTGGAATTTCAATAGACTTTTGAAGAACAGGCACAGCCTCAGCGAACTTTCCTAATTTGCAATAGATTGCTGCTGTAACATGCAAACTCATTGCCAAATCCAAGCTTGGCTTCTGACCAGAAACTTTCTCAAATGACTTGGCGGCTCGGAGTGCATACCTAAGAGCTCTTCGCGGGTTGTCTGAAGCAATCAGTTCTCTCGCATGCTTAAGATAGAAAGGCCCTAAATCAGGGTTTTCTAAACCTGATTCAGATGAATCCAATGTTCCATTCGGTGGCTTTGCCTCACCCCTTGCTGAACTCTTTTTCTTCGCCTGGCTAACTCTCGCATCGGATGCTGCTTCATTCTGATCGTCTTTCTCAGGAGAGTTCTTCTTCTTCATGCCGGTCTTTGTGGATGCATTGGATTCTGACTGAGACTGCAAGTGCAAAGGCTTTTTGGATGATCCAGAAGACACATTCGGGGAATGAACCTTAACGATGCTGTCTTGTTTCTTATCTCTAGAACCATTTTCTACTTCTGTCACATTGGTGCCTTCCTCCACTTCACCTATTGCTCTAATGGCCTCCATCTCTGCGCCTACTAGATGCCGCAGCTCTGAGTCAATTCTCGATTCCTCACCATCAGAACCGAAGCTATGACGGGACTCTGACCCATCACTGGAGCTTTCCAACTCCCGTACATTGTCAAACAACTGCTCGATTGTCGGTTCATGGTAAGTCTCGGCTGGGAGATTCTCAGCAGTGCCTGGAGCCTCCCTCTCACTCGGAGGAGCTCTCAGGTTTCTGGGCGAGGATGAGTTTTCTTTGATATTAGAAGAAGTCAACTCATTTGGAGCTTCGTTTGTAGTAACTCCATCCATCGGAATTCCTGGCATCGCCGCACGGGAAGGGATGGACAAGACCACGGAAAGAAATGGCCGACAAGCAGAGTCTATATGACCGAGCACATAAAAATGAAGATTTAATCTTCTTTTAGGTAACTATCTGGACAGAAAAAAGATCTCTCAACCACAAAAGTTAGAAATAATCATGATTTTTTTTATCTGAAAGAGGAAATTCTTCAGCTTGTACAGAAAGGACATCTTTATGGAAGAAATACTCAACTAAGAATTGCAATAGACACGGCAGGAATCCAAAACGACAGCCGTCGTTGACATATAGAAAATCCAGAAGTAACAAAAGGAAAGGTCAAAATCTTCGATTTCAACGACATCATTGATGAGCTCGAAGTATTTGGAACAGAAAAAAAAAGCGTTTTTGACATAAATCAACAGACACAAATAGCATCGCAATAGAGGCAAATATGCCAGATCAATCCAATTGAAAGAAGAAAAAAAAATCCACAACACATCAGCCAATCACCGTGGCCAAGTTAGCTTCAGATCTAGCAGTATTAACTTCCACGAAGCTCCTCAAATCCAACAAAAGAAACAAAAAGTGGGGAAGAAATCCACAAATCCCGAAAGAAAAATAGGCAAGTTCGCAATCAAAATAAAACAAAAAAAAAAAAAAAAAAGAGAGGCAAGAATAAAACGAGAAATGTTCCGCAAAGAAATCGCGTACAGTTGCTTCCTTTACACTAGACTTCCGCCATAAGAGGCGAGCCGGAAAAAAGCAACCTT
>JBAMHZ010000060.1:209540-229818 GCA_037177395.1 Alpinia galanga | reverse complement strand
GTTTTCTCCCTGTCATAAGTTCATATGGAGTCCTTGGAACTGACTTACTTGGTACATGATTTAAAATATAAGCTGCTATCTTCAAGGCTTCTCCCCACAGAAAATCAGGAAGAGTTGAATGGGTAAGCATACATCTAACCATCTCTATGAGTGTACGATTTCACCTTTCAGCAATATCGTTTTGTTGCGGAGTCCCAGGCATAGTATATTGTGCCTCAATACCACAATCCTGTAAAAACTTTGCAAAAGGATCAGGATTCCTACCAATTTCATTATATCTTCCATAAAATTCACCACCTCTATTAGATCTAACACTCTTAACTTGTGTGTCAAATTTCACCTCAATAGCAGCTTTAAAATTCTTGAAGGCATCTAAAGAGTCTGATTTCTCACGCAACAAATCAATCCAACCAAACCTTGAGAAATCATCAATAAAGATAATGAAATATCTATATCCTCCTAGAGCAATGGGAGTAATTGAACCACAGATACCTGTATAAATCAACTGTAGTATTCCTTCACTCCTAACAACTCTATTCTTTCTGGCTCCAGCAGTAAGCTTACCTTTTATACAATCAACACAAGTATCAAAATCCGAGAAGTTCATACTATGAAGAATATTCTCCTTGATCAATCTCTCCATCCTTTCTCGGGATATATGTCCCAACCTTTTATGCCATAACATAAAAGAGTTCTCAATAGCTCTTCTACGCTTTTGCCCAACAACATTATTAACATTGGAATGTTGTTGTTCAATAGAAAGAGGATCAAGAGTCAACGTATACATGTCATTCAACTTGACACCATATCCAACATACATATCTATTAGACCACATGATACTGCAGATCTGGCCCTCAATGAATGACAGTGGGTCTCTTTCCTGAGTCTGAATGCTGCCATTGAAGCACAAGCAGAGAGAGGACAAGTAACTACGATGGCATTTGGCCTTCTACCTTAACTTTGTCATTTCTCCAAGCAACGTTAGAGCTTCCTTGTATTGCCCTGCTTGCGAGAAAGCAGAGATATAAGGGCTGGCCATGAAATTGATGTTAGAAAAATGTGAAGGGAAAAAGAGATGGAATGGATAAAGGAGATTCAAGGCTTAATAATTGATATATATTATTGTACAAGCATATATAAATTGTGAACAAATATATGATTAAAAATTCTCACTCATGTGTGGGTGCGTGGGGAGTACAAATCTAAGGGTTTAGATTACACTGAACTAAGTTAACTCATGTATGAGTATGATCTACGTGCGTCAAATGTCGGATTAATGAGGGCGAAATTTACTCATTATAACAGATGTATTAATGTGATTAATGAGAATCTGTAATTACTATCCGAAATGAATGTTTTATTACTGACTAATAAAAATAATTAATGACTTTTATTTATTTGACCAACCATAAAGAGACATTCATATAAAAGAAGCACAAGTTTTGAGTAAAAAATGAGATAATTCCATCCACTTGTATTTTCCTTCTCTCTTTTTCTCTATCGTGTATCTCTTTTTGCTCCACAAAATCTGTAATAGCATTGTGGTACCACTCAGTTTGTTATAATTATTAGTGCTTGGTGAAGATCATAATTCACTGTTGAATATTGGAAAACATACGATCCATTACAATTACAAATTTATTTTAAAGAATTAGTGTTAAACGCAAACTTAGATTCCTCAGTCTGTGAACAATTGACTCATATTTGGTACTCAATTTCAGCCGTTCGATTTAATCTAACTATTAGGACCGACAATTTAAAATTATCATTTCAAACATAAATCTGAATTAATTTATAATTTCAATTTAAAACTATCTTCCTTATTTTCGAAGTCATTACTGAGAACAAATGCATGCATCATATCGGCACCATTGGCATCACAATACATGCAAAGGTGTAGCCCCCAGGCCCGATGCCACCAAGGCTTTGACGCCGCATTTGGTTGAAGAGGGCGTAGGCAGCTGGGAATTGGCGGAGGCGTGCGTGTGCTCGTCCGACGGAATTCCAGAGGAGGGTCGGCCTGTAGGGACACTGGTCGAACAGGTGGCGGGCAGAAGGGAGGTCGTTGTGGTAGGGTTATAAACGGAGGTCGGTGGCCGTGAAGGGCTGGGTGATCCGGAGAGAGAATCGAGGTAGCGATGAGGTGGAGGGCGTGCAACTAAGGTGTTAAAAAACAATCTAGTTTTCCAAACAAAAAGTCATTTACACATCAATTCAATGAAATAGTTAGATTGGTAAAACCATATAATTAGAGAACACAGACATTTCTTTTTCAAAATAATAATAATCATCTTGGTGGAATAAACAGAGCCACTTCGACCAAAAAAAAAAAACATGATGCATTTAATTAATGTGCCATCCAATAGTATTTGTATAATGATTATTTAATGGCTCTTAAATACTATAAAACTATTATTTTCTTGCTCTATTATAAATCTAAAACATTGATTTCATATCAGTAAAGATATAATTTTGCAAAAAGATTCAAAAGTTGATGCCGACGCATATTCAGGCGTTAGCAGTTGGGGGCTGGTATTCGAGCTTGTTGGTGGCTTCTTTGCGGCAATGGAACGAAAAGAAGCATACCACGTTGTGTCTTCTTTTTGTCTCTTCATTTCGCGAAATAACAAACCAGTTTCCTTTTTATGGAAAATATATCAACAAAGTGAGCAAGATTCTTACACGTTTATACTCCATCTTGCACCTCCCAAGGAAGCTGGGGATACTGGCACATAACTATGTTCCAGCAAATTGTTTCCCTGGGCAACAACATAGTCATCCAACTTGCTGCAGGAAGCAGAGTCTCAAGGCAACTTGAGTTTGAAAAAACAACTCAGACGGTATTATGAATTTATAGTGATATTCAACTTACAATGTCGCTCGAGTATTACTGCTGCATAAACTTTTTAGGCTACACCATTATATAATCAAAAGCGCAATTTCCTGGGAGGCTGCCTGAACATCGAATAGAAGGCTTCGTGAATTCAATTTATCATCAGCCGAATGGATGAAAAATATGAAATAAGTGTAAAGCATTAATTAGCATGCAATTAATATACTTGGAAAAGTTTGGTGAAGCTTGAGACTCAGCTGGACTTCTGCTGCTGAATGCTACAATGCAGAGAGAGAGAGACTTACACTGTTTCATCTGCAATTCTATTGTCAACGAGTAGAAATGTTTCATCTGCAAGTCCATTGTCAAAGAGTAGAATCCACCTAGAATCATGTTAGAAAATACATTGTAACAAAAGATGAACCGGGAGGATCAATATTCCTGAAAGACTTTCCAGTCTCCAAAGATCGATTCTTGTTTATTGTAGGAAGTTTACCACTGCACTAGCCACCCAACTCTCAAACATCAAAAACAAGATTTGCAATGTTTCATCTGCAAGTCCATTGACAAGGAGTAGAACGCCCTTAGGATCATGATAGAAAATACATGAAACATCAAAAACAAGACGTGAATGGCAGGAAGGGAAAAAAAAGCTACAAAAAAAAAAAAGGCAACATGCATATATAGGAGGGGCATGTCACTAAGGATCAAGGGATCCCAATATTTGAAATCCTTCTGACCCGTAAAAATCTATGCTACGTCTCAGCAGCATCCAAACTTGAGAGCCAATGTCATCTACCAGCTTCCATTGTATCGAGAGTTAAACTGACATCGCTCGTCTGGACTACACACTGAACTCCCGATGAAACATAGGCTGTCTCCATCTCCAAAGGCCACGACTGCAGAGGGTTTGTAGTTGTGTGTGTACTGCTTCTAATATCAGCCATGGCATGCATATATGCATGAGGAAACCAGCCTGGAAGGACACGGTGAGCCATTGATATGGTTTAAGAAGAAAGATACATCATAGTGAGATATTATCAACTTCATCTTTGACACGATCATTATTAGATTTGTAAGGGGAAAAAACACTCAAGGCATCCACATGAACAGGTAAAGGCACGTACCATCGACATCATAAGGAGGGGGGAAGAATTGCAGGTAACAAAATGAAGCAATTACCAAACCTACAAATAACAAACAATTGGGCATAGGCACACAAAAGACAGCCATTGACAAACATATAGACACTGTAATATGAAAATTAACTTGATTTTAAAGCATACCAAGAAAACCTCCTGAAAAGACATCTTGCCAATGGTGCCAATAGTCATCAACTCGAGAAATTGCAATAAGAGATGCACACAGCAGTGGGAGAAGCACAATGCACAGTTTTGCAACATGACCCCTATGGTCAAAGGCCTTAATTTTCCCCGCAAGGTACCAAGATAGAAAGCCTAGACCTGCAAAAGACCCTGCAAAACACGTAAAGAATGTTGTGACACAGAACCATCAAATTCCTATAAAATATCACAAATTATTTAATGTCGGCTAAGTTCCGGCACTTGTGTCGAATCACGTTCACAAAAATTTCACATGCATTTGCTTTAGTCCATACTGAGGAAACGACTAACAGTTAAGACATTCTGGTTGAGAAACTATGAAACAGAATGATCTGGTCAGTTCAAAAGTCAATCATTTGACTTAATGGAAAAAACTACCATTCACATAAATAGCCAATAAGTGTTGTATTAAGCAATTGTCAGAATACACTAAAAATAATGCTAGAATAAGTTGAGTGTTAAATACAACATGGTATTACTTAACAGGAGATGTATGTTGAGTCCCTAGTTTTCTTCTGATTGATTGAATTGTAGAGTCCATGGATTTATGAGTTTTGCAGATGGTGGAAGGACTCCTTTGTATGTATTAATTATATGTTTTTATAACCATAATAGAAATACAAGATTGATCAAATTTCATTTTCTCAATCATATCATTCTGCAGATCTTGACATTGATCATCTGAATGAACTCTAGTATCAGTTACCTGTAGATCAGATACAAGACCATATCATTTCTTTTGTAGATTGGAAAAAGGCTTTTCATGAGAACTAAAAAAATTTATGCTCTTGTAAAAACATCAGAAGTGATAAGAGCTGAGAAGATATGTATATTGGTTTCTTGAGTACTGAGAATAGGCATTTTGCACTTCCATGTAATTACTCCTGAGGTACTACAGTCACACAGTGAGAAAGCTGTCACTCTTGTATAGACAACTAATAGAAGCAAATATCCATATCATTATGCCCAAGAATTGTTATCAGATAACTCTTCATCTATGATTCTAACAACTCAATTTAGTCTAATATAAAGAATTTCTTTCGTACAGGAGTTTTGAACTAATTGCTACTATGAAATTGAGCTCAAGTATTTTTGGACTAGTGGTTTGACCTATACAGTTAGAGGGTTCATTTGCTAATTTGAGAGATTCTTGCAAATCATTTTTGGAAATACTTGTCCAAAGCATGGTGAAGTGTAACAGCTGGAAAGATTTAAATGCACTGGTAGGGGACATCCCCCCTAATAAAGTACTACACACTTATGCTCAAACTTTTTTTAGCAATCATTGGACCATCAAGTTAATGAACCACTTTCCTAATTTATATCAGATTCTTATAATTACTATCAAAGCAAACCTAAGTCTAAGAAATGATAGGTTTCCAATTGCAAAGAGCTTCAAGTGTAGTGTAATTAAGGTTGTAAATGAATCAAAAGTTTGAGCATAACAAACAATCTTGGGATGATTTTGGCATGGAGTCAGACTCTGAATTTGATAGGGATGTCAAACCTTGGTGCAGAAGATATGACATCCCAATTTAATCTCACATGGCACATTGTGAGCTAATGAAAGAAATCTATATGGCTGCAATGGCTGAATTGTCATTAACTTGACCTTATGCATTTTTGGTAATGGTTGGACCTATCAATGGGTTAATGTTCTTATTTGGCTGGTTGCTGCAATGACATTTTGAGGGGGTAAGTTGGACCATATTGAATTTAAAACTAATGAAGCACTTAGAATAATGTATGATAGTTGTCAATACAGAAGAAACTGATATAATTTTAGTTAAACCGTCAAAGGCTCAAGAGCAGGAGGTGATTGACGCTTACATGATGAGTGCCCACTTGGAAAACTCTTGTGCCCTTCTTTGATAACACTTTTGTCGCCATGGCATATGACACCAGTAGTTATGTTATCATAGAGCTGTATATGAAAAGACAAGTACACAACCCTGTTTAAGCAAAGAAATCATGAAACAGAATGATAACTTATGTGAAATTTTAAATTCCAGACTCACAGGATTTCCATCAGGAAAACAACGCCAAAAAAAATCAGGCCTCGGCCGACCAACAGCATCCTTAATTGCATCAGTTAAAACTCCAGTTATAAGCACCGAAAAGAGCAAACCTGAATATATATGTATCAGTCAACTCGAAGAATGCCAGTAACTTATGATCAAACAAAACTGAACACTACTATCAAAAAAGAGAAATTAAGCATACCCAGGATTGCATTGTGTAAATCATAAACATTCTGCTTTTTAAAATAAATTGCAATAATAATTGCAAAAGGCAGTAGAATTGCAATCACCTGCCAAAAAGATATTATTACAAAATATATCAATGGGAAACTAAATAGTAATAAATAATGGAGAACACTTAAGAAAAGACAACTAGATGCACCGGAACAGCCCAAAATGGAACAGTATTGCCTTTCAACGGATACATCAGATCTGTCATCATGCCTTCTCCAACAAACCTATGAAAGGGTTCTATAATATTCAAACAACCATCTATTACAGCAAGGAGGATGAGTATGATCCAATCATGCATGTGAAATCTTGCAACTTGTGTTCCATGGGATCTCAATGTGTGACATTCTAGCTGTATATCTGGCATTTTCACCTGAAAGATACATGGATAAAGAACTAATGAATTACACTGTAATGATTCTTGAGTTTGCGTTTATCTGTTTTTAACGATTGTTAAATGTCAGTAAAGATGTAGGTAAGTGCATCTATTTTCAGATTAAAAAAATTGCAATTAGAGGCACAGCTACAAAAGCATCATGAAAAATCAGATAAGCACTCGAACAAGAAACGCTGAAGAGAATTTAATGACTAATACAAGAACATAAGCTTAATAGAACTGACAGCATAGATATCAATATAATGATCCATAAAATTAATAACGAAGACTTATGTCACTCATGTTACAGTTAATGATACGGGTATGAAATTTAACTCTTGATCAACTCTATTGAGTTAATATGATGCCAAACAAGTATCTAAGAATGATATATCTGCAAGAAATATGGGCCCTGAAGTTTCTGCACCTATTTACAATGACAAAAACATTTCCTGTCGATGGTTATTCTTTATCTCTTGACCAGGACTATTGACATTATGTGTCAAAGCTAAAAGTCAATCAAGACTATGATCCATCTATTGGAAGAAAAAAGTGACATAATGGAAGGTTTATTATTTAAAATGGAGTATTAATAATTCCCACTGCAAAATTGTTTCTATGAACCAATGTGTAAAATTAGTACTTCCAGTAAATATGGTTTTGACCATGAATATCAGGTGTGGACGATCAGTAGAGATGCATGATTACAGTGAACTATGTATCACATTATTTCCTAGCTCTCTATTTTACATACCCAATAGGGTAATGTGTGAAGAATGACATAAATTCAAATGATATATATGTGGCACAGGCTGGGTAGTTTTTTCGAGGTAGAACATATGATGATTCTTGAACCAATAGCTTTTATTGCTTCCTTGAGAGCTATGGTCCAAGCAGCAGCTATAATGAAAGAAAATTACTATTACGCACACTAAGTTGTGTAGAAACAAGCATGAATTTCCTGTTATGGCAAAATAAACTGCAGATTACTAAACTTATTTGTTTCTTCAGCTCAATGCAACATACTTCTACAGTAACCGACTGAATCAAACCCAGTGGACTACCAATTAATTTTATAATTTATTTACAGAAACCACACATTCTTATAATTGACACACTACCGTACTCAGAAAAGCTATGGCTCCTTACATGTGACACACCTTGACTTTAATTTCATGGAAATTCCATATTCATTTCCCTCCTAAGAGCTATGGCTGTGGAAGATTTCATTGTCAATCAAGGTATGAGTTTATGATGCCAAATTATGAAAGATTAGGGTAAGCGGCATAGATGGACGAAAATAATTAGTTTGAAATTGAATGCCTGCTTCAGATTAGAAAATCCACTCGGTTATGGTCAGGTGCATCTTTTTGGCCACAACCAGCACACGGGAAACCTAAAATAGTTTAGTCCCAAATTGGGCTTACAGAAAACTCCAAAATTCTGACTTTTCTTTTCTAGAATTATCTAATAAATACTCAAGAAACAATTAAGCCCAAAAAAAAAAAAAACAGAAAACAGAATCAGCGGAAGCAGGACAGAGAGAAATTACGTCCATGAGGGGAGAACTTACATCCGTCAAAAGGGTGAAGTCAAAATTTTGACAGTTATTGACACAAGAAAAGAGGGCCTAAACGAGGACTCATTATAAGTCCATGCATTCCACTCATTTGCATCAAAGCGAGATCTAGAAGGACTACTGTTTACTTGAAGAAAATTCCCCGATACAGAAGTCAAATCTAAGCAAAAACACCAAAGAGGATGCGGAAAAGGCAGCCGATTCATTATATTACAGATTTCCTTTGTCGTATCGGATAAGATATGCTCTCCGTCTGTGGAAGCAGCGGAATCTGAAGACTTTCCGTAACTAAACCCTCGTCCTCGCTATCGCCCTCGCCCTCCTCCGTGTCGGCAACTGCAAGCATCTTATCGAAAGAGATGAGTTATCAAGCAACCGAAAGCGACCCGGAAGGAGAAAGACCCTACCTCACATCATGTTTGTTGGCAAAAGCATCGAACAAAACCTAGTGGGTCTGAAGAAAAATCGGCTATTTTTAGTGACAGAATCTGGAATTTCTGTATTTATTTGCATTTTTACTGACAGAAGAAACTGGGATTTCTGTAATTGTTTGTATTTTTAATGACAGTAACAACAATTTCTAAAAAGTTCAGTTATATTAATAATCAAGCTACACCATGAAACAAATTGATGAATTAAGATAGTTTTTTTTTTAAAAGGCAAAATATTAAAAAAAATATGAAATAAAATTCTCAATTTCATATATTTAATTGTTTGGAGAAACAACTTCATAGACAAATTAAGGATACAGATTATATTTTCCGAAGTTATAAAATACATTGATCAATTAACTTGTCCACCAATAGTTTTGTACACTAATTTTCCCCCATAATTTTCGATTATTTGTTCAGAATCATTTTTAGATTGAAGTGAACTAGCTAGAATGTCTAAAAATTGAAGTATTTGAGACCAAAAATCCACCAAGCGCACTGTTAATCATAACGCTGCTCACACTCGTTTGTAAACTAAAACTCAAGTTCATAATTTAAAATTTAAAATTTAAAATTAACCCAATATATTAAAACAAAAGTAATAATTCAATTTCATTTATTAGATTACTAATTTAATTAAATTATAAAAACAAAACATATCATACATTAAGTTTGATACACGCTCAGGCTTGATTTTGATTCAGCACGTTAAATTTCTTAATAAACAAACTTAAATAAACTCCTTAGAAAAACAAGCTTAAATATTGTTAGGTCGTGTTCAGCCTCTATCTGGTCTTTTGTTGTTCGCAAAATTATCAAATCAAACGCAGCATAACAAGAACCATAGTTAATAGCGCAAGGTTATAGAAATATATTAGGCGACATTTCTGATCGTCACAGACAGATTGACCAAAGCTCCTTAAAGTGAATTGTGTTTTCAAATCAGGAAGACACAAGCTATACTCCCTGATAAGATGATTAGCCATGCACTACCATGAAACGGAGAACCTTTTGGATCAGCAAGAGAATAAGATTTTAAAATGCAGAAGTATTAGCGGAACGGTATGACTTGGTACTCTTCCACCACAGTTGAACATTGAACAATAAACAAGCTTTGTACCGATATAAAGCTTACAGATACTGGCTCTTCTACAAGACCTTATGAAATTTGTAACATGTATATTTCCGAATGGTAGGGCACACTCGCGGTAGCAGTTAGTAATTTACAAGAAGTCAGACAACCACGGGGAATTCTTGAACAGAAAAGCACACCTGCATTCCATGATACTACGTTTCACACAGGCACCTTGCTAAAAAGCAGCCAGCCATGAGATCCAAGATACTGCCTTAGTTTCCTAACAAGGTAGATATATATATATATATAACCGGATCAATCAGCAGCAGATCAGATGGACATAATCACTGATCTAATGAAGTCAGTGGACGGAAGCATTCACTAGCTTATATGAAGCATGAAATGCAGGGCCGTAGAGTATCAACGACTTCTCTAGCTGATAACTGTAAACTATGATGTATTATATTTTCATTGCTGGATGGCTATTCTAACACGATTGCTCAAAGTTGATGGCCTTCCAATTGCTTCAAGAATCCTACTAAAGGCTATCTTCATAGGGACACATGTAACAGAAGGCACTTGCCCTGCAGGTTTTATCAAACCACCCAACATATTGCTACCTCTAGCATGAGACACCTTAAAACCGCCACCGCCACCGCCACCGCCACCGCCGCCGCCGCCACCAAATCTTTTTTCAATCGTGAAAGAAGATAGCGCTCTAGTTTTTTGGCTCAACAAACTTACTTTCTTATGGGACTTTTTCTGAATTTTTCCTGATGATAATTGGTGCTGGTGGCGATGAGAAACTCTCTTATTTGCTACCTTAGGTACATTCTGGGAAGGATTGGGATATATGAAGGAAGGAGATGCATTTTGATATCTAGACCCCACAGCTTCCCCATCTTCCAAAGAAGATGCAACTGGATTAGAACGAGGAACTCGTTGCATAACTGTTCTTCTGGCAGTCCTCCAAACTGGTTGGTTAGCTGTATTTTCATCTGTACTAGCATAATTGATACGCAAATATTCACCTGTGCAACCATCTTCTAAGATCTCAATTTGGATGGGGTGCCCTACAATTGCTTTTGCATTCAACCTACTCATCAGAGAAACCAAAGGAACACGCTCACCTTGATAGCTGGCTTTAACTTCCAGGTCAACATCATACAAAATGGTTCCCATATCTCTCTTGGCATGAGCAGCATAAACAGGATCATAACACTCATCAGAGTCTTCCCAATATTTACCTCGATGTCCATAAGGTGGCTCATCAGCCTCCCAGCCTGATGTTGACATCAAATGAGAATCATCTTCTAAATTGTTAAAGCCAATATGGTTTGGCCCAAGATCCCTAGCTGCTTTAGAGGCCAGTTTATGTCTTTGTCTTCTGTACTCATCCTGATCGTGAAGGAAATCTTCACGAATAAAATCAACCTCATCACAAGCATAACTAACCTCCTTTTTGATGTGGTACAAACCTTGATCAAGAGCCTTCTGTCTACAAGGTTCCATCTCCATTTTTGAACTACTACACCTGATTACATCTGTTGTTTCCCTCATAGAACAATCCCATCTATCTGAACTCACAATGCAGATTTTGCCATCCATTTCATCAATTGGCAGCTTACCTACACTACGGTGGTTGCGTTTTCCTTTTATATGCCATTTACAGATTCCGACCCCAGTAGAACCAGCTGCAGATTGTTCAAAAGGATGAGGGTTGGATATAATGCTGGAAGAAGGCACTACATCATTGCCCATCTCTTCAAATTCATCTGAAATCCCACGTTGAGGACGGTCACAATCTTTTGATCCAAGGGATCGTCCAATATCTGAAACAAAACCAACATAGATAATATAAAGAATAATAGAAAATTTAGTTAATGACTGGGTTAAGAAAATAGCACACAGATTTTTCATTCTATCAAAATTTATGTTCAGTGTCTGTATATAAAGATGCAAGAAGGCATAAACCTGGATCGTATAGATCAATTCTGAAATATGGCTAAAACCCTAGAATTTTTCACAATTGGCACAAATGAGAAAGCAGGGTTGAGCTCTTGTTTGTCTGAAACTTTTGACAAGACATGGGATAAAAAAGGCAATGTGGCGCACGAAGCTCCCGCCATACGGGGTTTTGGGAAAGCATCCATTGTACGCAATCTTACACTTTTTTTTTTTTTTTGCAAGGGGCTGTTTTCAGGATTTGAACTCGTAATCTCTAGGTCACAAAGTAGCAACTTTACTGTTGCGCCAAGTCTCCCCTTCAAGACATGAGATGCACAATAAAAACATAATCAACTTGCCAACTATATGCTTTTGCCCCTACAAGTTGAAATTCTCACTAATATTCAATAACTAAAGTTGTTTGGCTCAAAACTAACAACTCATCCAGCAAGGATTTCATGTTAATATTTACCTTTTATTATTTGACAACATCATTGAATTTTTTATTATTATTATAAGGTATAGCAAAATCTTTGAAGCTTTGGATTAGTGCCATCCATTAACTGAAATGCAAAAGGTTGTTTCAGCTGTTAATTAACAACAAAGCAAACTACTATTTCGCAAAACTGCAATCATCTACATTGAAACAATATAGTGGTATAAGCACTTGACATATTTCGTGGCCACATTTGCAATACCAGCGAATCTGATACAATGTCATGCTAAACTAAACATTACTTAGGTAAGTAAATTGCAATAAAAGCAAACAAAAATGAGACTTACAAACTTAAATCCTAAAATGTGCCAATAATGATGCAGATCAAGCTAAAATATTACATTGTTCAAAAGCAATACCTCCTGAGATATGTCCCTCCATCTCAGTGTCCAAGTAATCCCTTGGAGAAGTATCTGAATCATTTGTCAAACTCATCTCAGAATCTGAGCAATCTTCTGCCACTGAACCAGGTTGATTGAAACCACACTTGTCTGACAATGATTGAGTTTCTTCAGATGAATTATCTCTATCATCCTGTGAGACAATTGAATCAGCAGAAAGATAGATGCAGCTACTTTGTTTTGCCTGACAAATACCCACATGGTCTTGCTTGCCCTTCAATGAGGAATCATAAGGATAACAATCAAGATGAGAAGAATGAGGAGCTTGCATCTTTGCACTAGTTTGTAGAACTTGAACAAGTGGACGACGTCTATCACGTTTTTTGACTGAAGACTCTTCTGAAAATCCACTGTGTGACCTTTTACTCTTGATTGCCAAATTACTTTGATCTCCGTTGACATGGCCTGTACCTCCAACTATATCGTCAGAACCTACAAAAGCATCCACATCATTCTCAGCAAATTTGGTGCCAGCCAACAAACAAATAGACAGAGAGACCCTTTTCTTTAGAGCAATAGGCAAACCAAAATCCTAGAATCCTCTCATTCAAGGAATACCTTTAGAAATATTTCCCATTTGCTTACAGTTTTTTGCATCATTTGAAATCATACAATTGTTCACATTTTTTTCAAGCAACTAACCTGGTTTTCTAATAAGTGGAGCCTTGCGAACAGCACAATCACTTTGGAATGATGATTCATCATTTCTGGCAAATTTATCTGAAGATGGCAAGTTATTAAACTCTATCTTCAGAGTACCTAAAGGCTTGCTGGTAATTCCATTTGAGATGATCGCTTGTTTTGGTTGCTTTAGCTCAAGCTGCTTTCTCTCAAGTTCAAGAGCATGAAGAATAGCATCTTCTCTGCGGGCATATTTTTCCCTTTTCTTGATAGGCACTCCTAATGAAGCTTCAGCCTTTTCAATGCAGGCATCAAACTCCCCACAGCGAAATGCCTTAACACGCTTTGATTTTTCCAGATTGTACCAGTCACTGCAGGTAGACATAACCAGATAAACAAAAGGCAACATAATCCAAGGTTTGTATGAGCCAAGTAATTAATTTCTCCAAGATGTAAACTTATACCAAAAGGTAAAAAACAATATGAAGCTTATAGCCATGAATAAGGAAACTGTTGGGAGGTCCATCTAAAGATTTTGGAAGCATTTGCAGCTTTGAACGGATCCAATTAATGAAGATAAGAGCACATTCTATCTTTGCTCAACTGGCCTTTGGATGTTATTGCCAAGGTCTTAGTTCAAATCCCCTCCAAGTCCTCAAAAACAAACAAAAGAAGAAAAAGTTCAAAAGCCAGTGGTATCCGTGTTTTAGACTTTTAATTGATAAGAAAACTGCATTAGAATAATTGAATCCAGTTTGATTTGTGGGAATGAATTACAACCAAGGTCTTGGTTTAAATCCCATCGATATTTATACTATAACTATGCAAATATTAACTAATGCCTCCATCTGAACCCAGAAGAATTTTATAGTAAAACGATTCTAATTAATGATGATTAGGACAAAAAAAAAGTGCATTATAATTATTGAACCAGGTTTACTTGTTGGAATAAGTGGTCTTGCAACTGTATCAACTTTTTGGCAATTTTACAGTGTTATTGTAGATGGGGTCAAGACTCACCATTGTTTGGTACCCTTAATTAGAGGTTTATAAACAACCCACTAAGTCCCCTTAATCAAGGCATTCTTACAGGACTTAAAATTCAACAAAAAAACATAAATACTGTTAATTCTATAGCACAAAAAAGAACTAACACCAATAAATGCAATCAGATATCCAATCAATTCCTTTTAATGGAGAAGATAGCACCGCAAAGTTTTTTGAGGTAAGTAAACCATCTATATGCTACGCCGTGGCTCAATAAATAGTCAGCAGTGTTAAGCGCCAGGCACCAAATTGTAAGTGCATTAGTATCAAATTTATTCTTATCCTCTAGTTTGGCCTTTTGTGTGCATGTTATTGATAGCAGGTGTGATTTAATGTTTTCCTTATCAATCTATCATTTAGCCATACACAAAAGAAAGACAGAGGAAGTAGGAACTCCGAGGACTTTGAACTTTTGCCCTGCAACCCTTAGATAGCTTGAAATTCTAGTATCCAGTAATTAATTCTGGTGAAATTGATACCGATGTGTTTTGATAACATGATATTTAGTGAACAAGGCAATAATATCGATTTTTAGATTACACACTAAATGCTAATAGATGAACTAAGTGTAATATTTGTGACTTTAATTCATTTATTAGTTGAATTGAGCTAGGATCTCAAGAACCTATGATCTAGGCCTATGTCCCTCCATCATTTCTAGTTAGGATCTCAATGCTGATAAACTTGTTTTCATTAAATACAATTGCTTTGGCATACAAAATCTAAAGCTTGATATAATCATCATTTTCATACCATGCTGTCTAGGAAAATTTTGATTATATAAGAACGTTTTTTTTTAACTTCCAGAAAAGAACATTCTTTAAGTTTTGCCATCATCATCCGTCTTATAGCAGTTACTACATACAATAAACCATGGATATAAGTATTTAAGGTGTGCCAAATGGATCTTATCTTGCCATATTACAAAAGACATTATTTGTTAAAAATACAACACCTTTCAGATCATAATGCATTGTTCATATACTATATGAAAAGTTTAATTATGTTTCATAATATTAAAATGATACAAAACTTTAACCCTTTGTAATAATACTAAATATTAATGGTTCACAAAAAATACATGTTTCTGTTAATTATAGGATTAAGCCTCTCCAATCCTACAATCTGACCCTCAGAATCCCCCACTGTTCATAATTAAAAAATTTTCTGATAAGCTTGTCCCTGACCAATTGGATTATCTTGAATCTATAAGCTTCTATGCAAGATACAAACTAAATTTTAATTAAGATTATAAGAAGCATATGCAGGTGGTGCACGATCAACCCGCTACATTGTACATATGCAGTATGCAGCTGTGTATGCCCAGTAAACATTAGAAAAATTCAAAAAATATTTTTATTGATAAAATTATTATCACATTACAAAAGGAAGTATACTAATCAAGTTTCACACATATGCAAACAAGTGGTTAAATAACTCATAGAAGTTATCACAGCTATAAAAGAGGGCAAGGAAATTCTACATATTGCTCACCTTATAAAAATAGAGGAACTATGAAGATAAGGTCGAGTTATACTACTGATAACGTATGCGTTTAAAACAACCAATATGTCTTCATGCTCCTATCAGCAAAATGATTGAAACTATTGTCCAATGCCAAATCTTGTGATGCCCTGCTCTTGTTAAATAGTCTTGATGGAGAAAAACATGAAAAGGACTTCATTTCATCCAAATTGTAGTGCTCTTGTAAAACACAACATAGCAATCAGAATTGGAAGCCAAACAGACTGACATTTTCCTTTGTTGAGAAAAATGTAAATTGTATTTGCGCATGAAAACACACAAAGTAAAAGTTCTAGATGGTACATAACTATCTTTCCTTTGATTCCACAGCCTTTCACAATTTAATGTATACTTCTCAATTTCCAATAAATAATAGTTTAGTAGTTGTAGAGTTTACCAAATCCTATGCCTCAATTAAACCCCAATCCTCTAGGTTATCTATTGGACAATAAATAAGCCATAGTATTATATTGTACTCTCGACATTAGCCTATGTTTGAGTTAAACTAGATATTTGCAATGGTTTCAATTCCATTACAATGCCCTAGGGAGGGAAATGTTTATTGAACTATGAGCATTCAGCGCTCACAGAAATCACTACATGAATTCTTAATTATAGAAATAAAAGAAGATATCCCAAAAACTAAGTCATATCAGAAAGCAAAGGATGGAGCTAGAGCAAGATAAAAAAATACATCATTTCCAGGAAGGAAAAAATGTGAGTACCGTGTGCATCAACAAATAAAGAGTTTACTATATAAGTAGAAAAACAACAGGTAAATCAGAGATCTCACACGCTGGCATCCTCCCTACCCAGGAGCTTGACTGGCGTCCCTGACCTCGGGGACATGAGATGCGACGCCGAAAGCTCTTCTTGCCCAAGAATCCTCCCTGGCCACCAGGATCCGTTCCTCCGTCGCACCCAAACGATCGTCCCAACTTTGCAATCGACGCCGATCCCACCTCCATCTCCACCCTCTGAACCCCCCATCACCCGACTTCCCAGCACTCTAGGCCTAGCCCAGCGGAACTGAAAGGAGCCCTAGAAATCGAATCCACCGCGACGAGTGCTCGGCAGCCAATGTCACCGATGATCCCGACAGCGGAACACGGATTTTACAGATCCAATCAAGAAGAGTCCAGCTCCGACATGAGTTCTCACTCATATCGAACGAGATCTCATCCTCGTTTCCTCCGCAGGGCCTTCCTCTCCCTAGGGTTTCACCGATCGCGACTGCCACCACCTGAACGGCGGCCGTCCCCGCACCACAGACGACGACGAATCGATGTGCAGTTCACCCTTTTTCTTCCCACCCCGTTTTCGCTCACAGAGCAGAGGGATGAGATGAGATGAGATGAGATGAAGGCGACGCTGATGCTGAAGAGAAGGAAGAAGAGAGGAAGAATAAAATTTACAATTTTTATTCAAAATAGTAAATGGAGAGGAAGACGGTGATGACGACCTCCGGAGACCGCTCCACGAATCGCTGGTTCGGTAATTGAATAAATAAGCACTCGCCGTTCACATTTTTTTTCCTTTCTTTCTTGCTCTACGTCCGTCTTGGCGTCTTGCCGATCCATCGAGTCGATACGGCTGTGCTATGGCGATCCGACGAAGGAGAGCGTTTGGTGGCACGTGCTCCACGCACGATCCAAGCCAAATTATTAATTACATGTACACAAGACACACTGCTGATAGCTTGACCATATACTTATTTGCAAGTTGGAACAGCCACGAAACAGGCTTAGGCATACGCCACGGTCATCACTTGGTCAATTTAGCTAACAAAGCCGCGCGCCGCATTGATTTGGTAGCGGAGAAAACGGCAACATGGATTAGACCGATCGCTAGCCAGCTTTCCTTGGATTGTTGATGCAAGTAGCAGACAGCGTCACAGTCTGGTGAACACGAGGCAACGCCAAGAATGAATAATACCCGGGCGTCAAGTGTAATTGTATTTTTATTTTTATTTTTATTTTAAATGATATCATGTATCCATCTTCATCATCCGCATTAATTCTGAACCGATCGATATAGGAGACTTATCGTGGATATCATAAGACATAAATGAAAGAAAATTTTCTGTGCTACAAAACCGATTACAAGGACATTCGCCATTTCAATTACTCATACATGCTAAACTTGACAAATAATCATAGTAAGGCGTTCATCATCGAGACAAACAGCTGCTAAGAACTCTTTATGTGCCGACCCTTAAAAAGCTTCCTACTACATTCTAATCTGAACTGCGAAGAACAAAGCCTCAGATCGAGAGGAGTATATTTCAACAACGTTAATCTATATGCCTAAACGAGTCACGAGTTCTTTTGAAAAAAAAAAAAAAAAGGAAGAAAAGAAGAAAAAAAACGAGTTCTGCGTTACCAAAGATTCTTTGTTTTTGTACTTTGACCTAAAAAATCACGAGTTTTGAGCTACAAAAGTCTTTTCCTAGCTGTGACGAAGAAAAACTCTGCAATGTGAACAAAACTGATGCTCCACGGACCCCAAGGAAGGCAAGAGACGAGACCATGGTAAAAAATCATCAAACCACGGTGATGCTCCAGAGCACGTCAAAAGATGGTTTTTCTTTAATTTTGTTTTTCTTAGAAAAAGAACTGGTGAAAGATGACACTGCAACAATTACTCACAAATAGGGTTTACATATCATTAATTTGATATGTCTGTATAATACGGGATCACAATCAATTCAAAACAAAGCAAATTATTCCAGGTTTGCAGTCGATCTATTTTTTCATAGTACCTCTACAATTTCTACTACTGTCGGGCAAAATACAGCGGACAAGGAGACAGGATTTCAGTGATAGTCCAGCGGCGCAGGTGTATTTTTCAGCTCCATTCCCTGGTAATGAATATCCTACAATGCAATCGCCAACAGTGAGCGTTTACTGTATTGGAAGAGAGATAATGCCATCAGGCAATAGTTAGCATACCGAAGCGAAGTGGTTGACATCGCGGTGGTGAGCCTCATCGGCGCGGACGACAGTGACGACGTCCTTGAGCGTGGCGTTCGGCGGCAGGCACCAATAGTCGATGGCAATGGCAGGGGCCGGGACGTTCTCGATCTTGCCCGCCTCCAGGTCCTTAAGGTACTCGGTGTAGGAGTGGATGGCCTCCTCCTCCAGGTAACCGACCACACGGTGGGCGAACTTGGGTGACATCAGGTAGCCCAGGAAGTAGGCGTTGAAGAAGACGCCCTGCACCGTAAGCACCAGCGCCCGCTCGTACCACCGCGGCTGCGCCACTTCCATGAAGGTCATCAGGTGCATCCGCTCATTCTCCGCCTCCTCCAGCAGCGCGCGGATCCACCCGCCGCTGTGCTCGAAGCGGCGAAGCGACCGCAAGTGGAGAAGCAAGCCGCCCACCATCCCAGGGACCGCCGCCACCGTCTCCAACATCATCGCGCGGCACCCGTACCTCCTCTGTTTCAGATTTGGAGCAACTCAAGAGTTTAGTGCAACGCTATGACACACAGATGCTGTCTTTAAAGCGAGTAAAAAAAAACTTCACAGAAACTACACCGTAGAGGAAGCTCCGAAATCCTTGGAGAGGAAGAAACTACACCGGATCCGGAGGAAAACATAAGGGAACGCACCTGGAAGAAGATATCGGTGGGGAACCGCAGGAATTTGACAGTCCAGTATGCGATCTTGTCGAGGAAGGTGGTGGGGACGTGGTGTTTCGTCAGATCGATCGAGGTATCGGACTTGTACGCCTCCCATGGCTGAGAAATTTACCATGCCCAATTAGAGCAAGAGATTTAGTGATGCGATCGATAACTATAATTGAGTCGCTTACCATGAAGCAAGACCACCTCCAAGGAGTGCCGTCATCCTTGGTGATCTTGTACCGCTCGATGCCCCAATAAGTCGAAACAAGCTTGCCTTCGCTAGGATGGACGGCTGCAGCTTCCGCCTCAACGGAGGCCGCAGACTTCGTCTCATCCTCCTTCTGCGCCTCGCCGCCGAGCGCCGGAGCCGCCGAAGTGCTGGCCATCCGGACAGGGAAGAAGCGCAAAAGCACCGGCGCGGGCGAACGCGAGGAGGATTGGAGCAACGCGTACGACGATTCCACCGCGGGGGAGGCGCGGGATGTAAAGGCGGCCGAGAAGAGGCGAGGGCCAAGGTGTCGGAACAGCGCCGATCTGGCCATCCGAGAGCCCATCGTCATCAGCAAGCAGATTGGGAAGAGAGGAGAAAAAAATCTTTAACTATGGAACGATGTTAGAGTATGCCACGGTGATATTATAGCAGCCACGAGTGGGAGAGTTTGAGTCGGTTCGCTGACAAATATAAGCCGTCGAATCCACAAGATGTTCGCGAGAACTCCGCGAG
>JBAMHZ010000060.1:147656-174742 GCA_037177395.1 Alpinia galanga | reverse complement strand
GTCTATCATCTCATGCTTAAGAACATCCCCAAGTTCGTGCTCCTTGAAGACAAATTGAACCTTCTAGTGCCAAATATCATAATTGTCACCGTTCAGCTTGTCTCCCTTCATGAGATCTAGTATGATAGTCTTTGTTGCAGTCATTTATATGTCACACAGAATAAAATAAAGAGACTTAAGTGACTACTGATGTTTAATGTCTCAACTTTATGTATCCTACATATCATCAAAACTCAAAATGACTCGAATACAAATTCGAAGACGAGCGTATGAATCAATAGACACTATACACCACAACCTAGAATTGCATTTTATCATTCGAATTAAGATGCGATACATAATTAGTCACTTTTATACTCTCAAGGTTAACCTACGTGCCGCCATTAGAGCTTACATACCGCCATACACTGGCAGCGCTTTCGGTAAGCCTACGTCCTACAGAAATGGTCCACACACATCGAAGTTAGACATCTTAGTCTTCCTTGAGTGACTTGACATAGGTCGAGTCAATTTTGAAAAATCATTCTCGACCTTCATATCAGATTTTGAATAATTTCAAAATCTAACTCAGGTGAACATTTTTGTGTGCCAAGCAACTCAATGCTTCCGATCACATTGCCGATTATTTCCGAGTAGAGTATTCCCAATGCACTCATGCACATACCCGAGCACTTCACACGTGGCCTGAACACCACCGAGCACTGCATTGCCCGAGCACCCCGCGTGCGGCCGAGCACCATATGCGCATCTCTGGGTTTCTCATCGTGCCTGAGCATGGGGCCTCCTGAGCACCTCACTCACATGGGCCTGAGCACCTCCGTGTGCCCGAGCACCACGTGTCACGTGCTTGTCCCAAGCACTACACACCCTCGACTGAGCACCGCATGCTCGGCTTCTCCTCCAAGCACCACACACGACCGAAGACCACGCGTGCAGCGCACTTAGCACTTTCCCGAGGACTGCACCTCACGCAGCCGAGGACCGCGCGCACCTGAGCACCTCACCCAGCCAAGGACCGCGCGCACCCAAGCACCTCACAAGCCTGAGGACCGTGCTTGCTAGAGGACTGCGTGCACCTGAGCACTGCATGCTCAGCCGAGCACCACGCGCACGCCCTAGGACCACATCGCCCGAGCACCTCACGTGATCCCGAGCACCACACGCACTACATGTGCGGTCGAGCACCTCGCGCGTGGCCGAGCACGTCCGCGTGTTGCCGAGCAACTGCGGCGCGGCTAAGCACAACGCACGTGCAACCGAGAACCTTTGCATGCTACTGAGCACCTGCGTACGATACGAAATACTGTTCATCGTCTTCGACGAGAGCTGCGTTCCGCGATGAATAGTCATCTCTTGAGTTTTAACTCAAGAATTTGTCGAATGATCTCGCATTCAACTTGACTTTGATACTAATGATGGAAAAAACAACTTATGAAATAAAATTGCGAAAGCATAAGTATACCTCGGTTGATTGTAGATTTGTAGATGATGCACAAATTCTCCGACATTGCTCTGCTTAGGAACTTTGCAACGAACTCCGATCCTCGCAGAACGCTCGCAATCGACATGAAAGTCTCGAGTGTTAATTTAAACTTTCACTATAGTACCACAACGTCACAACCCTAATACCCGGTGACGACGAGTCCCTCTTGTTCTTCTCAACAAGAGGAGAGTTCTCTTAGCTTTGCAACACTAGCCTTCACGCAACACTTGCACACGAGAACTCTGGCTGCCCCCTCACAGTACACTTCTTCTCTCTTATTCTCATAAAGAAGCTAATTCACAAAGAAGTCAATCCTTCCTAATACTTCTTCACAAATATATATAAGAGAGAAGAGAAGGTCATGGGATAACGAGGTCATGAGTTATAGGGCATGCATGAAATAATGAGGTTAACCACCATCTCGGCCATAACCCACTTGACATGTCCCTTCATGGGCATAACCGACCAATACACCTATATTTTTAGATATTATATATTCAAATTATAAATAAATGAAAGATTGTAACCAATAAAATATATACATTAGAAGATTAATAAGAAGACATTGAATAAGCTACTGAAGTAAAAAAAAAAAAAATTAACCTTTTCTGAAATTGCTACACAGTCAGAATATTTTGAGTGGGAAGAGTTGCTTGTAAAATAGGAGCTCCAAGTGATGTTTGAGTGGATCTAATATTTTGTGGTTAAGATGCTTGAAAAATGAATTGATGTTACAACTATTAAGGGGAGAGATAATATTGAAATTAGGGGCCCTTTTAGTAAAAGATAAATTATGACATACCCTTTTAAAAATTTTAAAATCTTAGGTACGCCTTTGAGAAATTGTCGACACTCTACAGGGAACTTGATGCTGTTGGTCTCCATCCCCTTCGTTGGGAGACAACCAAACCCACCTTTGGTTTAATTGCCTGAAGAAATGTATATAATATAATCCGCAAGGATGGGGGGAGGGGGGGTGCTCCTAGTCGTAGCTCTTTGACTTTGTTGCTTCCCTGCAGGTCTTTTCGTCACAACCAGAATCAACGCTGAGTCGACCTTATCCTCCCTCCCTCACCGGCCAGGCACGCAAAACGAATCCAATTAATGCTCCGGTGAGCATCACCAAGTGTTCTACTGATCAGGAATAGCTTGCAGTGACTCTGCTCGGGAAGTGGGGAGACTGTCCTTGTGGGGCACCTTACGCTTGAATCTGTGAACAGGCTGATTAATTTCGACAATCGACGTGAGGGCGGGTGGTTTACAAAGTCAAAAGTCTCTAGGGAGCTAACTAGGAGAGGAGTGGAGACATGCATGCAGCGATCGCTGTTGGGTACATTGTTAGATCATTTCATGGCACTGTTCAATAGATTTTATCCATCATTGTGTTGGTCTCCTATAGATTTTTCATGCTCATGATTATGCTTTTTGTGCTGAAATACTTAGACAATACGGATTAAAAAAACAGGCGTTCAAAGTCCTCCCGGCACCGAATTGATGTCAAAAGTTCCATGGGTAGAAGCCTCGAGTAACTGATTAATTAAGCTTTATTCACCAGCATAATTATGAATCGTCGCGTTATCTTCTATCTCTTGATTTCGTAGCTTCTTTAAAAGGATTTAAAAAAAAAATTGATTGTCGGTACTTGTTGTGTTCACCATTAACATGGCATCTAACCTCACTTCTGATGGAATGGTTCCTGCAATTTGGAAGACGAATTAATCAAGATTTGTCTTGAACAGAGATAGGATGGATGTTGAAATGGAGAGGAAGATATGACATGGGGCGAACGTTGAGAGGCCGTTATCACAGATGCTTAATTGGCTTAATAGAATTAAGAAAGCGACCACCCTGAACCATGCAAGATATTATATAGCTCAAGCTTTATTCCAGCAATCAGATCCATATTGCTGGCTTATAATACGAAGGCTTTTTTCCCCCTCTAAATCTTTAAAAAGGTGCCTCATTTTAAAATTTTTATCAAAGGGACGCTCTTTCTTCTTCTAAAATACCCTCTAAAAGCGTTAGAGATGCACAAACATATGACTATCTGTCTGCATTCATCTCCGGTGACATTATATTGTTTTAGAGTGAGAGAAAAACGTCGACGAGGTGTCTAACTGTTTGCTCACCTAATCGAGCTTGACATTTGCACGGGTGACGACGCAAGGGCCAAGTGAGCACAGGGAACAAGTCATTCACCTAGAATCCACCTAGCTAGGAGTACTAGCGATATCTTCACTATCATTTTTTGGTACATGTGGTCCTCCTCCTCCACTGCTTTGTCTCTTCCCAACCACCATGAGACACGCCATGTTGTTGGCTACTCGGCTACTGTCGATCATTTGTCTCGCACCTCCTCATGATCCTGGACAAAAAGGAGAGTAGGCGCTTGAGGATGAGCAAGTGGACAACGATGAGCTTCTTGGCACGACTCTAGCAATCGCTGTGAGGGGCGAAGGAGTTGCTGAATGGTGACCGAGAGGAGCCGGCGGCAAGCAATTGGCCGGCAAGAGATATAAGAAGATCACAGCACAAGGCCGGGTGAATATGTGCGGCGGCTTGCACTCCTCCGATCATTTCCGATGGGCATTTTGGGAAAGAATGACCCTAATTAGATTTTAGAATCTAAATATCAATTTAAATATATAAAAAAAGCTGTGTTTTTTTTTTTTTTTTTGCAATCTAACTCACCATGGAATTGGATCAGAGTCTAGATCTGACAGGTATCAGAAAGACCGGATCTGTGTATCTTATTTAACGTGAAGGCCATGGCTCGAGGCGTGTGGTTTTATCAGGCGAATAGAAGACATTTATTAATGAAACCATGCATGCACGTACACATTTGGGGTGTGATAGCTACGCTTGCATGAGCAAGCCAAGTACATGTTAATCCCTCGTGTGTCAGCAAGCACATTGACATTGCCAAAGTAACAACTATTGAAACGTCAGCCGAATATAATGGACATATAATTATTATTCCCTGGAAGAAGATTAATCACGTGCTTTCAACATCAATTTGCTTATATTGGAGAATTACTAGAGACACAATTATGATCTCCTTTGAATTTAACTTGCTCACGAACAACAAAAGAAAAAGACTGTGTTCGCTGAATCGCTAGCTGCTCATAATGCGGTGAGGACTGGAAGGTACAGAAACCGGCTCGGTGACAAAATCACCGCGAGTTCCGGAGTGTGTAAAGAGAGTAGTATAAATCAATCGCCAGAAGTTGGCCATCATGCACAACGACAAGTTTTTTCCACAGGGCAAACACTATGATTCACGCATTCAATTATTTAACCATTTATATTCAAACATATTAGACGTGCAAGAAGAATGCAGATGCAAATGCAAATGCAAATGCGCATCGCTTGTCATGCCAACTTAATTTCTGTAGCAGCAGGCAAACACTACTGTCTGCACATTCCGAGATCTCATTAACTAATTAGTTGTTTTTTAGTTGAATTTGCTAGCACTTGTACGATTATTTTGCTCTATTTGATCTGCCTTCAAATTGTTGTTCGTTCTCCATGGCCAATCTAGAAATTAATAATAATCAGGTGGAGCATCACCTCTTAATTTGATAGCCATTGCCTGGATGATATTAATTGAAGGGTTCATGAATGAGGAAACACTTGCGTTAGTTGGATGGGGACGAAGCGAGCCGTGACCTCCGCGTCGCCGTAGACGTCGGGATGACTACACGACAGTGAATGAATTGACTGACTCTGATCTGATGGTGTCAGCGAGAAAGGGAAAATAATAATAATAATAATAATAAAGGCGAAATAGGATTTAATTTGGAGCTGGATTGGATTTGAGTTCGGGTTTGGAGGACGTATAAAGAGAGGAATCACTAAATATGAAATTTGTTTATTGAGAAATTAATTATAATATGGGACAAGCATGAATCAATCATGCACACCACTATAGTTACTTGATACTCTAAACTACGAGTCCGAGTAAAAGAATCTTAAAATAATGATTGTTTTCTAAAATTTAACAATATTTAATTTGATTTTTTTTATATATAAAAAAAAACAGCAACTCTAAATCTTGAGTCTGATAAACATTGAAATTCTTTAGAGATAAGTATAAAGTGTCTAAGGTGCCAGGTGCAGTAGCTGTTGAATGTAGAATTTGAGGATCCATGTTAAAATCTTTTAATTGCATGTCTTGTTTTCTATTTCATGCAGAATCCGATGTGTGAAATTATCGAGTTACTAATGATCATTCCCTGGCAAAAGTCTCAGGAAAACAAACTGTTATTTTAATTAACTTTCCCACTTATAAATTAGTTTACTTTCACAACTTTTTTTTATAGGAAAATAATTTAATTTAATTCTCTATAAGTGATGTATTAAGCTTCTTCAGTAAATATAACTTCGCTGACCGTAATTAATATATATTTTTTAAATTCTAAAAGTAAAAAAAATAAAAAAGAAAAGACATTTACTTAGAATTTCTATTTTTTTTTCTTTCAAAATTCTAGGCACTGTTTAGATAATTACTGAAAGAAAAAGATCGCGCAGGGATCTGCACCCAACTTTTTGCTCCACTACAAGTAACAAATAAGTAGCACTCCGTCCACCTTTTAAATTTATCCTCGCAACTTGAACTCTGTGTGGTTGATATCGCAGTTGCAAGCTAGGGCAGCCTTAAAGTACCTCGCTTTAAGTCACTTCTTCCATTCTTGTCAATACTGCCATGATTCCTGTGCATAAATATCGATGGGCTCAAATAATTTGAGCCTGGAGGCATGCATCCGGGCCCCACCTACTCACCTACTCGTACGTATCTGATGCAATTAATCTAACGTCGTGTTCTAATTATCAAGCTTGCAGAAACAAGAAAAAAAAAAAGAAAAATCGAAGTTAAACGAACACATCGAGATTACAGAAACAATTAGTTTATAACACTTGCTCAAACTCTTACATTAATCTCTCATTTGAAGACTGACTCTTATGGAAGTAGATATCACTCTCTTAAATTAAATCTGCTGGTACAGTTTAAAACTGCTGGGGTGATGCCTAGCTCTACGATATAAATAACAAAAGTCATTGTCCTGAGAGTTTGTAAAGTTTAAATTTTCTTTACTACCTTAGTGAATATTATCTGGAGTCCTTTCTGGATAGTGCCACAGCAGAAAGTAACTTTTCTTCCTGGACAAACTTTTGGATAAAATAATAAAAAAATGTTACGCGATTCTATCCCAATCTTTATCTAAAAAGATTTTTAAAAAATTGTTACTCTATTACATGGAAAAATAAAATTATAAACAGATTGAAAAAAAAAACAAATAAAAAATGATTAATTGAATCTTGGGTCATTTGGCATAGTCCAGTATATATATATATATATATATATATATATCGGCAGAAAATACTTATACGAAGAATCCCTTCATCGGGACTTTTTGTATTAGAAAGACAAGTGATTAGTTGATTGTCCTATCATATGACTTTTGTTTTAGCCAATGAATTTCCCTAACTTTTTATAGCGGTGTGTCAGTGAGCTCAACCGGGAGTTCGATTAAACTCTTACATATCGCATCAATGAGACTGCATGCACTCTCAAAGTGTGGAGCAACTATCTTAAATCTACTAATTATATATCTTAGAATGTGCCTCTTCAACGCTATGAACAGAGTTCATCTCCATAAGACACGGTAAAGCTCAAGTTTGGAGGCTGACAAACTCGATTAAGATTGTGCATGTAGAGTTTTTCTCTTGATAATTAAAACTTACAGTTTGATCATGAATGACAATTAGATGTGTTTTTCTCTTGAATCCTTCGAGAAACTTTCTCAAATTTATTTTGTTTTTTGTTTATATAAAAACAGAATAAATAATTAAGCTAGCTCGATCGGTGTCATGCCATGCCAAACTTTATTTATTTATTTATTTTTACACTGTGAGATTAATTAGATAATAAACAACTTGATTAGGTTCAATTTGACAAGTAACTTAAATAATGGCCTGCCCTATGCTAATTTGAGTAAATCTTCCTGGAAGCACAAAATGAACAATCCCATTACATGACACCACCACAAATAAAGATGGTTCAATCCTTTTAGAGATATGTGAACAATATTCAGGAGGATCAGTAAAGATCATGTCAATTATCAAAACACGTCAATCCATCGCAATGTCTAAAAACACACTCGATTGGTGAATCAGCATATATAAGAGCCCAGACAAGATTTATGACAGAACAACAATAAACTCACTCAAAGTGGTAGCGAAAATTAATGGACGACACCCTCGATCACACAATATATATCATTAAAGTCGAGTTCATTAGAAAATTCACATCTCAATCTGAGTACATTACTGGGCTTTACCCCCAACAACAACATACAACTCAAACAGCAGTAGTGCATACTGATTTTGGAGGGGAGAAAATAAAGAAATAAAGAGGGATTTGGTATATTTATTGTATTGATTTTTTTGGTAGTCGATAGTTTGCTTGTTAATATGCTGGATGTTAATTGACTGTTTGATGCTTTGTTATCAGCGTCGTTATCGACTCTAAGGGGGCGATTGGTTTCCAAATTTGGTTGCTACAAGGAGATAAAGAGACGGGCGCGTTTGTTATGAACTTCATTTGCACCCGTTAAACTTCCAGATGAGACAAGCACGTTGCTTTCTTAACGCGACAGCAGCACATGCATGAAGTGCCTCCAAACCCCCTCCTCTCTCCATTTGTGTATTTATATTGCTTTGACGTGTATAATTATATTGTTGTTTTTCCTTGGCTATATTGTCACACACCAACAGCGTGCTTCACATTATACATATTTTTTAAAAAAAAAAACTTGGTAACAATTTGTAAGGCAGAGAGATACGAGCCGCCGTGGTACTCTTTTTTTTCCTTTTTTTCATGTCTCGAGTGATCCTCTTCTATTTTTTTTTTTTGGTCTTGAGAGTTCATTAATTATCTGACCACATGAACATGAAATAGTCATGGAGTAGAATATATACGTTAAAATACAATTGATCGGCCGTGAATCAAGCTTCCGATTAGTGGCACTCGCTGACTAATTACTTCGGCCTCCCCCTCTCTATAAATATTTGTCATCGCCGTTCCACGCTCTCCGCACCCAACACAAGAACTTCTCAGCTAGTTTCTGCTCATTAAAATTCTCTCCTGCTTGCTTGGCTTTAATTTCAACATGCCGGACGCACCAAAGCTACTGCCGGTCAATCTCCCCCCGGACGATGACGATGACGATGCCGTGCCCGAGCATCACCGGAAGGCCCTCGAGTTCATCGACGACGTGACTGCGAACGCCGACGTTGTCCAACGCGGCGTGCTCCGCGAAATCCTCTCCCAGAACGCCCTCGCCATGTACTTGCATCGCCACGGGCTATCCGGCCGTGACGCCGACGACCTGAACGAGTTTAAGCGCCTCATCCCGCTCGTCACCTACGAAGACATCCAGCCCGACATTCTCCGCATCGCTCGCGGAGACACCTCGCCCATCCTCTGTGGCCGCCCGATCTCCGAATTCCTTACAAGGTATCAATGCATAATTAATATGCTTAATGATTAAGTATAAAATTTAAAAAAAAAAAGAATCGAGAGCATATGAACTTGAAGTCAATCCAGGTGAAAATAATTTGGTATTGTGTGTCACATATATAAAATTAAAGCTCGGGAACATCCGGCGGCGAGCGGAAGCTGATGCCGACGATAGAGGAGGAGCACCACCGGCGCTCGTTTCTGTATAGTCTACTGATGCCGGTGATGAGCCAATTCGTGCGCAGACTTGACAAAGGCAGGGGAATGTACCTACTGTTCGTGAAGTCGGAGGATTACACCCCCGGCGGTCTTATCGCTCGCCCCGTCCTAACAAGCTACTACAAGAGCCACCACTTCCTAAACCGCCCGGACGATCCGTATAATCAGTACACCAGCCCCAACGAGGCCATCCTCTGCCCAGACTCCTACCAGAGCATGTACGCCCAACTCCTCTGCGGTCTCCTCCACCGCTCCGACGTCCTCCGCGTCGGCGCCGTCTTCGCCTCCGGCTTCATCCGCGCCATCCGCTTCATTGAGCAGCACTGGCCGCGCCTCTGCCGAGACATCCGCACCGGCGAGCTCGACCACGAGATCACTGATCGGTCAGTGCGTGAGGCCGTGGGCCGTGTGCTTCGCCCCGACGGGCAGTTGGCCTACCTGATCGAGGCGGAGTGCAGCAGGAAGTCGTGGCAGGGCATCATTCCCCGGCTGTGGCCCAACACCAAGTACGTGGACGTCATCGTCACCGGCGCCATGGCTCAGTATATCCCCACACTCGACTTCTACAGCGATGGTCTGCCGCTGACGTGCACCATGTACGCCTCCTCCGAGTGCTACTTCGGTCTCAACCTGCATCCCCTGAGCAAACCCGATGACGTCGCTTACACGCTGATTCCCACCATGGCTTACTTCGAATTCCTCCCCCTGCCAAGCGCCAGCAGTTGCTGCAACACTGACGACTGCGATCATCGAGACTTGGTCGACCTGGTCGATGTCAAGCTCGGCCAGGAGTACGAGCTCGTCGTCACCACTTATGCTGGCAAGTCACCAATCATTATTTGACCACCAAATGTACTACAAACAAACCAAAAGTTTTAAAAGAGAATATTTAATGGTGCAGGCTTGTACCGTTACCGCGTGGGCGACGTTCTGAGGGTGGTGGGATTCAAGAACAAGGCGCCGCAGTTCAAGTTCATACGGCGGAAGAACGTGGTGTTGAGCATCGACTCGGACAAGACGGACGAGGTGGAGCTGCACGCAGCTGTGAGAGCCGCGGTGAGCCACCTGGAGCCGTTCGGCGCGTCTCTGGAGGAATACACGAGCTACGCCGACGCTCGCAGCAGTCCAGCTGGGCACTACGTGCTTTACTGGGAGCTGCGCGAACAGGAGCCAGGGACGACAGCGCCGGTTCCGGCGTCGGTCTTCGAGGACTGCTGCCTGGCGGTGGAAGAGAAGCTGAACAGCGTGTACCGGCAGGGGCGGGTGTGCGACAAGTCGATTGGGCCGCTGGAGATCCGGGTGGTGGAGGAGGGTACCTTCGACAAGATGATGGACTTCTCTCTGAGCCAGGGAGCTTCCATCAACCAGTACAAGGCTCCGCGGTGCGTGCAGGCGGGGCCGGTGGTGGAGCTGCTCGATGCCCGGGTGCGCTCCAGCTTCTTCAGCCCCAAGTGCCCCAAGTGGGCGCCGGCCAACAAGCAGTGGAACAACCTCCTCGACGCTGTTAATTAATTAGTTAATTAACGAGATGATTTTGATGAGTTACAAAATTTAGAGAGCGGTTATACATGTTCTCTTTCTTCTACTTCTTCCTCGCGTACGTCTTTTGCATGGTTTAATTTCCTCAGTGCTGCATGTGTAATATTGTTAATGTACGTAGTTATAGAGCTAGCTTCAGCTCGTTGTATAATTCGATAATTAAATTACATATCTCTACTATTTAATTAGGAATTAACGTTTTCCTTTTTCAGTGAGAAAGAATCACCATGTTTACTTGCGAAGATCACTGTCGACTTAGCACTCTCTCAGGCAAAAGCAAGCAGCCAAGCACACTCGGTTTATGATTTGTAGCGGGTGGTTAGATGCATGCATGCACGGTTGGCCAAGTCGCTAATTTCCCTATGCCCGTTTGTTTTTTTGTTGCGGGTCTGGCCGCTAGCTAGCTCTTCGTTGCATCGTCGCTTTAATTTGCGTGCTCCAACTCACACTGCGCCAGCCGGAATCAGGAAAGGGATGAATGGATGAATAGTGACGTACGTCACAGCTACATTAATGAATGGTAATTAATTAATTACTCTGTCTTCCTTAATTACTCCGTTGTAATTAATTCGAAAGGAAAAAAAATTAAACGCCTATATTCTCCAAAAGCATCCAATCCAAACACACCTCTATATACTCTACTGTTTTATTCAATAAAATTTATCATTTGCACCACATACGTTCCTTACCCAATCCGCCTGCCTAAATACTATTATAGTCCTATAATTTGGCAAATATAATATTTTTTTTTCTTCTAAATTGTAGGCTAAATTTCAAATGTGCTTTTTTATCTTCCTAAAAACCATCATTTTATTTCTACCTATAATAAATTTCTCTTGTTTCTTTTTCAATGTAACTTATCATTCTTCTATAGATTCTCCCTGTATTTGTTGTCCCTAAATTTGTACAAATACAAAGAAGGTTCATCTATTGCATCCCCTGTAAGTCTGTAACTGGTGAAGTTATTCTCTCTCTCTCTCTCTAACTTTTGAATATATATTTTTAAGTAATATAATAATTTTAGTAAAAAAAAATTAATGTTACATGGGATTCATATAATATTTTTTTTAGTTTTTAAAAAATTATTATCCTATGCTGCTTGGAATATATTTTGAGTTTTTGCATGTCTTTATTTTTTAAATTTGATGAATTTAGATTTATATAAAAGTTTTGACCAAATTATTATATGGAACTAATTCAACTATAAAGAAGACTTATTTGTTATGTTTCATTAATTGAACCCTCAAAGTTATTTTATTCACTTAGTTCTATTGTTTTAGCTAGCAGTAGTCTTGGCACAAATTTAGATTCAAAGTGGGTAGATGCCTATCAAGGATCATTTGAAGTTCATCCAATGTTTTCAAAATTAGTAGATTTATTTTAGTTTTTTTTTTTTAAAAGTCATTGTATAAAAAGTTTTGGACAAATTTGCTATATAAATTTAAATTTGTCAAATACACCCCTTGTATAATGTTCTCTATAGCTATTATATTGGAATCACTGTGTGCCTTTATTTTACAAACATTGCCCTCGTCAATCGGTCTATACAGAGAAGGTAAATTACGAAAGTACTTTGTGCCCAATCAAGAGCTAACAAGGTAGGAGAGCAGACACTCCGAAAAGACTTACAGCTCTCAGGAATTAACCTTTGCTCTCTTGTATAAGTCTGCTACCGTACGTGCTAGCTACAAGGCACTTCCGTGGGGACAACATTTGCAATTCAAAACTATTACATTGGCTGTTCAGTGTAACTAATGAATCTAAATGAATGTATGTGCCGTAAGGAACCTTTAGAGGCTACATATGCATTTAAAAATGAAAAAGGAATTTAAAATATTCGTGTATCATTTTCATTTGAGTATGTAGATGTATTTTAGAAAGTCTTCAGAATCTACTCGCATTTTTAAAACTACTAAAAGTTTACCTAAATTATTTTGGCTTATATCATGAATTTGAGTTGATAGATATTTGCATATATAGTTGTGCTTATTATAATAATAATATCCATCTTATTATTATTGGTAGACATATAAGATTAAAAAAAACGTAACGATTAATGTAAGGACATTCACTGTAGAACATTTTGTATGATAAAAACATGTGCTTGATGTTAAAGGAAAAGACATGCATGTTTGATATTTCTTATAAATTCACTATGTTCATTCGGGATGAAATATGCAGCCTAATGGGCTAAATAATGGGCCTTGTCTATTGTTGTGGACTGGCGGAAATGGATGCACCTATGAGCCGCGTGGACAATCGGGACGGAGTCACGGTCACGGTCGGACTCAACAGAGACACGCAACACGCTAATTCTGGATTTCTCTTCTGGTGGGTCCCATCATCGGTTCATCCCTGCTTCCCGCTCGCGAAAGTAAGTCTGTACCCTGTCCGCTTTTCACACAGGAAATCCGTTCTCATCCGATCCGGAGAGAGAGAGAGATCTGCCTCCCTTCTCAAGCCCTTCTCCGATCAGCCGCCGCCTCTCCTGCCGGTGTCGACCGTAGGTACCTCCCTTTCCCTTCAAGCTGATCATCTTCTGTATATCTCAGTGTTTTCTTCTTTTCTCTACCTTTATCTCTTTTCTCCGTGCTAGGGTTCTTGCTCTTGTTTATCATATATGCGAATGTTTGGATCGTTTCCGATTTGTGGATCTTCTTGACGTCTTTATCGCTGTTGTTAATGACCATGCATAGGAGTGAATGTATATCTGAGCACAGATCCGAACGTTCTTCGAGTATTGGGGTTACGGTTTACTTTAGAGAAGTGGACATATGAATTCGCCAATTTTTGAATATAAGATTTCAGTTTTCCCTTTGAATTTGACGAGCTCAACAAGCAACTCGGTTGAACAACAAAAGATATTGCATTTAATTTGTCCCTCGCCTTTACCTTATTTCGTTGGGAAAGAGGTTCTTTGCTTGTTGTATCTTAAACATCTTATTGATCGAATTGGTGCTCCACTTTTGTCAGGATTGAACCATAGTTGGTTAAAATTTTCTAACTTTTTTGCTTTATGTAATTACTCATAATCAAAAGTTAGATTTTTTGGTATTGAATCTTCATAGTACCCTTGTGGTGATGTGAGTTTCAGATCACACAATCAACTGGTCAGTATTTTAGCACTCATTGAATGCCTTGATACTTAGAGAGAGAGCTTGGGAATTGGAAGAGTGGGAGTTGGATTCCTTTGAAGATTTATGTCGTAAAACTTTGAACCACTTGGTGAAAATGGATCTATGATCTTGAAATTTGTCACCTAAATTCTGTATCCCATAATTTGAATTTCATAAACATTGACAAAATATCCAAACCTTTGTACAGATGAAGGGCAGTTTTGCCACAGTGATCCCTGTGTCTTTAACATATCCCGAGATGGATTAGAGGCTATATTAATCAGGCAAGAAGGACAGAAAATTGACACATAAGAATATGTCAAGAAGAGAGAAATTACTTGAGTGCATGGAGAAACTTATGATATTCTTATTTAGCTCTGCTATCAAATGTCCTCAACAAATTCCTTCCTATCAAATAGGATTCGAAGTTTTAAAACATTTTCTGAAGTTTCTGCTGTAGGTTACGAGAGTGTTCTCTATGAAAGCATCTTGAACGTTTTGACCTATAGTTGATCAAGCATATTCTTGTTGATTGTTTTATTGTCTCTGATGATTGAAATCATTATCTTTTTTCCTGCTGTATTTTACAATGTTATATTGTCATTTGTTAAATAGTTCGCCATTTCTTATCGCATTTTTAGTCAACAATGATACTGAAATTAATGGCATGCTAAATATTGATATCCTTTGTTGCTTGCATATGTTGGAAGTAGTGCCTGCAAGAAAGGCTGAGAGAGAAGATGTATGTGTTTGGTGGTTGCAACAGGAAGAGGAAAAAGAGCACTTTTGTTACTCCTACTGTATTGTTTGCTCCTTTGCAGCCCGTCACACCTGCACAAATTGATGGCAGTGCATCCACAAAGCAATCTCTGGTTCAAATGTGGCCAAGCCCTCTTGTCTTATTGTCTTCGACTACAGCATGGGCTGCACAACCACCTGTCATGTCAACATCGGAACATTCCTTTGTTCAAAGTGATTGTGACAAGGTAGTTATCCCTTTTATTGTTTGCCTATCTTGTGTTTACTTTGATGAGCTTATGGAGATTTTTTTTTTCTTGCACAAACTGCTCCATACTCATCTGGAAGTTATCGAGACTATGTGATGTTCCAATATGACCAACTATTAAAATTTTACCCTACATAAATTTTACTTATAAGCTGTGCTAATACTTTTCATTTGAAAGAAAAATTGTTATATCAAAATGAAATAGTGAACATTGTCTAACTTGTAGTTCAACCATTCATAGCATCACTTTGACTTAAGAGAACTTGGATGAATACTACTATGTCCTATGCATAGGCAGTGCTAATAAAGATTGCTGACAATGCATTTAGTTGTCAGTTTTATAGAAAAAAAAATGAATCCTACTTCTTCCTAGACAATGCATTTAGTTGTCAGTTTTATAGAAAAAAAATGAATCCTACAATTTCCTATAAATTGTCACTTTCAGGAAGCAATCATTCATCAATCCAAAGTTTGATGTACTCTAAAGGCAGTTTGTTATATGGATGGCAGGACATGGCAAGTACTGATGCTACTAAAATGGGCAATATCATTTCAAAATGGTTACCACGGGTTGATATGTTGTTTGACAGCGAAAATGATGCATATGAATTCTATAATACTTATGCTGAGAGTGAAGGTTTCATAGTGCGCCGATCAAAGTCAACAGTGTCGACAAAAAATATCATCACTAAGAGGACATTTGTCTGTTCAAGAGAGGGGTTTCGAGAGAAGAAAAAAGGAGAGAAAGAGGCCAAGTGTCCACGACCTGTAACAAGAATTGGCTGCCCAGCGTGCATGACCATCCGGCTTGCATCAAATGGCAAATATCGTGTCACAGAATTTGCACCAAACCATAACCATCAACTTGCAACAGTGGCTACATTTGATAAATTGAGAGCCAAGAAGCTGAGACGAAATGCTCGAGTTGCAAGAGCAGATTTAGTGGATGAAACTGTGAGACTACCAGAGTTTGAAAATGAAGATGAAGCCTATGAGTTCTACAGTGCATATGCCGGAAGGATGGGCTTCCGTGTTCGTAAAACAAGCGCAACTATTAGTGCAGAAAATGTTATTACTAGAAGGATGTTTGTTTGCTCAAGAGAAGGATTTCGCGAGCAGAAAAAGGGTGAAAAAAGGGTAAAAAAACCAAGAAAAGAATTTAGAACTGGCTGTCCTGCTTGCATGGTTATTAGAATATCACCAACAGGAAAATATCAAGTAACTGAGTTTGTTACATTCCATAACCACCAGCTAGAAGCTTCTTCCTCTGCTGATAGCCTGACATCTCAAATTGCAGAAATTAGTACAGATTTTGTTTCAGTCATTGCCTCTGAATCTGCGGATGATGATGCACCCAAGCAGATCAGGAGTCCTCAAAACTGTAACATGCTTCCACCAGATAATAAAAATTCTTTGCAATCAAAACGAACAAAACCTATTCAAATAGGTGATGCAGGTGCTATCTTGGAGTATCTGCAAAAGAAGCAAGAAGATAGCCCCTCATTCTACTATGCAATACAGGTTGACAAGGAAGAAAATTTGACCAACTTCTTTTGGGCAGATGCAAAGTCTGTGATGGACTTCTGTTACTTTGGTGATGTTGTATGCCTTGACACATCCTACAAAGTGCTTGGTTATGGAAGGCCACTTGCATTATTTACTGGGGTTAATCATCATAAGCAGACTGTTCTTTTTGGTGCTGCTTTACTTTATGACGAAAGTGTAGAATCTTGGAAGTGGTTGCTTGAGAGTTTCATAACAGCAATGGGTGGAAAGCAGCCAAAGACAATTTTAACTGACCGCTGTCCTGTGATAAGTGAGGCAATATATGCCGTATTGCCTGCCACAAAACATCGGTTTTGTGTTTGGCATATATACCAAAATGCAGTTGTACAGCTAAGTCAAGTGTTCCATGGTTCAAGATCTTTGGGTAGTGAATTTAGTAGATGTCTCTTTGATTGTGAGGACGAAGAAGAGTTTCTAAAAGAATGGGGCGCAATGTGTGAAAAGTATGATCTTAAAGACAACAAATGGATGTGCAAGTTATTTGAAGAAAGAGAGAAATGGGCCTTGGTATATGGAAGAGAAGCATTCTATGGTGATATGAAGGCTGTCCAACAGAAGGAAAATATGAGCAATGAGCTAAAGAAAAATTCAGGTAATAAAACAGAACTCCTGGCCTTCTTCGAGCATTATGATAGAATTTTTTCTGAGAAAAGGTTTGTAGAATTACAAGCTGATGTTAATGCTAGTCAGAGTGCTCAAAAGCCACCTTCTATGCGTTTGCTGAGACAAGCTGCAAATGTTTATACTCCTGCTGCTTATAAGATGTTTGAAAGAGAATTTGAATTATACATGGATTGTATCCTTTTCAGTTGCAGTGAAACTGGGACAGTATCTGAATATAAGGTTATGGTTGAGGAGAAATCTAAAGAACATAAAGTTAGATTCGATTCTTTAGATGGATCTGTGAATTGCAGTTGTAAAAAGTTTGAGTTTCTTGGTATACAATGTTGTCATGTTCTAAAAGTGCTAGATACTCGGAACATCAAAGAACTTCCACCGCAATATGTATTGAAGAGGTGGAGGAAGGATGCAAAGGCCAGATGTTTTAGTGAAGAGTTTCCATTCTCATTTGATGGAGATCCTCAATCACTGCCTGGGAAACATTATAGCTCCCTCTGCCGCATTTTCAGTATTCTAGCAGCAGTAGCAGCTAAAAGTTCTGATTCTTTTCTGTTTCTTGATAACCATATAGATGTGCTTAGTAATCAGGTAAACCAAATCCTACAAGCTAGATCCTTGGAGATGCCTGGCATGGTTTCAGTTTCATGCGCTCAACTGCAAAATCCAGTTGAAAGTGTAGTCACTGAGAGTCTGAGGTAGAAAGGCACCAATTAAGCATTTTTTTAGGATGACCAATTGTTCACAATCCAGGTAGAGCACATCCACTTTCCTCAGTCTTGGTTTACCAAAGTTTTGTTAACGATGAATTATGTGGTCTTTGGTCTTTGTTCCACGTTATGGACTTTAACACTTTGTTGTTTGTGCACTTATGTTCTCATATAAGTGAAATATATTTATCCATGTCGTGCGGTGAAGATATCTGTTTGGAAACAATGAGTTTCTCATCTGGCTTTGTGATCTTTATAGTCCACCCATTCAATAAAAGAACAAAGCGTCGATGGCATTTGCCGTCCAATTGATGACTGGGAGGGTGGAAATTTAATAGTGGTAAAGACTGACACATTTGTATGGATATCCACAAGATCACCAGAATTCTATATGGTGTAGTTTGTTCAAGGCAATTTGTAAAAGAAAGTTCAAGACAATTGCATAACACTATGTAATCAGAGAATATCTATTTTGTTTGTTTTTTTAAATGGTATGTTTTGCCAACTGGTGGTGAATCAGTTAATGCATTTCATTCTGTGATTAGGTGAATTATCGGCTAGCACGTAAATTGGGCATGAAGTTTGGAAGCATAGACTGACTTGAAAGTGGCTCGCAGGTGCGTTTCATTTGCGGAATGTTTTATGGAACTTGCATGGGATTATCATTTTTGCGTTTGATTTAGTTTTCAGGCAATTTTATGGGAACGCGTGTCATTAAGGGGAACGATTATCCCATTTTAATTCTACTATCTTTAATGCTGTTGTAATAATTAACATTGCCTCCATAAATATAACATTAATGGAATAGAGCTGATATAAAATAAAATAATTATTTTTAAGGAAGGATAAAATGTAGGAATGTGTATATTAGTTTGGTTCGCGGAATATAATAATTGAACCATTTTATTTGTAAAGTCGTCATAAATATTATTGTAATATAATTTTCCAAAATGTTACAATGAGTGGTTCAGTCTCTTTAGGCTCGTTTGTTTTGTATGTACTCCGGATTCCGTCTGCTCAACTTATCTGGTTATTTGTCCCACGCTGTTCATTTGATCTTTTAACAAAGCAAGCCAATCGATTCGTAGCTTTGCTTGTTCACCTCAGTCGATCTATTAGTTCGCTCGGAATTTTTTTAGTAAATCGAATATAATAAAACCATGTTTTAAGAATGAATAAAATAGAGAAGGAACAGATATTGTCAAACAGAAATCACATAGAATATAAACATGTTTTAAAAATGAATAAAACCATGTTTTTAGCCAAAGAGAAACCTGTTTTTATTGTCAAACAGAAATCACATAGAATAGAATAGCATAGCATACTTATCTCTATCCACCAAACGGCAAAGGAAATAGTCGAATAGATTTATCATCGAATTCAAGCAATTACAGAGCCCATGCCAACCGCAACGCCGCCACCAGGCCCACAGCAAACATCCGCAGGCGAGGCCCATGCGCCGCAGATTGCTGTTGTGGCGGAGCAGCCGGAGCCACAAGGTCTAAAACCAAGTCTCCCACTGGTGGTTCTGGAAACGACGTCGTACTTGGTTCTACGCCGACCAACGGAGGAGCAAAAGGCGCTTGAGATGTAGCCGGAGCCGATGGCGCTGCAGTGGCAGGCGGAGTCAATGCCGCAGCAGAGACAACGTCGACTTCAAGCTTCATCCCACCGCTGCAGTGGCCGGTGATCCCACAGATGAAGAATCGCTTTCCGAGACCTGAAAGCTTCACGACGCTGTTACCGTCTGTGTATGACTCGATCGCATTACTCGCGCTGCACGAATCGTATCCAGCTTTCGTCACCTCTGTGACGTCGTGGAATGGCACATACTTGAAAACTGCTCACAAATTAAGTTCAATAGCGGATACACAATCTGAGCTGAGCAGAAGAAGAAAATTCATTGTAATTTTCAAAAGTAATTAATACCTAAAGAATCACCAGGCACAAATATCTGCGTCGACGCCCATGTCTGCAAATCTGTGCTCAAGTCCCAGCCGCCATTGGGACCTCCAACATTATACGTTGCACAGCTTGCTGCTTGAATGAGCACAGCCATGGTCATGATACCAAAAGCAACCTTGCAAGGCGCCATCCCTGTTCTCTCCTGCGAAGGCTAAGAGGGGGCCGCAAGATGAGAGATGGTTCTGCTTCAAGCTGCAGAAGGCCTGGAAGTAGCCGGGTGTATAAATAAACGTCTTCAATTTATTCAATGAAGTGGTTCGGGTGAAAGATTGGAAGTTTGTAATCTGCCCAGTAGTTGGTGGATCAATCTTTCAAATTAACTCAAGTCTTGAAAGCCATGGAATACGAATTAAGCAGTTTATGTTGTTGACTATAATTAACTTGCACCTTCGAAAACTAGATTTTATGATTTTGGCAGGAAACAGGTCATGTGGCACCCCAATAGTAGAGTAGTTTGGAAAGGATAAATAAATCGAAAAGGGAGGTGATTGATTGACGCGCATATGCATGTGAAGTTGGTAACAGCAGCTACTGACACTTAAAATAAACGACGAGTGTTCTTAAAATTCTTAAAGTCTGATGCTAATGTTGAGAGTAGACAATATATGCATCTTGTGATTATTATGATTTTGTCACAGTGACTCTCTTTCATTGCGAGCTCAACAAATAGTTGCTTCTTCAATCTATTACTTAAATTATTTCTCTTCAAATCAACATATTATGTCTGTTCAAGAGTAATAAAATATAGCAATTATCACAGTTCTTAACCTAATTTCAAATTATATGCTTTTATTTCATTTCAGATTAGTCCTTCCTCGCTAGGATTTGAAAACCCTTTAGGTTAAACCTCATAAATTTTCTTCGAGTCAACAAATTGTTGATTTTTCAATTTGTACCACTTTTGCTTTCCCATTTTTTTTCTTAGGTATCAGGTGAGTTGTAAAAGTGAGAACAGAGATAGGCATTGTGTGTGTGTGTGTGTGTATGAAACAGTGATTAAGTAATTAAAGCTTGAGAAAAGAATGAAAAAATTCTGAGCCAGGACCAGCATAAAGACCACGATATAATGACAAACCCCATTCCTCCACTTGATTCCTTCACAGATCTAACTAAGACATACAACATGAACAGACAAATGCATGAAACAAATACAAAATTGAGCATTCTTCGACTTGCTTCCTTCAACTATCTAGCTAAAACATCATGCTTGAATAGACAAAGACATAAAACAAATCCACAAAAATGAGATAAATTGCAAATGCAACTTGTCTCCAAAGCTAAAAATTTTGGACCTTGATCCCTATCAATCGTTGTATAATAATTAACCAACACGAGCTAGCTTCGCTTCCTGACCAACCACTATAATTATGGATATATAGTTTAAACCATTTGTAGCTTTTGTTTGGTATTTTAAAGTGCAAATAGATAAAACATTAGGAATTCTATTTAATCTTCTTGTTGCTATCTGGTTCGACGAGGGTAGAAAGTAATTATGGGGACAGAAAAGTTAGATAAGGCAGGTGCCGCTCCTGACACACCATGGAAGTGCTGGTCGCTGCCGTAGTCTAAGAAACAACACATGTTGAGGATAAATTAACATGCACTCATTAATTCAGAAATAGCCTTGAGTACTTCTCTTGAGGAGATATTCCAATTTACAGTAGTACAGGGGTAGGAGCAGCCCTCCACGGATGCCAAAGAGGCCACTCAAAACCTCTGTTACAAGTACTGCTGCCATGAGAAACAGAAGCATTGGCAAAGCCTCAACCACTGATTACATTTATGACTGATGACAGACTCGAAGGTGTTCGACGGAAAGGTGGCGTCTTGTTGGAACGGCAGAAGAACAAGGCTTACATCTCCCCGTTGATGTTTGCGAACCAAGAGTTGGAGATAGGAGAGTCAAGAACCTGTACGGATTAGCTTAGTGCACGAGAGAAGAGAGATATATCTGGTGGTGACTGCAAGAAGTGTCTGGAGGCTGCCATTAACAAGCTTCGCAGAAGCTGCAGGGGCCAACGAGGGGCGAGGGTAGTTGGTGGCAGCTTTAACATGTGATGCAAGTTGTACACCTTTAGATGATGCCTAGGAACCATTTTGGCTTCTCGGGTGCTCTGAAGCCAGTAATAATAAATATTGTACTATAATTAACGAAATCTTTCCCAGTAGTTCCAGATCTTCCTACAATTATGTTTTGTGGCTGGAAATGGATTTTAGTGTTAATTTTATTAAGCATTAGTGTAGCGGCTTCATGGTTTATTTGTTCTTGCTGAATACCCTTTTTATAGCCCCCTAATCAATTAATATTATACTTTAGTTGAACTATATGATTGACCAAGTTGGCACCTTACCAGGCTTATCAAATGGCCAATCATATTAGTTATTAGCAATTAACTCCCATAATTAGTGGCCCGAAAGCACCTCCAAATCTTAGTTAACAAATAACTATATATATGAAATGATTATTGATTTAAAACTAGATATTAAAAATATTAATTCTAAACATGACATGAACTTCCTGTACACTGAGGAATGGCACCATTTTAGCCAAAGGAGGCTTGCTTTATGAACACATCATGGCATGACTTTTCAATCCTCATTAATCAACAAAGTCTTGCTGAGTCAAGGCTCTTATATCAGCAGCCTTGCAAAGGACCTTGAAGAATGCATGAGCAGAGCTCCCGATTATAGTTTGCTCTTAGTTTCATTTTAAGCCCCATATTTCGATCGATTGAGTTGGGGCCTTATGTTCTATGATATCTTCATATTTTGTCTTGTATGTTATGCATTTGTTTTTCCTTTTCTTTTTTATTTTTAAAAACAATAACAATAAGCAGTGTAGTTCTTATCTTTGTAATACTTCTTGGCCCATTCATATAATTTGCTTTCGTTTGGTAATTATACATGCTAATGAAAATGTTATCATCTGTTCGTTTCCATCCAGTTAATTGTTTTTTTTTTTCACACAATAACCATACTCGCATCAAGAAATCACCAAAATCTTTCCTAGACAAAATAAAAAATGACAGAAGAAAATTAGTTTTTTCCCCTTCCTGTTGCCCTTTTTTTTTTTTTCAAAGATTCTGTTACTATGTAATGTTGCAGCCTCTGATAAATCTGTCTGAGAAATCAAGGTACTTGGTCCACAGAGTCCTGATTTCTGGAAATGCAATGTCCAGCCAAGGCTTGGCTCTGCCATTGAAATGGATCACAGCCGCTTTCTGTGCTTCTGCTATGGTGGTGTTTCCTTGGTAGCCCAGACCCAACATGTGCCAGTAAGGATCAATGCCATGGACATGACCATGGAAGGCTATTAGACCTGGAGGCAGAGTCCCTAGTTGCCACAGGCTTAAATCTGATTCCAGATTCTGAGAATCAAGAATGAACAAAATAATATATCAAATATAATTGGAGGAGAAAATGCTGCTTAGTTCAATAAAACCTTTTGCAGCCATTGGTAGTAAGTAAGACTGATGTTAGTCTTCCTCCACGCGTCCAGATCAAAAATATTCATGCCATAAGCCCAAGCACATTCGTCAGCTTCAAAGTTTGCAGATATCAGGGGGTGAGAAAAGTTCAAGTAGTTCTTCAATCTCTTCGACATTACGAATTTATCCGCACCCCTGCATGTCTCCACTGCTCCATTTACTTTGCCTTGTAGGTCAATGTCCCATAAGGGTGAAAGATCAGCTTGGACAACAATGTCATCGTCAAGAAAGACCACCTTATTGAGGCTCGGAAACAGCTGCATGTTATAATTTAAGGATGAAATGTAGCAAATCTAAATGCTAATTGAAGATATTGAGGACTCACCTCAGGTAAATGGATCCTGATATGGTTCATGACAGAGTGATACTTGGGGCTCAGAGCTTGCAGCTTGGCCGCCACAACCACTGGCTTCTCGCTGGCGTTGGCGACGATGGCCGAGGAGCCTCCCCGGAACTGCGACCGCGCGGCCCGGTCCTTCTCCATGGCCTCCATCACTGGCACCCGTCCCCGCTCGAACCAGTCAAAATGGCGCAGCGACTTCACCTCCACCACGGCGGGCGCCAGCGTATGGAGCGCGAACCACGCCTGCATCGGCGCGTACGTCTTGCAGTCGGTGATGACGTGCAGCACCACCGAAGCCGGGTGGAGCGTGTTGGCCACGAGGGAGGCGGACACTACTGCGGCAGCGAGGACATTGTCGGAGGCGAGGACGAAGTGGTAGAGCGATCGGTCCACCAGCGCGGGTACCAGCTCCGGCGCCGGAAGCTGCAGGCGGGCGGCAGCGTTGGTGGAGTGCTCTCGCGCCAGGCGCAGGGCGAGGCAGTAGAGTGGCTTGGGGATGCTGCTTGACGCCACGTGGCGGTACAGGTACTCCTGTATCTTCGCCACCCTAGTCCGCTGCTCCATCAGCAACACCTGAAGAGTCAACGGTCCTCGGTCAACCCTCAAGTCGAAAAAAAAAAAGTCAATCTCATATCACTGCTAGCAAATTACGGTATTACCCACCATCTCTTTGAGTCTCAAGGCGAATGCTTTGGCATCTGATCTATTCCTCTTCATCTCTGCAACGAAATCCTGCAAAGTCTGAGGGACATCCGAGCCAGACTTTGGTGGCCTAATCTCTGCTTCTTCCAACACTTCATACATCTCCTCTGGAACTCTCTGTTTTTTTTTCCCCAGAAAAGAAAAAAACATAACATAATTCTAACTATATATTATACCAAACACATTTATGAAGCCAAAATCAAAGTATTGAAGAGCTTACCACCGACTCCAGTCTCCACGTTCTTGGAGCCAACCTCTTGCCTATGCATCCTATCATAGTCAAGAAGCAGAGCACAGATGAAAGCATTTTATGGACCTGACACTGTTTGTATTCGACTAATTATCATTATTATTAATAGCTTAATTAGCGTAAGGTTATTGTGCATGCATTTTGGGGCACATCTGTTTGGGATCGCAATAAATTTTCAGTTAGGATCCTGAAGCAAAGTTTGATTAAGCACGATGGTATTTCTTTTTGGATTGAGTGCCGAATTTTACGGATGAGGAAGGAATTCTCTTCTTCTAGATTTGATTCTATGGCCAGCTAACTTCTACAGTAACTAAATTATATCAATTTTAGTATCTTAATGTCACTATTACTGAGAGTTGCCTTTGCGTAGGACTTAATTAAACTTTAAGAGACATTTCCTGTACCAGTACCATAGATGAGCAATGACATTTATTAGTTTATCCATGGCTCTTAACACAAACATCATGATGCGTTCATCTCTTTCAGGGTCTGGTTAATCTATTATGGTTCAACAACCTCTTGCATCTCTGCCTTTGCATATTGGCAGCGTGAGAGAGAGACAAAAATGTAATAGTGACTATCTAATACAAGTAATTTTCATCTTTCGATAATCATACAACCAATGTCTGACTGCAGCTCTTTGCACGAAAAGGAAGAGGTTGATAGACTCTTCTGCTTGAATTATGGCAGCTGGTTGTTGAATCATCAACAATGTCAATGCATTTCAAACATGATCCTGAGATTTTTAATTCGAAAACTACAAAATGAAATATTTATCTTTTCTCTGGTAGAATTTAACACAGGTCAAAGTAGGGATAAGTTTACAAATTTATCAAAAAAAAAATGTGGTGGTAGGAGGAAGGTTTTTTGTTTTGCTAGCTGCTCATAACTTTCTTAATGAGTTAATGCTAGTAATTAGGAAATCATAGAAAAAGGTTAGGATATGTATGCATTACCTAAAGAAGAACACTGGGTCTCTCCTTCGATCGAGTTCATTGCTGTCAAAACAAAAATGAACCTGAACATGAAGGTCATGAAGAGCAGGGAATAGAAGACCATCTTATAAGAAAACCTCCTCGACGCAGCCTTCAATTTGATGAGCTCCCTCACTCCCTTCCCCGGCAACACTGTCACCTGCCTCATGCTCGGCGATATGTGGAGTTGCATGGTAATGCCACCAAGGAATCCAATCCACTCACAAACCAAAAAAAAAAAACTTCCCTCCTCCTAGCTACGATCAGTTCTTTGCATCACGGAGAAAGTAAAAGGAGGGCAGTTCTGCTGCCCAGGTTGCTTTCCACCACCTACCATTTCTTAGCATTTGGATTAATGTTTTTCAGCCAAAGCATGAGCATTTGAAGGCAAGTTGTTCGAGAAAGGGGCTCCCGTTCAACAGCCATAAATAGAAGTTTCTGAGAATATTTATTATTATTATTATTTTCAACTAGTTAATCAGACCTTACGGTTTTCAGTCTCTTATCTTGAGTTTGAAGCATTGAAAGCTTACGATCGTATATAATAAATCAAGAACAGATGAGAAGCTGCTGTCTGACTTTTGTTAATCTTTTGTGTCATTCAGGGTTCCTTTACCTACAAATAAAGGAGGGTAAGTTAACTAGCCAAACCAGGTCCCTTCCATGGATGGGGACTGTCCAACCATGAGGCTCTAGTTTTTTTTTCTTCTCCCTTCTCTCAACAACTTCACTTTTTTTTGTGTCAACATGGTGTATCTCGTACGAATGGAATGCAATTACATTTCTCTTTGATTTGTGGCAAGAATAATAATCGATATAATAATTAAATTTTAAATGTTCAATTATGGATTAGCAATGGCTTAATTAATTATATGAGCAATATGAGCATAATTGGAGAAACTCTTAATCACAATGTCCTAAACTCTATACATTTGTTATAGAAGGATGATGAATCTATTGTTATTATCTTTGGCATCTCGAATATTTAAATAGATCACCATAAAATATAATTCACTAGTATTAATTTCTCACAAAAAGAAAATGAGTAATCAATTTTAGTCACAATAAGTCTAACATACTATTATTGATACTACTATATTTTTCATTTCATATCATAGAACTAGAAATTAAGAATGGTCAAACAAAGTCAATAAGGCTCCTTTGAATATTCGAGCCAGAAAAACCAGATAGGATGGTTTAGTATGGATAGACCCCCGAGCCGAGACAGATTGGCTCTGTCAGTAGGTAAACTCCCGAGTCGAGACAGATCGGCTCTGTCAGCAGGTAAGCTCCCGAGTCGAGACAGATCAGCTCTGTCATCAAGTAGACTCCTTAGTCGAGGCGGATCAGCTCCGTCATCAGGCAGGTTCCCGAGCTGAAGTAGATCGGCTCGGTCGATAGTCAGATTCCCGAACTGAGATAGGTCAGTTCGATCAATCGGTATACCCCTGAGCTAAGCAAAACAACTCAGCACTTAGGGAAAGCTCACGTCCTTTTTAACAAGGACCCCGCAGAAGATTCCTCCCCTTAAATGGTTAGAAGTTGGCACATACGAGGTTGTTAAGGGATAAAAAGACTCCTGTCC
>JBAMHZ010000060.1:71216-82502 GCA_037177395.1 Alpinia galanga | reverse complement strand
TAAAAAAAAACTTTAAATTAGTCATGCATGTTCTCAATAATATATATATATATGCTTTAGTAATTACTAAACTCCAAAATTCCTTAAGTTGCTTGCTTCTTTTTTGGGTAATCCCATTCTTAATCTATCGAATAATTACTTCTCGTGAAGTTAATTATATGTCCGACGAAAGAAGGGTCAATCTAATGTTAAATCAAAACAGGCATAAGTAACTAACCATATATATCATTCAGATCTTGCAAGCTAAGCAAGTCAGTGATTTGTGATCATGGCAATATATCAGTTAATTAAAAGGCTAACTGATAATGATTAGTTGTAAAGCTTTTATCACTGTTCGAGTGGAAAATGAAGTGCCATCATCTGCTTACTCCGAGCCATAATATGACAACAAAGGAATAGCGATTTGTCATACATTTAAATTCCATTGGTGTAATATATTATAATATATTGTATTATCTAATAATAAAGTTAAGATAGACGAGGGTGGATATATATATAATTAAGAAGTTCTAATCTATCGACTATTCCAGGGGACAATCCAACAGACAAACAGGTAAGGTACCTGTCAGTCCATTCCTATTGTCCTTAATCATTATATATCTATCTATTTATCAATATATAATTATGTTAATTAAAATTGTGGTATTGAAGGCAATGCGATGTCAAATCAAATACAACTAACTCATTGTAATCGAGGTATATACCAATGAATATGATTATGAGCTAGAGAGTCACAAATTTATTTACTTAATTGGTATTATTGGTAGTATTTTGTCCTAAAAGATAACTTCAGCCGACTTTGCCGATGATAATATTAATAATTTTCTTTTACAAGAAATGAAAATTTTTGTGTGCTTTAATTTCCATGAAAAAGATGGTCGAGTAGATCGATAATTGATTGTTATTATGTCATTGTTTGGAAAACTATTAGTCTTCAATGCCTGTTATTATCGACGCTATTGTGCCATGCGTAATCATCAATCAAACGTAAAAACTGATGCAAATTCCGCATCGATACAGCGGACCTGCACAATTAGTTGTAATCAAATATATCAAATCGCAATTACTAGATGTTGATGATCAACCTACTCATATTAATTGGCAGTTCAAGCGCCACCTTTGATAAAATACAAATAAAAATAAAATTAAAATTAAAAATCAGCATAGTGAATTGATTTGGATGAGTCACACGTACATTCTCTGGACATTGCCAATTATTTTGCTTCCATTAGTGATATTCTTTCTCTTTTCCTAACTCCAAGATGATATATATGAAGCATTTTTGGGCGAAGAATATTGAGATGCATTTATTATTATTATTTTTATTATTATTTTGAGAAAGGTAGATACAAGATGAATTGTTCTCCATTTACAGTAAGGATCGATACCTATATTTTTAGATATGATCTGAAGAAAACTGAATGTCCACTTAACCATAAATAGGCAGTAGTGAATATATGGAATGGATTTTGCACTTTAATAAGTAAAGTAACTAGATATTTCACCTTAAATTTTAAATTTTTTTAAAAAATATCCTAAACTTAACTTAAATCTGATCCGGATCATTGTCGGTCCGTCATCAGTAAGTTTTCACCTTCAGCTTAATTAATTCTCCCAATCCACTTCAACTAACATTAACAACTCCCAAGCTACACTCTGCCCTCCTTCGCCACCTTCCCATTGGCTTATTTAACTGGGACTCAGCCTCCCGACCAATCCGCCCTCACCACCGCTGTCGCCGGCCGATCGAGTTCCTCGCCTAACAATTAACTGCGGCGACGGCGACGGCGACGGCGACGGCAACGTGAGATGGGATGCCCCCCTCCGCCCTCCATAATGATGGTGAGGCCGTTCACCGCCGCCCCCGCCGGCGACGTGGAGCCCGTCCTGATGCACAAGTCCAATCGCCCCGCAACGCGTGGCGCCGTCTTAATTGCTCGACGCCTCGCCGCCATCTTTTCCCCTCCCTCTTGCCATCGCCTGTCATTAATAGCATCCGCATCGTGATAGTAGTAATGCTGTGTGTGCATCTTCACATGCTGTCGTATTTGTTTCTTCGCTTCTCTGATATCGTCTGTCGGTTAATCAATTAATTCGGGAGGGGGAGTGAGTAAGTAGGTAGGGGCTACGCCGGAGAGGGAGTGAGTCACCTGCGAGCGCAGCCATAGCCGCCATTTCCATACTCAACCTCAACCCCGCTTCCTCTCCTACGTTACTTTTTCCAAACCTGCATATATTATATATACAAACACACGTATATGCTCACTCACTCTAGTTTGTTCTTTCTGAGACTGATCGCTCAAGTCTACCCAAGGACGAGAAGATTCTAATTAATATTTTATAGACAGAATCCTCCAGCCATATATATATACATATATATATATATGCCGAGTATGCTGCAGGAGATAGCTAGATCGGTAGTGCAAGGAGAAAAAGAGGCACAACTTTGTCTCTGTTTTGCGTCAAACAGGGAAGTGAAGGGACACATGGATATCTTGGTGGCGGCCTCGCCGGAGGAGGTGCCGGCGGGAGTGGTTATCAGGGAGTACGATGCCGGGCGCGACCGGGAAGGCGCGGAGGCGGTGGAGCGGCTGTGCGACGTTGGGACCTGCTCCGGTGCCATGTCGCTCTTCACCGATCTCCTTGGCGACCCTCTCTGCCGCGTCCGCCACTCTCCTCCCTTCCTCATGCTCGTCCGTACCTCTGGCTCTTCCCAGATTTATGTTTTTTTTTGTTATTGTTAAAACAAAACCAATTTTAGTTTAATTTTTTCTACCTCATTAATGAGTAAAATTTTAATTTGAGGAAATCAGGTAGCGGAGGTGATTCATGGCCCGCAGAGGGAGATCGTTGGGCTGGTCCGCGGGTGCATCAAAACTGTGGCCTGCGGCGCCACCAAGAATCATCCTTCCTTAACTTCCTGCGAGAAGCACCGCGCCGTCTCCATCTACGCCAAGGTCGCCTACCTTCTCGGCCTACGCGTCTCCCCTCTCCACCGGTAACGTAACTGTTACCGCTGCCTCTTCAATACTCATCGTTATGCGCCATTAAGCGGCTTAATTCACTGTTAACTAGGCGGCGGGGAATCGCGCTTAATCTGGTCCAACGAATGGAGGAGTGGTTTAAGGCGAAGGGAGCGGATTACGCTTACATGGCGACGGAGAAGGACAACGAGGCGTCGCTCCGTCTCTTCACCGGGCGGTGCGGCTACTCCAAGTTCCGCACGCCGGCCATCCTCGTGCATCCTGTGTTCGCCCACCGCCTCCCGCTCCCGCCGCGCGTCGCCGTGCTGCATCTCCCTCTCTCCGACGCCGAGGAGCTCTACCGCCGCCAGTTCGGTGCCACTGAGTTCTTCCCTCGCGACATCGACGCGGTGCTTACCAACCCGCTCTCGCTGGGGACGTTCCTCGCCGTCCCCTCTGGATGCTCTGCCGCGGCGAGGTGGTCGGGGGCGGCGGCTTTCCTGGCGGACCTGCCGGAGTCGTGGGCTGTGGTGAGCGTGTGGAACTCGAAGGAGGTGTTCCGAATGGAGGTGCGGGGGGCGGAATGGTGGCGGCGGGGGCTGGCGCGGGCGAGCCGAGCGGTGGACCGCGCGCTGCCGTGGTTGCGGATCCCGTCGGTGCCGAACTTATTCCGCCCTTTCGGGATGTACCTGTTGTACGGGATCGGCGGGGAGGGACCTGCTGCCGCGGAGTATGTGCGGGTGCTGTGCCGGCACGCGCACAACATGGCGAGGGGGGACGCCGAGTGCCGGGTCATTGCGGCGGAGGTGGCAGAGTGCGACCCGCTCCGCCAGGGGATTCCTTCCTGGAGCAGGCTATCTTGCGCCGAGGACGTGTGGTGCGTCAAGCGGCTCTCCGAAGAGTATGGCAACGGGGCGCTCGGCGACTGGACCAAAGCGCCACCCTCGCCGTCCATCTTCGTAGATCCCAGGGAGTTCTGAATCCGACGGCCTTGCATCGGCTCCTTTTCCAGCCACCACGACTCGCTCAGTTTGGGGTTTAATTTTTCCGTGACGCAGTGAGTCGTAACAGTGGCATGCATATCGCTATCGGTTTTGTAATTGGAGTCGGATCTTGTTTATAACACTCCTTCCCGGAAAGGATATCCGCTTTGCAATGGAGCCGCTAAGAATCAATTAATGAGAGTTTTCATCTTTTACATCAATTAGAAAAATCAATTAATGTGCTTTACAAGCAAAAAATATATATAAAAAAAATCTAACTCATCTTAATGAATTATTTCTTTACACGTACCATCAAAAACCATATTCGATTCTTCCACTCTAACAGGTAATATAGCTAGTCTGTGATGCTAATTGGATGTCGAAGATAATATATATTCTCAAGGTAATCTTATACTTAGGTGAAAATGATCCATATTCTAAATTTCAGTCTTTTCTCTAATTCAGTTCAAATTCATAACAATGCAATTAAAAACTAGATATTCAACTCATAACACAGCCAAATTTAAAAGTGGAGCTCTACCAATTGAGCTCTATAGTCCCTAAGCCAAGTGGGATATGCACGAAATAATCAAATGCACATGCATCTTGGTCTTGAACAAAAAAAGTTCACCTCAATCGCCAGAGTTAATAGATTGTATTGCATTTTCAAGTGTACATGCATGTTTACACTTGTCTTCTTTAAACAATTTTCAATGATTATTCAAAAGTGAAGAAAAAGAAGATAACAAGTTCGGCCTAACACTAAGCACAGTATCAGTGTTAATTAGCAGAGTGCTTTTGCTTTTGTTGTGTTTTTAATTTCCTCATGCAGCACCAGAAGATCCAATTACGAGCCATATCCCTAAATCTAAGGCCAAGTGCGAGAGTCAAACGATCCCTATATTCTTTTCTGATATTCTGATAAAAAAGAACATTCTTTTGATGTGTGTGTATATATATAATAATAAGAACTTCCTAGCTATAACATTCGTCTCTTTCTTTCTTTTGTTTGGCACGGTCAATTAATTAAGGACTGTTCCTGCTTAAGATATCGTTAATGTTTCTTGTTAGTGCATGCTCAACGTGTCGAGAAATCAAATTGGAGGTTAATAATCTACTAATTTAAAACGGTTAAAAAGGCATGGATATAGTTTTTATTATCAGTTTTTTTTTTAATTTATCATTTGTCCATTTACTATTAATTTCCTTTTTAAAAGGGATGGATATTATATCTCTGCGCTGCCTTGGCGAGTCAATAAAGCTAGAGGTCACTTCTTAAAGGCAAAGCATAAGCACATAAAAGACTTGACTCGAATTTGTTAATTAATTAATATTTCACTCCCCCCATAATAAAGACTTTGAGTCGAGTTTGTCAACTATCAACGCTAATTGATATTTCACACCCCACTAATTAACCACCAACCTGTCCGGTCTTTGCCTAATTAATCTTTTTTTTTTTTTACCTTTTTCTTAGGCATCCGCGTTGAGTCATCACTTTTAATTAAGGATGGCTAATTAAACCAACCACTACTACGAACCAGACAACTTTAGATTGAATCGCTAATGGACCCACTGTAGTTTGGAAAAGGAGTTGCATGGAATAAGTTCATTGGAAATTAAAAAAAAACAAAAACAAAAAAATTGGAAGCTTGGGAATGATCACGTACCATTTTATGGAGCAATATTGTCATTCTTTTTTAAGTGGTTATTATTATTATTATTGTACTTTATTGTGAGAATTTTAAATTATATATCGAATTTGACCTCTTCTACCGAGTGCTACTGCTCATTCAAATGTGGTGTGCCATGCAATTATTTTGACTTGAATTGAATTGGTGAAATCTCAAACTCTATGTAATAATAGTAGAAACAAATTAAATTAAGGTGAAAGGATCGTGTTGACTGGGCCACATTCAGTAAATTAATAAATATGAAAAAGAAGTTCCACAGCTTTAGTAAGAACAATAATTGAAACGTTGAGATTCATCTATGATAATTAATCAATGAATAATTCTCTTCTACAAGGAATTGGTTTTGTCAATATATTAACTTATTTTCAATAAATAAATAATCAATTAATTGATTGATTGATTAAGCCGGAACGAGGAGTCTGGGTTTCTTCAAAGCCAGCGGACTCTGCGCCTCCTCCTCTTCCTCCGCTGCCGCCATCAAGCAACGCTTGACGCGGTCAAATTCTATCTCTGGCGGTGCCGGCACGTTCAGATCGAACCCCTTGTGGCTCGATCCCGCATCCTCCGACGCCGTCACCGCGGCGCTGCCGAGGCTTCCGTCGTAGTGGCACCTCTTGTGCCCGCCGAGCGCCTGCCCGGACGGGAACGTCTTCTGGCACACCGAGCACCGGTGCACTCTCCCGCCTCCCGCAGCTGTGGCTTCGCCGCAGGAAGACCCCGTGGACGTCGCGGCCGCAGATGTCTCGTAGGTGGTGGGCTTCCGATGGCTGGCCTTGTGCCCGCCGAGGGCCTGGTACGACGCGAAGGCCTTTCCGCAGATGGAACACTTGTGCTCGGCCTTCGCCGGAGCCACCCACTCGGTCAACGTCGGCGGTCGGAGTCCGCCTCGGGCGAGCATCACTAGACACCAGGCCAAGTACTCTTCCTCAGTGGGCGGGCGGTCGAGGAAGCGGTTGAGCTTGGACCGCTTCTTCTTTGTCCATCCTTCGATTTGCGGAAGCGAGGACTCCTCCTCGTAGCTCATCTCCGGCGATATGGTGGCGGATGATCCCGTCTCGACTGCCATATATAGCATCTGGAGGATCGGAATTGATGATAATTAGAAGCCGAGAGTTGGCTGATATATAGGAAATTTGGACAGCAAGAATCGTTGAACTTGGCCGCTGCTTACTTTGAACTGTCACAGCTACAGTTGACTTCAACAATACGGCTAGAAGTGGTAACTTGGAGAGTGCAAAGTATATGGACCATTGGCTAGTCAGCAATTAACGAACATGTACAAAACAGCTACGATCATGTCATATACACTCTGTTTAATCCTAAAGAGAAGGAAAAGAAAAATAAGGAAGGAGGAAAAGTCTAGTACGTAGCAGGAAGGAAGGAATGGGTTGGCTGGAGCCAGAGAGCAAGGAGCGTTGGGTGGAGGTGGAGACTGATTTCTAGCTGGCCTGGCGGCTACTAATCCTAAGAAATTAAAGACGACTGAATCTGATGGCTGGTCAGAGGAGAGGAAGTAATATAATTAATTAATTAATTCGGGCGTCTGCATGCGTCGGCAGTGGCGTTGTTGTGCGTTGGAGCGATGTATAGATGGTGTTTGTTTGTTTGTCTCTGTGCATGCATGCGTAGAAAGGATGGAGTTGAAGGAAGAAGAGTATGACTTTGATTTGTTCTGGAAGGAGAACAATTTGCTGTAGGTTGCTTCGTGTGTTCCTCAACCGTCGACTGCTGTAAGAAGAATTAACAAGGCAGACACTCTTTTCAGATGAAGCCTCCACGAAACACACCTATTTTTTTTATAGCAAAAATATAGTTTAATTAATTCCAGAATTCAAAGCAATTATTATTATCATTATTATTATTTATTATAAATTAAAAGTAATGTGTTGATTATAGCTTACTTTATTCATATTTTTTTAAAGATAATAATTTTAATAGAAATTATGCTCATATTCATGTGATGCAACTCGCGGCCGTTCGTTTGGAGGGTCGAAGATCCACCATCCATGTGTAAGTAAAAGCAATGCGTCTGCACCTTCTTCACTCTCACACTGTTTCCCCCACAAGCTCACTCTTCTCCGGTATGCTTCCACTCTCTTTCCCCCACAAGGCCCCTCTTATACGCTCCCCTCTTCTTCTGCAGCCGTCGTCGACGTCGCGGCCCTCCCCATCCCTTCTTTGCCTCCATAAATTACCCTTTCGCCTCTCTTCCATCCGATCCATGGCCTCCGAAGGAGCAGAGGACCCCCGCCTGGAGCGGATCGCCTCCACCATACGCGTCATCCCCGACTTCCCCAAGCCGGGTAAGCGATCTTAACAGTTGTAGTGCATTGGCGCGACTTTGAAGTCCTTTTTCTCGGATCGGGGCTCCATGAGGTGTTATGGCTAGTTCTTGTGTGTGTGTGTTTTTGCCTGATAGGTTGGGTTGGGTGTAGGTATCTTGTTTCAGGACATTACAACCCTGTTGCTAGAACCCGAGGCGTTTAGAGATACGATTGATATGCTCGTAGAGAGATACAGAGATAAAGGAATCTCGGTGGTTGCAGGTAAATGTTTTCGTTAAACTGAAAAGTAAAATATTGTTCTTCTTTGCTTGCTGTTTTGTTGGATGTCATGTTTTTTTTTTTTGGCTTTTGAAACGCATGAATATCAGCTTTCCTTTCTTCGTGTTTATTTCATTCACAGAACATGATTACCACTAAGAATGATTAGAAATCTGAAGAATTCCAAGAGGAATAACTGAAGATGGTTCTATCGGCTTAACTAAGATTAGAAAGGCGACTAACCTAGAAAAGCCAAGACTTTTGTATTGGAATGAGCAAAGCACTCACTTCATGTTACTTTTTCTTGATTAAGCTTCTTTTTTCTCTGTATATGTTTCTGACGATTAGCTTTCTGTCTTGACGGCTTGATTATGTATTATGTGGATATGGGAAAAATCTAAGCTGCAGTTATCAATATGACACCCAACTTGAGTTGCTTTCATATTATGTTCTCTGTTTTGCACGATGGAGCATAATTTATTCTCATCACTGCTGAATTCTATTGGAGTCTCTTAAACTTCCTCAAGTTCAACTTTGCTCCCACTGCTTTCCTGCAAAAAAAAACTCTTTCTCTAAGAATACAGCATGTCTCGAAACAAATACCTTTTGTTCCAAAGGATGATAGAATTGGTAACCTTTTGTTTCCTTAGGGTATCCAATAAATAGATATCTATCAGACTTAGAGTCCAACTTGTCTGATATAGTCTTCTTCACATAAGCAAGACAATTCATATCTTCAAATAAGATAGATAAGGTTTCTTACCAATCCATATCTTATATGGAGTAGTAGAGATTGCCTTAGTCGAGACTCTGTTTAGCAAGTAGACAGCTGTCTCGAGTACGTAACCCCAAAAGGATTTGGGAAGACTCATATGATCCATTATCGACCTAACCATGTCTAACGAGGTTCAATTTTGCCTTTCCGATACACTATTGTGTTGTGGTGTATAAGGCGGAGTGCATTGAGACAATATTCCATTATCCCTTAGATAATCACGAAACTCTTGACTTAAGTATTCACCACCTCGATCGGATTGAAATATTTTAATACTTTTATCAAGCTATTTCTCTACTTCATTTCTGAATCCTTTGAACTTTTCAAATGCCTTAGATTTATATCTCATAAGATATATCCAAATTGTGAGTGATCATCGATGAAGGTAATGAAGTAGCTACTTCCTCCTAGTGTCTGAGTTGTCATTGGTCCGCATACATCAGTATGTATAAAGCCAAGCAACTCTTGCACTAGTTCACCTTTTCTAGTAAAAGGTAACTTTGTCATCTTGCCTTTTAAGCATAAATCACATTTATTAAATGAATCCAATTCAGATGATTATAGAATTCCACACTTGTGTAATTTTGACATGCGCTTCTTACTTATATGGCCAAGGCGACAGTGCCATACGTAGGAAGATAACTAATTATCTAACCAAGTTCTTTTATTGCTCGCTTCGATATTGAGTATGTCACTGGATATATCTAACGTGTAGATCCCATTGCATAAAGTTATAATGTCAAAAGAACGTCATTTAAAGTTATTTAACAATAATTGTTACTAAAAGTTAAATGAAATCCCTTTCTATTTAAACAAGAAATAGAAACAATGTTCTTTATTAATGCAGGAACATAATAGCAATCATCTAATTCCAAGACAAGTCCAATAGGGAGCTTTAACAAATATGTCCCGATGGTCACAGCAGTAACCTTTGCTCTATTGCCAACTCGTAAATTTGATTCTCCCTTGACGAGTCTTCTACTATTCTTTAGCCTCTGTATGCCATTATATATATGTGAGCTACACCCATTATCCAATACCCAAGTGTCTGAGGAAATAGTATGACACTCAATAACGAAGATACTTGAAGAGGATGGGGCATCAGATGCCTTCTTCTTCTTCATGGACTTAAGATAAATCTTGTAGTTACTTCGTCAGTGCCCATCTTTGCTATAATGATGGCAAGAACCCTTTGAGTAGACTCATCTTTCTTGGTCTTCTTCTTCCCTTTGTGCCCATCTTTGCTACAGTGATGGGGCATCAGATGCCTTCTTCTTCATGGACTCAAGATAAATTTTGCAGTTATTTTGTCAGTGCCCATCTTTGCTACAATGATGGCAAGAACCCTTTGAGTAGACTCTTCTTTCTTGGTCTTCTTTTTCCCTTTGTGTTGGGTCTTTGATTTCCTCTTAGAACCTTTTTTTGAGGAATCAACTAATAGCATCGTCTTCTATTCACTCTTCACAGAAGGCTCCACAGTCTTAAGCATGTTGATCAATTTAGCAATGGTGGACTCAATATTGTTCATCTTATAGTTCATCACAAATTGTGAGTAACCTTTGAATAAACTGTGCAGAATTAAGTCAATACTTAATTCGTGATCCATCGCAAACTCTAATGATCCCAGCTGCTCAATATAGCCGTTCATTTTTAGCACATACTGTATTGCAGATGAACCCTCCTGCATCTTTGAGCTGAATAAAAGCTTTGTGATTTCGAACCTTTCGGATCTAGCTTGCTCATCAAATAGTTCACGAAGATGAAATATTATAGTATAAACATCTAGATACTCATACTGCTTCTGAAGCTCAGGAGTCATAGAGGTTAACATTATGCAGCTAACAAGCTCAGAATCAAACAAGTGCTTCTTGTAGACCAACTTTTGGTTATCAGTAGCACTTTCTATTGGAGCATCGGGAAGAGGCTCTTCGAGGACATAAGTTACCTAGCCAATCCAAGATTTGAGAACTTTATATTTCAGATTTGAGAACAATTTTCAAATTCCTTAGCCAATCCAAGAAGTTTAGCTCAGTAGTTTGTTCGAATACATAATCGAACGTAATGTTAATGACATCGTGATCAGAGAATTAACCTAGAAATATAAAATGAGTGCATAAGAGAGAAATGATTTATTTCATGAATGTAAACAATTTACATACTTACGAAATTTCACTTATTTTTCAAATTCAAGAGCCCTTACTTTGAATTTGGGAGATTATAGGTTTTCTTCAAGTGAGTTTATATCCACTATAGATAAGAACAACATTGACATTGGACCGCTCAGGGGGGGGGGGGGGGCTCCTGTTGCTGCTGGATGTTCACGCAAATGGA
>JBAMHZ010000060.1:55329-71116 GCA_037177395.1 Alpinia galanga | reverse complement strand
CTCGAAGGAGGTGTTCCGGATGGAGGTGCGGGGTGCGGGACGGTGGCGGCGGGGGTTGGCGCGGATGAGCCGGGCGGTGGACTGGGCGCTGCCGTGGCTGCGGATCCCGTCCGTGCCGGACTTATTCCGGCCGTTCGGTATGTACTTGTTGTACGGGATCGGCGGGGACGGGCCAGCGGCGGCGGAGCATGTACAGGCGCTTTGCCGGCACGCTCACAACATGGCCAGGCGGGACGCTGACTGCCGGGTGGTTGCGGCGGAGGTTGCGGAGTGCGACCCACTCCGCCGGGGGATTCCCTACTGGGGCAGGCTGTCGTGCGCTGAGGACATATGGTGCGCGAAGCGGCTCGCCGAAGAGTACGGCGATGGGACGCTCGGCGACTGGACCAAAGCGCCGCGACCGCCGTCCATCTTCGTAGATCCAAGGGAGTTCTAAATCCGACGGTCTGGGTTCTCGGCTTTTTGGACCGTCGCTAATCGTGCAATGCGGGGTTTAATTATGACCCAATGGTTTCGTTTTCTTTTAGGTAACGTAATTTTTCTTTGTCGTTGTAGCTTGTACCGGTGGCATATCGTTATCGGTTTTGTAAATGGAGTCGGATCTTGTTTACAGCACTTGTTAACGGAGTCGGATATCCGCTTTGCAATGGAGCTTTCCAAAGAACCAATTAACACGCGTTACTTGAAAGGGCTACTAAATTGCTAGATCTTTAACTTAATAAATATAGCACGAAGCACATTGTTCACTTAATGCAAGATAAAGTGCATACAATTTCTGCGTTGTTGAATCAATAAAGCTTAAAGGTTATTTCTTAAATTTAAGATTTGGCTCAAGTTCGTTGTCAACGTCAATTAGTATTTCTTTCCCCCAATTTTAAAGCTTAATCACCAACTATAAATATGATTTTAGAATAAAGTCGAGGAATTTGGGATGTCGAGTTATAAAATTGGTGAAGTTGAGTTGTGTTGGATTTACAATTCAACCTCGACAACATCGTCTTCTCCTTGATTAACTCTCATAGTTACGCATAGGTGACAAGTCTCTCGGGGTGCAATTTTATGTTGGTCTGTGCCATAATTAGTTTAGTTTGTGGAGGTAACTTTACTGCTTACACAATGAAATTCATGTACTATACAATCAAGGAATGAATAATTATAATTATAATTATATTCTCTCTACAAAGAACTATTTTGAAATGAGTATTAATTTAATTCTTTTCAATTAAAAATGTAATAAATAAATAAATAAACGAATAAATCACACAATATATAAATTAAGCCGGGATGAGGAGTCTGGGTTTCTTCAAAGCCAGCGGACTCAGCACCTCCTCCTCCTCCTCCGCAGTCACCGCCGTCGTCAAGCAACGCGTGATGCGGTCGAACTCGATCTCTGGCGGAGCAGGCATGTTGAGATCGAATCCCCGATGGCTCGAGCCGGCCCCCTCCGACGTCGTCGCCACGGCGCTGCCGCTGCCGCTGCCGAGGCTTCCGTCGTAGTGGCATCTTTTGTGCCCACCAAGCGCCTGCCCTGACGGAAAGGTCTTCAGGCATACCGAGCACCGGTGCACCCTTCCGCCTCCCACAGTGCCAGCCGAGGAAGATCCGGTCGACGTGGCGGCGGCCGGGGGTTCGTTAGTGGTCGACTTCCGGTGGCTGGCTTTGTGACCTCCGAGGGCCTGGTACGAGGCGAAGGCCTTTCCGCAGACGGAGCACTTGTGCTCCAGCTTCGCCGGAGCAACTGTCTCGGTCAACGGCGGCGGGCGTGGTCCGCCGCGAGCGAGCATGACTAGACACCAGGCCAGATACTCTTCTTCTGTGGGCCGGCGGTCGAAGAGGCGGTTGCGCTTGGAGCGCTTCTTCCTCGCCAACCCTTCGATTTGCTGAAGCGAGGACTCCTCGTCGCTCATCTCTGGCGAGATTGTGGCGGATGAAGCCATCTCGGTTGCCGTAGAATTTGGAGGATTGGAAATAATGAAAATTAGACGCGGATGGATGGTATATAGAAGTTAGGAAGAGTAGTTGAACTTTTCAGCTGCTTAACTTTGAACTGTCACAACTACGGCTGACTTCAAACATTTAACAACTAGTGGCCACTAGATGGGGATAGATATGATCACATAGACCTAACTTTAATCCTAAAGTGAAGGAAAATAGAACAGAGTAAGTAAAGTCAACTGGTAGGAAAGAGCAAGGGGGTTGCCTGGAGCCAGAGAGGAAGGAGAGCAGTGAGTTAGGTGGAGATGGAGATTGATTACTGGTTTACTAATTCTAAGAAGATGCCTGAACCTGATGACTTTGTCACAGAGTGTAAATGAGGCGTCGGCAATGCTCTTCTTCTGCGTCATGGAGAGTTTGTCATTTTGGTAACGCTGGCTGCAAATGTTGGTGTTGAAAGAGGAAGAGTATAATTTTGAATTCAACATCTAGATGTATGTTCCACTTCCATGTGTTCCTCATTTCGGTAGAAAAGCCGCCCACGTTTATTATGCTTTTTCCCTTGCGGGTTCTAAGTAATAAAATTGTCTGGGAGTCAAGAGAGACGACAAAGAATTTGTTAGGCACTCTGTTTAAAATGTAGAATGAAGACCCTAGGCATTATTCTCCTTGTCGAGTCAATCTACATGTGTCAATTATTTCCTTTGTTACAGCTAAAGAAATAGACCATATCTAGCCAAACAAAAAAGGAAGAGCACGACATTCCATGTGTGATGTGATCCCCTACAATTTCACAAATAAACTGTGAGTAAAAAAATTTAACCTACAATATTATTTTAATTATGAAAGGTTATTTTGTTTTCATCGAATAAAGATATTGATACGCGCAAGAATTATTCTAGATCTAAAAATTAGCCGAATTAGCAGCTAACTAAATTAGATCGTCGAAACTTTTCTTGATAAGAGACTATTATTATGTTTCAGTAGGAGATCCTTATCTATTTTGATAGGAGATCGTTATTATATCTCGGCATGAGATCCTCATTTGTCTCGGCATGAGACTCTCATTTATCTCGGTAGGAGATTCTCATCTGTCTCAATAGGGACCATTAATATGTCTGTCTCAACAAGAGACCATTAATATGTCTCGGTAGGAAATCTTTATCTGTCTCAACAGGAAATCATTATTATGTCTTGGAAGGAGATTCTCATCTGTCTCGACAGGATACCATTATTATGCTTTGGTAAGACACCTTCATTTGTCTCGACAGGAGATTGTTATTATGCTTCGGCAGGAGATCCTCATCTGTCTCGACAGGAAACCGTTATTATGTCTCAGCAAGAAACATCTTGTTTAATTGGGCTACTTCAGAAAGACATTATCAAATCAGGGTACATCACTCCAAGACATATGCTCTCTGATAGTATTCTACCTATTCTATAGATATTAATGAGGTATGATATTTCTATAGCATATGACTTATAATATTTATAGAGAAATGTCAACTACGAGGACAAGTATTTTTTTTATTTTTATTTTTCCTAATCATATCCATGACTAGGAAAAATAAAATTAAAAAAAATAATTACCCGTGACTGGACTTTACCTCTCAACGTGTGATCCATTCCATTATATCCTCCTCTGGATCTCTCGGCGCAACAGATATTGAGCAGGTGAGCGCTGAATTTGTCTAAGAATCTAGAATAAAATTTTTTAGATTGAGACATGTACAAAACACAGGAATGCATGCGCACGACGTTGAGAATCCCAGTCAGTCAGCATCTCATGCAGTTGCCTCCCCTTTGGCGGATAGTCGGTACTCCTTGTAGAGATGCCGCCGCAAGCAGCCACTGGGATTGGGATGCCGTCGGAGTGAGTTCGGTCGGGTTAGCGTTAGCGTGATCGAGTGGGCGGTGGCCAGTGGGAGTCGAGGAACAGGAGCAGCAACTGGAAAATTTTGTTTTCTTTTTATTGAGCGTTTAGGAAAACTAATTGATGAGTTTAATTGGGACTATAATCTGGACGTGGTAATTTTGCTGATAGATTCGTTTATAATTGTTCATAGATTTCATAAAATTCAAAGTTCATAATAAATTAGTCCTGTAGATTAAAAAAAATGACATTTTATATAAGAGAGCATTATCCAACCACGCACGATAAAGCCTATCGACCTAACCAGATTCAGACATTCAGTTAATTTGGAAGGTTGAAGATCCAAGTGTAAGTTGCCATTTATCACGCTGGCTTTACCTTCGCCGTAATTTTCCACTGGTTTTTCTCCCGCAAGGCCGTGCGACACCTGGTCTCCTCTCCCCTCCCCTACCCTCTTTTTCGGCCGCCGTCATCGCCGTCGCCGCCCTTTCTTTCCCTTCTTCGCTTCACTAAACCCTTTCGCCTCTTTTGCAAGCGATTCATGGCATCCGAAGGAGCAGAAGATCTCCGCCTGCCGCGGATTGCCTCCTCCATACGCGTCATCCCTGACTTCCCCAAGCCGGGTAAGCGATCTTCAAAATTGTAGTTCCATTAGTCAGAGCACCGTGGCTCCATGAGGTGTTGTGACGTGGTCGTTTTGGTGTCTGATCGGTTGGGTTGGGTGTAGGTATTTTGTTTCAGGATATTACGACCATGTTGCTGGATCCTGAGGCGTTTAGGGATACGATTGATCTTTTCGTAGAGCGATACAGAGATAAAGAAATTTCGGTGGTCGCAGGTAATTGTTTTTGTTGCGCTGTTGAAAAGTAAATTGTCGTTCTGCTTCGCTTGCTGTTTGATCGGATGTGATGTTTCGTTTGGTTTTTGAAACGCATGACTGTCGGCTCTCCATTCTTCGTGTTTATTTCAGTTAAAGAACATTTTGATACAGTTAAGAATTATTAGGAATTCGTAGAATTCCAAACAGATTAAGTCAGGATGGTACTATCCTGTTAACTGAGATTAAGAAAGCAACTAACCTAAAAAAAACCAAGATTTTTCTATAGAGAATGAACAAAGTTGTCACCCGCTAGTATTTTTTTCCTTGATATTAAGCACTTTATCTCTGTATATTTTTCTGATGATTAGCTTTGTGTTTTGACGCCTCAATTATGTAAAACGTGGAGATTAGAAAAATTGAGGCATCCAACATGAATTGCTTTCATATAATGTTCTTTGTTTGCACGATTGAGCCTAATTTATTCTCATCATCTTTAAATTTTGTTTTATCAGATTATAACATGCAATGTATTTTTGGTTTCCAAATTAAATTATCATAAGAACACTATACTGAAATGAGATTTCTTATGGATATGACAGTAAGTATATCAGTAATTGGTTCAATTTCTTGATTGGATATAAATGATATATGCAGGTATTGAGGCAAGAGGATTTATATTTGGCCCTCCCATTGCATTGGCTATTGGAGCAAAGTTTGTTCCTATGCGAAAGCCAAAAAAGTTGCCTGGTATATTTTTTTCCTGTTACATCAGGTTTTTGTTAGTAGATAATATACTAATTTTTTTGTGGGCTTCAGGGGAAGTTATTTCTGAGGAATACTCGTTAGAATATGGTACAGACAAAATGGAGATGCATGTAGGAGCTGTTCAGGCAGGAGATCGGGCACTTGTTGTTGATGATTTAATTGCAACTGGTGGGACATTAGCTGCTGCTATGAGGCTCCTCGGTGGGTTTTTCTCTCTCTTTTTTTCACTGGTTCTCTTCAGTTTTCTGGTTTTTCTACCCAAAGTTTCTTTTACATGCTATCAGTAGCATATCTTACATATTAATGCTCACTTCTGCATGATCATGTTTAGAGAATAAACATCTATGATGTAAGAGTATTTTAACCATCTAGGATAGTTTAGGCTTTCCTATTATATTTTACAGATGTATAGGTTAAGTTTCCCTATCTCCCGTTGTTTCTTCCCTATTTTTTTATTGGCTTTAGACAAATTTTGAATCTGTTGTTTGGAACTTATTATTTGTGAACAAAAATGTAATGAAAAATTCCAATCGTAGATGCTAATTGTAATTGAGTTGCCAATAAGTTTTTGCCTTGGTTTAGCACAATCTTTTGAAGTTGCCAATGCCAATCTAACTTACATATATGGTTGGGTTGGAAGTGATGAGGCTGGCTTAAATGATACCCATTCTAGTAGCATCTTAAGATTATCTGGGTAAAGCTTATCCATTGGTATCAGAGATTGCAAAATCTAACTACTCTAGTTGACACTTTACTTTTTGCTTTTTCTAACATCTTGTACTGCTACTAATTGTAAAGTTTGGGTGGTACTATTGCGATCTTGTTCCATCCTAACCCATCTAAGCCACATACAAACATATTTCCATTCCGTGATGCAAATTTGACCTTAAATGTAATGGTTACCTTCAATAGCTCGAATGCTGATATTGATGGATTATCATAACAATTTTATGTTGTTTGGCTATGATGCTAAACTATTATTGACACTTTTCCATCATCTTGCCTAGAAAACTAAATCATATCTATACAGTGTTACAACATATTTATCTGATAATATTGCTGTCTTGCTTCGTTTCAGAGATCATACATCTGTACTTTAAGCCAACGTTTGGGATCAATGACTAAACAAGGACAAATTATAATATTGCCCGTGTTCCATGGTTTGCATACTTATGCATGGAAAATGTGGCTGCACTTTCATTTGCTTTTGTTTTCCATGCTTTATCTGCCTGGTCATAGGGCCCGCAGATACCATTGACTAAATGGTATTAGTTCTGTTGATCAGACGTTTGTTCTACTTAGCACAAGATATTATCAAATTCCTTTGTTCTCTTACACATATATTACTGTCAGACTGACACTGGTATCGTAATTATTATTTCTCTCTGTCACTTGCAGAGCGTGTTGGAGCTAAAGTAGTTGAATGTGCTTGTGTCATTGAATTGCCAGAGCTAAAGGTTTGTTATCAACCATTAAGACTTCAGTTTTAATTGGGTGCATGATAAGCATTTGAGAAGGAAACATTAACTCTGTTTCCTCGCATTTCCTGCAAGCTAAGGAAATGCGAACTAAAAACGAAAAGATTTCTGCAATTATGCTTTCCTTTTGCTTTCTTTTGGTGGAAATGGAAGAACTGGAGGAAAGCCAACCAAAATTGCTTTCATCCAATTTAGGCTGAAAAAATACTATTCACACACACTGCTGATTAAATACAATACAATAACCAAGTTTTATCTCACTAGGTGGGGTTGACTATCACTGCTTATTAAATCTAACCTAATAAATTAGAACTTATTTGTTTTTAAAATCTAATTTTTATTTATATTTTAAAAATAATTTTAACAAATAATATTTTGAATTTTAAATTTTCCTTTCTTTTTTTCCTATTCTAGTGAAATCATTGGAAGGGAAACTCTTAATTTTGTTTTCTTCCCCCCATGGATATACAAATTAGAGATATCTTTATATCCTCTTTTCTATGATTTTTTTTTTCTATCATCTTTCTTTCCCTAGTTATGTCTTTTCCTTATAAGAAATTGGACCTAATGCACCAGGTCATTTGGAACATATTTTCCACAAGTTAGAGAGAAGTTCATATACTGTCATTCTTTATGGATTTAGCTAAAGCACAAGTCGATATATAAAAGGCTTTATAGAAAAGTTGGAAATTTTACAATCAGGCTGATCTTTGAAACTAGTTTAAATTCCATTCTGGGGACATTTTTTGAGAAAGTTGAGTGAATTTCTTGAATGCTAGGGCCTGTTTGGATTAAGATATTTGACGAGGCCATTGCTTTGGCTAGCAAGGAATTCTTAAAAGGTAGAGATTGTTTCACAAGAGGAATTGTATTTATCTGTAGAAAATAAATGAGCCCTTTTCCTTTTATCTATGTAAATAAGAGCAAGTCATTTATTTCATCTGCATGTTACAAAAATATAATATTATGAAAGAGAATGGTGTCTGATTTTAGTTGTTGCGGAATCATGGAGTTCAACTCTTCAAGGAAAGGGAAGATGCTAGTCTACACTGACTCAGGAATGAGTTCATTCCAGTTTAGTGTTTTTCCATGATAATTCTGTTATGAATAACCAAGCGGCTGTAGCTTATGCCTTCAACTATTTAACTTCCCATGAAAAAGTCACATCTTATATTGCTCAATGACAAATAAGAAATGATATTTTTGCTGGTTTGATAGGGGCGTGACAAACTGGATGGCAGGCCACTCTTTGTGCTGGTCAAAGCTGTTTAGTTCATCAAAACGAAGGATGCAGTTTATTGTAATTTGTAGATTCTTTAGCTGTGGCTTATTGTTCGATGGCGATGAGATGACCAAGGTTTATGGAGATTGCAAGTGGAATTTTACTTGAGTAAAACATTTAGAAATTTGATTTTGGAACCTAGATTATGTATGCACTAGTGGCTCGACTTTGTAATTTATCTGAATCTCTCTTTATCCGCATGCAAATGTTAAACCAAGCATAAAGTCAATAAAATCTCTGTCCGCCACTAGGGTTCATAATATCACTGTTCGCCATCTTCGTTTCATTCCAAAGCACCACTGTGAACAACAATACCTGGCTGGGCTACCTTAAGGATGTGCATTAGTTGTTCCACATTTCAAACCTAGAAGAATAACAAGCAATAAATCCTCAGTTTAGTTTGTTCATTAATCGTGACCATAGCATATAAATCCTTTTTTTTTTGTCCATTTTGCTTTTGGAAATGTTTATCTGGTGTGTATAGTTCGATTAAGTCTGTTCACTTTAACTAGTTTGTTTGGTTTGTCCCACCTACCTAATTTTCTAATTCTCTCCCCGATTTTGACTTGCTGACCTCTTCAATCTATAGGATGGACCGAGCGAACCAAGTCAAACATATGGATTAGTGAGGTTGGCGGATTGAGCAGTTAACCTGGATACACGGACTCATTCATTGGGCGGGTAATGGCGATGAACTGAGTAGATTGGACAAACTAAAAAAAAAAAAAAAAACCCATACTGAATGAGGTCACATTGAGCACACCGTGTATGTACTATATGAATAAATTAAAAAAAAAATCCATTTGGCATACCATTCCAGTAACTCAATAAAACAAACAAACAAAAAATCACTCCACTTATTATCCTATGTTCGCTCTCATTTCATTCTATCCTGTCTACTCCCACCAACGACAACCTTAGTTGTTTGGTCCATGAGATTACATACTGATGGCTCGTGGCTGTTTGTTGGTCTCATGAAAATCAAAATATCAGCTGAATTTGTCGCCAACACCGTGGTCTCGGATTCTTTTGTTTCCTAACTTAAGTTGCAGGTTCATCGCAGGAAGTGTTGCCTCACCAGGAGAGCTCAAAGCTTTGCACGCAACCTTGAGTAAGATGCATTAGTCTTGCTTCTTGATGCACTGATGACTTCTTTTGGGTTTGCTTAAGTTGATAATTTCTTTCCCTGACTCGATGTCACAATTCAGTAAACAAGAGAAACTAATGATTGTAGTTCTTTGAAAATGCTGTCATTTTCATCTCTTCTTATATTATACGAAAAGGCAATATACATTATGACATCCAAGAAATACAAATGAGGTCTAAATCTAAACTGACATTTTAACTTGTCGTTCACACTATCTATCATACATGATGCATTTAAATGATGGACTAGGACAGAGCTTCAAAGTTCAGTAATGCAAGAACATCAATATACAATCAGCCCTCTCACACTACAGCACAGCCTAAGGTTGAGCGGATCTACGGGGATTATCTGTCAACCAATTGTTTCACCGTGGATAGAAAGATAGAATTTTTAATTGAATTTTAGAATATCTGAGAAAAATATATATATGAGAAGGATCACAATGGTTAAGTGATCTTAGCTATTTAGCTGTTAGTCTCTGAAACCCATCCTATGGAAAATAGAGACTCCATTTCAGAAGGAAGTTGCATAATCTTTCCCCTGAAATCTGTGCTGTGGATACAGTTGATGTTTTCCATCGCTTGACAGAGCACCATGTTGAGTAAGTGTTGATGAGCCAGCTGCACTTGATGCAGTGAATTTTGAGGGAGGGGAAAAAAACTTGGGGATCAAATGAGCTGAAAGATGGGATGCAGCTGACTCAAAAGTCTCTGGATACGATGGTAGTTGAATGTCACCGCTGTTAAAAAAACAACAATGTTAAGTCGAGCTTACTACATGTGGAGCCAAAAGAAACCAAGTCAAGATCTCATATAACAAGCTTACATAGCAGATGCAGGCTTCCTTTTCACAAACAGGCAACGTTTTGGTTTGCCTCCATTGCTTGGACTGAAAGTATAATCCTGTGATATAAAAGAACATAATTTTTTTCAGCTTATCTAAAAATTCGAAACTAACATAATTCAGAAGTATCCAGAGGAACATTAAGACATGCATTGGATTCAATCTCTGTAATTGCCTGGACAGGACTATTAAGGCTGTGATGTTGGAAGCTTTGTAAAAAAGGATGCTCAAGCAACATATTAGCAGTTGGCCTCTCTGCAGGGTTCCTCCTGAAACAATACTGGAGGAAGTCCTTGCCCTGCCTGGACAAAGTCTCTGGTATTGGTGGATGATAATGCAAGACATTAAACATAGCTTGAGCCTGTATGAAGCACAAATAAATTTACCCCAGATCCGCATGGAAAAAGAGAGGTGACCATCTTTAAGCAAGCTAAAAAACAATTATGAATTGCTTTAAATATTTCACATGCTAAATTGCAATAGAAATAAAAGTTGCCAAATGGTATGTGAAAACCAAGGAGAGCAGTTTGAAATAATTGATTGTTCTTTTTTCAGAAGAAACTCTCAAGCTGAAATCAAAATAACAGAGTTGCAGAAAACCACAACATATCAATCCTTCAAGCACAAACAAGTACATTTTCCTTGGAATATGTTGCTACTTCACCAATTTACTTGTTTTTTCTTATATATGCATGATTAACCAATTAATTTCATAGGCATTGGCTGTTATCCCTTGCTCATCACCTCTGCTGAATATGTTCCAACCCCAAAAGCCATTTTAACAAACATGATGTTCCCATAGTTAGGGAACATTCAAATGTTTAGCATCATGCTAGAAACTCAAAAAAAAGAAGCAAAAATTCGTCCAGTAGATTGCATTCTTCCTATAACTTGAGCAAGTTATGCACTCGCTTCACCTTAGTAAGCCTAGTTCAAGAAACGAGGTAGTTTTGCCAAATTGTCAACATATGTTGTCGGTTAAACATTCTGGCAATGTATATGGAAAGTTGAAAACAGAAAGGATAAGTTCCTTCACAATATCAACATAGGAAATAATGAATTCGTATAAAAGTGATGCGCAACAAGGAGTTAGAAACTTAAACTGAAAGGCTGCAAAATCTCAACAACATAGCCGTAAAAGAATAAAGACCTCCTGTAGGCCACTCCATGGGTGATTCCCTGTAAACATCTCAATGATTGTACAACCCAGACTCCAGATGTCAACAGCAACATCATAAACAATTTTGTTGTTCATTGTGGCCTGCAACATCTGCAATGAAAAAGTAATTTCAGATCTACATCATAATAGAAGTTGTACATGAATTGAAAGTATAATTAATTTAAACTTGTATCTGGAAAGCAATTCTTTGAAACCAGACTAGTCCAGTATGTTTGATTGTAAATTCTGCCAGCAGAAACTGCAGTGTTATTCCATTTTCAAAAAAGTTGTTTGCTCCTTGGGAAGGGAAATTTTGAAGCTGATTAACTAACTCACTAACTTGAAGATCATAATAAAAAAAGAAAGTGGCTGCTACAGGCAGGCATACAGGAAACACCTTCATAATCCTACGTCAGTTACAAATTAATTCTCAGTTGCTGCATTGACTGGAAAAAAAATGCTAATTTTCCAATATTGTGAAATGTGACTGAAACCCTTGATGGGAGGCAACATTCAAATAAGTATAATGGAGTAAACATAGAAAAAAAGGGTAAAAAGAACACGGATGGTCAAATTCTTTAACTAGAACATGGGAGAGACCTTATATCCTAAAGAAGAAATTAGCTAATGACAGAAGCTTTTCATTGAAGATAGTACTATCAGGTCCAGGAACTCCTATACCAAACCTACCGTGTCAAGTCCATGATTCGTCGGAACGGACACAAAATGGTCAGAGTGGACGTTCCGGCACCGAAGCGCCTTATGCTGTGTTAAATTTCCGGCAAAGAATGTTCCACGGGAATGGAGGGCGGAGGAGTAGCCATCGTCGTTGTGGTGGAGACGACGATGGCTATGGAAGTGAACTTGAAGTGGCTGCTCCTGCTACGACACTCAGCAGCGACTGATCCTACTTTGGTCGAGACGACGATGGCTACAGAGTGAAGGAAGGGATGGCTACGGAGCGGCGTTGCAACTGTTCCGAAATGAAAACGGAAGAGTTCGCGACGGATGCCACGATCATTCTTATGAACCATGGTCACATCATCATTCCCATACTCCACTGTCCAGTAACCATTGAGTTCAATGAGAGTAGACTAAGTAATAATCATAATTAGCATCTTTATTTTGGTTAATTGAATGGTGCATTTCATTGTACCAACAAAAAAGGATTCAACCAGTTAATTACAGAAAAATAAAAGGATGCTGTAACGAAGAGAAAAAAAGTACCTCTGGAGCCATCCAAAATGCTGATCCCTTCATTGAATGGGAAGTTGTAGCTCCATTTAACTGATAAATAAAATCAACATTCTAATTAATAACATGCCAGAATACTATTTATGTAGGTAGAATATTAAAATGTTGCCCTGTTAATTCTGCAGTAACTATCAATTTTCCTCCAGGACCCTCAAGTAATTTTGTTTTACCCCACTCAATTGCATATTGATGTAATTTCCTCTTCAGAGGGAAGCTTACTCAAGAGACTAACTCCTGACATTTCTCTTTATCCTTTCTCTCTTTCTCCTCTTTCTTTATTAATATAATATACTGATTTGAGGTTAATGACATAGTTAGCAGTGTTGGTTTGACATTAAAGGCGGATCATTGGTTGTGAGCTCATTAACTTCTAAAGTTTCATTTTGACTACATGTAAGTATTATACTTTCATTTCATTATTGTCAAGTCTAGAATTCATGAGAGCTTTTTAGTTTATGTAACAAGGTAAACATAAATTGTATCTAAGTATCAGCTTGAAGAAACTTTTGCAGGCGTTAGTATTGATAGAGCTACTAGTGTAGTGAGCTGAATCACACAATAGTAGTTCTAATTATAGTGTTTTATCATGTCCACATATAACCATGCAATGGCTATCTCATTAACAAAAAAACAAAATATTTTTCCACATGTTGTAATATCGAACATCCCAATATAAACAATTCCTCAAGTAGCATTCTAATTCATGAAAAATCAGGCAGATAACCATGGAAAAAGATGATTTGTCCCTTTTATTTTGAATGCTGACAAGCACTTACATGCTTTGCCATCCCAAAATCAGCTAGCTTGACAACCCCATTCGCATCAACAAGCAAATTTGCTCCTTTGATATCCCTGTAGGACCAATCCCTGGGTTATGATTCCGTTCTATAAGTTGAAATGTTTCCTTTCTAGTGTTTTTTGTTTTTTCTGACACATTTATCAGTTTGTTATACACCTTTGATTTGGATAAATTCTGCATCCAACTTGAATTGGTTACTTGATCAAATTCAATTGTACATGCAGTTAGCACACTAATGAAAAAACATATATGACAAAGAACAACAATATAACTCAAAGAGATCCTTTTTTTATGAAGATACTAACCTGTGCATGATTTTTTTATCATGCAAGTAAGCCAAGCCTTTAAGGATATGACGAGTAAAATTGCGCACTATGCATTCAGGCATAACTCCATAATACTGCTGAACATATTTATTAACTGAACCAGGATGAACATATTCTAGATAAATGTAAAGCTGATCTTCGATCTACATTAAGAAACAGAATTAATAAATAAAGTTAAAAAAGAAAGAAAATATTAAAGCTTCAGCATTACCAAATAATACACACCATTTCACTCCCATAGTACTGAACAATATTCGGATGCTTGAACTGACTAAGGAACTTGATTTCCTGCCAGACATAGAACAAGCTTAATTGTCACATAAAGAATATGAAATAGTGTGATCTACATATGTAATAAGAAGAATAACTAATGATGAGACAAAGCATCAAAACAAAGGAAGAATAACTTAGAACAAACGGCCTTAAACTCACCAGTAAGTTTGTAGCACAGAGAGAAGAAAATGATAGGCTAAGTTTGATAGACCTAGTTATACAAGAACATGACGTTTTCCTTGTTTAGATCTTCACCCGAGGCTAGGTGATGGAGTGACGCATATATGGAACACAAATAGGATAGAAAATGATATGCTAAAAAAGGAGGAAAGTGAGAGGAGCATGCAGGAGAAAAGTTAAATTTGGAGCTTGATGGACAAAATCTGAAACGAAGAGGATTCTCGATTTGTATTTGGTTTTTGGTATAGAGAAGAGATGAAAAGACAGTATGTATATATGCTAGGAGAAAAACACCAAAGGGCTCCATAGAGGATAGTGGAGGTTGATATATGAGGAGTGGCAAGATATGAAATTTTTAATGGGAGTCAAGTGCGCTTGAGTCACATAAAAGTTGTTCTTTTCTCATAAGAGATCATTGCAGCTTTGCGGATGATGCACACAAGTGTGACTTAGAGAACACGGTCTCAAAACAAACAACCAGTAAGTTTGCAGCACAACTTTCATGATAGTGAATTAGATGTGACTTTTCAGTGAGCTTTTAAAACCTTTATGCATAATTGAATAATTTGAGATTACTGGGTTGCCAAAATCAGGATAATTTGAAGAATTTAACCTGTTCCAACTGCTTCAAGCATTCAGCTGATCTGGAATCATCAGGGATTATATTAACTTCTTTCATTGCACATAATGCACCACTGTAACTGTTAAAATAGTATACAAACTTTTATATTAAGACACAAGAAAACATTTCATAATTCAGCTATAAAATATGACTATCTACCTGTTGGTGGCTACATATACATTCCCAAACGTTCCACTCCCAATCAGTTTCCTTTTCCTCCATTGACTTGCCACTACTGGAACATCTATTTTTGATGCACAGGAATAAGAAAAAGCCGATTGTTTAGAAAATAAAGCACCAGGAGGGAGAGGCAGTGGGTGGACATTGACATTTCCGCCCCTGTCATGCCATGCAGTCAAGCTCTCCAAGTGCATTGCTCTGTGCAATGGGGATGCCGGTGCACTATGATTTCTAGGTCTCCTGTAGTTTTCAGTTGCCAGACTATATACTGGAGAGTTCTCATGGCTCTGCATTAACTTAGGTGAAGCCTGAGAAGAGGAAGCAGACACACTGTTTTGAACGATATCTGGCTCTGACAGGACATGAAGACCTGGAATGCCAGAGGAAGAAACCAAAGACGCTACACCACTTGATCGCCTAGGGGTACGCACAGGACTAGCGGCAGGACTTAAAAATTCACTGGTGGAAAATTTTTTAGCAGGAATATTCAATACGATGTTTGTTGTTCCGGTAGAATTTGGTTCTTTAGATGACCTGCAACAATGAAATAACATGAGCCATCATTAATATGCTCATGTACCAAAACCAGAAGGATCCATTAAATAATTTTATCATAGTGTCAAATCAGGTAAACAAGTGTCTTTTATTATGCTGGTGTGGACACATATAAAATGACATCTATGCATTAAATTATAAGTTGCCTAAGGAAGAGACAGAGAACTCGTGCAGCCCTCTAAAAACTAAAGCTGATGAAATAGAACAACAAGAGAGGCTTTGTAACGCCCGGAAATTTCTTACAAAGCTTTATATTATGAATTTCAAGATTTAGTAGTTTTATTCAAACTTTTAGA
>JBAMHZ010000060.1:23176-38608 GCA_037177395.1 Alpinia galanga | reverse complement strand
GCCCTCGTTCTTTTCCAATCAATTACGAAAGGGATAAGGACTTGTAATATCGAGTAGTATTAAGTATGGAGCTGTTACGGCATCATCGCTAATAATAAAAAATATCGAGTGGGATTCAACTGTTTCAATCCTTTTGATTCAAAAAGACCAAAACACATACACACACATTATTTATGTCTCTGTCCTCAAACATGTCTAATCTGCAGCTACTGCATATCTCAGCTATTGACAGCTGAGCAATTTAATCCGTCTCATGGTCTGGACGTGGCGTGTACCAAGCTGGAAGCTTTCCTTTGCTCCTAAGTAGTCTGGTAAATGGAGAATCGGGCATTCTGGCTTTCTCTGCTTCTTCAAGCTCTTCCAGCTCTTCTGCCGTCGGAGGCAATCCATCAGGAATATGTAAAGGTTTATTCTGGGGTCGACTCTCTGGTTCTGCTGCTTTTTTTTGGTGCATTTCTTTTTCTTTCATCTTCTTCTCCATCGCCGTGATGCCATGCAAATAGTCGATCAGTGTCTTTATTCCACTGCACTGCCACAAGAATTTCTCCAAGTCTTCTTTTGACCATTCTTTCTGCAAAAACCACTGTGAGCAATTGGCAAACAATTAATGAGAGCACTCTGAAGATCACGTATATGTACCTCAAGATCTTTCAGCTCGAAATAGGCACTCCAACAATTAGAGCATTCATCGCCTTCAAGTGTTGTGCAATACTCTGAAGGAAAAAAACAAAGATGGCAACAGATAACATCAGCAAAGACAAGAAAGGCCACAAAAATGTAAAAACTAGATCATCCCCTTTCCTTAGAGAGTGAAGAAACAAGGGGGGAAAAATACATTTTGAGAATTGGAATTTCTGTTTCCTCGCTACCGTATATTTGAAAGTAACATGTCTCGTGGAGTACCAACAGCAAGTTGAACATTAATCAAGATAGAAAGTTGAACACTAAATGAGATTAGGCAGAGTGACGATAGTTTACCTCAATTTAAACGTTCGAGTTCTAATATCTAGAATTAATAGAATAAGAAGGTGAAAAAAAAAAGTCAGTAGCACTGTCAAGACCCAAAATACTAGGATAGTTGCTGCAGCGTTGTTCTTATTATCAAACACTTCGAATTGTTTATGAAATGAAGCACTCTGCATTTGTCTCATATAACAAAAGAATCATGTCAGAAAACACCGCAAGTGACTTAGGTAATCATCATATATATGTTTGAACAACTAATAGTAGACTGAAGCATGCTCATGTATGGCAAATACTACTCATCAAAGGAATTATTTCCCAATTACTGTTGCATACAAACAAGTGAATAAGCTCAAACCAAGAACAAATTGCAGGTAGCAGATCCTTCAACTTGCAATCTATGTCCGTTTACTACTGAATTAGTATATGTTATTGGCTTAATTAGGCACGCACAGTGGACGTTATCTCCTTCTGATCAGTATCTGAACGCTTTTAAAAATAATATTATTATTATTAATTTTCAAGCCGATGCTGCGGCTGTTTGGTTCAATCTTCCAGAAACAAAATAAAGATACGATGAGTTTCATAATACCACGACAGGGAAATTTTAATAATAGTTCTATTTTGATTACTCTCTTCCCGCCTCTTTTCCTTTCCACAACCTACAAAGCAGTTTTCTCTATTAGGTTCAATCCCATAGACCTAATATTCTCATAATTTGATTGCAGAGATGGACATATTGCTCCATAAAGAGTGACGAGCTGAAATAATCTATTACCTAATTATCATCCTTGCAGATGATAAATTAGTATAAAAAATACTCGATAAAATCAGATTTGGTTAAAACATAACTGATCGGAATTCCGAAAGCCCTAGGTTTATCTAAACGACAATGATAAAAAAAATCACACTGAGATGCATAAATCCATGAAACATAAAATATTTTCTGCTCAAAAAGGTATCGAGAGATTCACGCAATAGTAATATAAACCACGAAAAAATCCCTCTTGTGCTAATCAATTCGCCGCTGACAACATCCTCAAAAGTAAAAAAAAAAAACAAACAAACATTTGGCCGAGAAATCGCAGAGGTGCATGCGTACCGCTGAGTTCGTTCTTCGTCTTTTGCAAGAGAGGCGGATCCTTGAGCCACCGATCGATGCGGTTCCCGCCGAAGGGCTTAAGCTTAGGGATTGACTCGTAGTTTCGAAACTTGGGCTGCAAGTCGCAGACGACGGTCGACCTCGGCGGTGGACGGGACAAGAGATCGGTCCCTCCAGGCTCCGACGCGAGCAACTGGAACCCCGAAGATCTGACAGCAATCGATCCGAGCATCTCAAATCTCACAATCCCTCCTTCCCCAATGCCAAACTCTAATATTTCAGCTTTTCGTCGTCTCGCAAAAAATCTTTTCTAATTTTATAGAATCGCCAAGACATCGTCCGGGATCCGGATAAGGTTCAAAACTCATTTACTAAAGGTACCAGAACCGAGCCACTCCATCATCTCATTGACGACGTGTCTCGACACTATTCGTTTATTTGACTTGGACGTCTGGTGCTTAATTACTTACTATTTTCGCATCGGTGTCAGAGATGGAAACCGCGATCTGGGCCGTCGATTTGGCGAGAAATCGAGCCTGCGGGGGGGCAGAGCCGACGAGGAAAACAGGGGGCCAAAGCGAAACAGAGTACGGTAGGATCACCGCGCTCGCACTCGACCTCATCTTAATCCACAGCTCCATTTCTGCGGGCGCAGAAAAAAGTGCGTTTTGCTCGCATGATGTGCTGCATATGCCACTGCATAAATAACCGTCGGATCATTTGGGGCCTTCGAGATGGAAAGTGGATGTGTTGTCCTCATGCTGGATTTTCAAGCGGCCTTGTGGATGCGAAGTGGGCGCTGGGCGGAGTTCAACGATTAAATATCTTGGTAGAAATATGATTTTTTAATGAAAGTGTTTTTTTTTTAACAAAACAAATTATTTTCTAATAATCCAAAATAGACAAAAGGGGTGTTCGAATGGATATGACAGTAGAGAAACCGACAAATGAGTCCATTTCCAAACGCGGGCTGGGCTTAGAATTCCATAGTTAACCAAACCAGTGGGTCAGATTCTAAAATCTAACTTGATGAACTGTAAATAAATCCAGTCAAATCTAATGCAATTTTACTCTGAAGGTTCTCAGGAACATCTCAAGTGAGAATCACTGAAAGATTAGCCTTTAATATTGCATGAATATGGTTTTCAAAAGCATGTACAAGTTTCCAATGTCACCTGACGAAAGAGAATTAAAAAAAAAAAAAAAGAAGAAGAAGCAGAGATTAATACAGAAAATGCAAGTGGTAGATCAAAATGGTGATTGACTTTTAAGAAAAGCCAGAATCTAGTCGGATAGAGCCCCACCTGGTTGTATAATAATAGATGGTGCTGGGTGAAATGAAGGCTAGTGGCTGAGAGCGATGTGGTGTTTGAGAAGTCAATGATCATCCTATTTGTGCTGTCAGGTAATCAATCGTTACGTTCCACAATAATATTAATAGATATAAGAAGAACATCTGACGTGTGCCTTTTTTTTTTTACTTTGATCCTGATAGAATTTTCTTCTTCTTTCTTTGTGCCCGACTTATTTGATACTCTGGACTCTGGAACCTCTTCCATTGGCCTTGGCCGCACGCAGTTTGCTTGCTGCAGCGCTCCGCTCCGCTTGCATTTGGCGCTGTCTTAACAAATGCAACGTGATCGGGTGGGAATGAAGACGAAGGACACAAATGTCAACTAAATTGATTTTCAATTATTTTCTTTCTTTGACTTCCTAAATAAAAATCTCTCGCCTTTTCCCCTAAACAGGATGATCTAATTTTTCTGCTCTCCTTGTGGGTTCTTTGGTGCTCGTCCCGCCCTGGACCCTCCTCCACTCGACAGACCACAGCGTCAGTGAGAGTCGGTGGAGGTGAACTATAGAGAGAGAGAGAGAGAGAGAGAGAGAGAGAGAGCATATTTCGATATTGTCAGGAGCTTGGCGATCGTTGGCGCGGTTAGATTCCTCTGATTCTGGATTCCTTTGGTGGACTCTGATCTAGTTGATCGAATTATCTCTTCCAAAGCGTTGTTTTGGTTTGAATGCATGGGAGATTCCTCTTCGTTTCGATTCCTTTGGTGGGCACTGATCTAGTTTCTCAATCAAATTCCTTTTTACCAAAGCGTTGTTTTTTTGTCGGAATCCAAGGAATTTGCCTTATTGATTTCGACTAATCTGAGAGGAGAAAAGGAAAAAGGGGATTTTGGTGCCGATTTTTGCTATTGTCTTCTCTATTTTGTAGTCGTCTGCCCTCTTTTCAGTTTCCGCTCTTTCATCTCCACTCTCCTCCTTTGCTTTCTCTCTTTTTGTTGAATTAGGTTGGAGTCTTCTCAAAGTTGTCGTCTTTGGGTGGCTTCCAATGGGAGTCTCAGAGATTACGATTTTAAATGTTCCCCTTTTCTTTACCTTCCTCTTACCGTCGGCAAAAGTAAAAGCTTACTGAATCTTAGCTTAGAGGGTTTCTTTTCTTCATTCCCTCCATCGATCTCAAATTCTCGTTCTGATCGTCTCAAGATTTGGTTTTTGAAAGGAAGCTAGGGCTTTGATCTGATTCAGATATCCCTCGAAGGCTGTTGTATGAAAAGGCTTGGATGAGCTGTATAGATGCATCTCTCTCTATGGAAGCCCATCTCCCACTGCGCCGCCCTAATACTCGACAAGAAGCATCGGTCGCGTGATGGTGGCGGCGACGGAGGCGGCAAGGGCTTATCGGAGGGGTCCAAGAGGCGGTCGTCGATGCTCCGGCAGATGCAGGGGAACAAGCTCCGGGAGGCTCTCGTGGAGGCCTCCGAGGATGGCTCCCTCTCCAAGTCGCTGGACATGGAGATGGACCCAGAGAACTCAGGCAACACCGACGAAGGCTCCATTAACCGGTCGAGATCCCTCGCTCGCCTCACCGCCCAGCGAGAGTTCCTCCAGGCCACTGCTCTCGCCGCCCAGCGCACTTTCCACTCTGCCGATTCCATTCCCTCCCTGGATGAAGCCTTGTCGAAGTTCCTCAGCATGTACCCCAAGTATCAGTCATCCAACAAGATCGATGAGCTGAGACTTGATGAGTATTGCCACCTGTCGGACGCCTCCAGCAAGGTATGGCTCGACTATTGCGGCTTTGGTTTGTTCTCCTACATCCAGAGCTTCCAAAGCTGGGAGTCTTCGGCATTTAGTCTCTCTGAGATTACTGCTAACTTGATCAACCATGCCCTGTACGGAAGCGGTGAGAAAGGGAGTGTTGAGCATGATATCAAGATCCGTATCATGGACTACCTTAACATTCCCGAGAATGAGTATAGTCTGGTTTTCACTTTCAGTAGAGGCTCCGCGTTCAAATTGCTCTCTGAAACTTATCCTTTTCGTACCAATAAGCTGTTGACAATGTATGATCATGAGAGCCAGTCTGTTAATTGGATGACCCAGAGTGCCAAGGAGAAGGGAGCCAAGGTCTATAGTGCAACATTTAAGTGGCCAACTCTCAAGCTCTGTTCAACGGAGTTGACGAAGCAAATCTTAGGCAAGAGGAGGAGGAGGAAAAAGGACACGGCTGTAGGTCTTTTCGTCTTCCCTGTTCAGTCTAGAGTGACTGGAGCAAAGTACTCATACCAGTGGATGGCTTTGGCTCAGCAGAATAATTGGCATGTGCTGCTTGATGCTGGATCTTTGGGTCCAAAGGACATGGATTCTCTTGGCCTTTCGCTCTTCCGGCCGGATTTCATCATCACTTCATTTTACCGGGTGTTTGGATATGATCCAACAGGTTTTGGATGCCTCCTAATCAAGAAATCTGTGATGGGAAGCCTGCAGAGCCAGAATGGTGGCACTGGATCAGGAATAGTGAGGATTGTTCCTGTGTTTCCTCAGTATTTGAGTGACTCAGGGGATGGTCTTGAAGTATTGGATGGGATTGAAGATGAAAACATCAACGGAAATGATGAATCTTCCACGTCAAAGACTCACAAAGGATCCCAACCACCTGCCTTTTCAGGTGCATTTACATCAGCTCAAGTAAGAGATGTATTTGAAAGTGAGATGGATCAGGACAACAACTCGGACCATGATGGAGCTAGCACTATATTTGATGATACAGAGAGCATTTCTGTTGGGGAGGTCATGAAGAGTCCCGTTTTTAGTGAGGATGAATCATCGGACAACTCCTTTTGGATTGCTTTGGGTCGGAGCCCATATGGATCGGACCATTCAGGGCAATTGAACAAAGGGAAGTTGGGTTCTCCAATACCACCGTCATGGTTTACTGGAAAGAAGAATCACAAGGTGTCACTAAAGGTCACTTCCAGGATGTTGGAAAACCCCGTTCTTGATAATCATGCACTATCCTTTGATGCAGCTGTCCTCTCAGTTTCTCAGGAACAAAGTCGCTTAAAGCAGAGCTCACATGACGGACTGTCACAAAATAGAGTGGATCATTCTCACTTACAGAAAGTGACTGAGATAGAGGAAGAACCAAAAGTAAAAGAAGCTACACAAAAACAGTCTGTTAAGTTTTCTTCTCCCAGTGGAAGGAGAATCATTGGCTCAACTTCTGGTTTATCACCATATGCTGGCCGTGCAAACGGTTCAACATTAGAAATATACCCTGAAGTTCAGAATGAAATGAAAGAGAGTGCCATAAGAAGGGAAACAGAAGGTGAGTTTCGGCTTTTAGGAAGGAGAGAAGGAAATAATAACAGGTTTCCAGGTGGAAAATTCTTAGGAGTGCAAGAGAATGAAAGAGTTTCCAGCATGGACAGAAGGGTATCCTTCAGCATAGAGGATAACAAAACTACTGAATTTTCCTATCGCAATTCTGATGCTGGAGAGACTTCTGGACAAAGACTTGATGATGAAGAGGACCCCGATGATGGTGCCACTCGTGATGGCGATGATGATGATTCTCAAGAATGGAGAAGATATGAACCTGAAATTGTTTGCCGGCATTTAGATCATGTGAACATGATGGGTCTCAATAAGACAACTCTGAGACTAAGATATCTGATCAACTGGCTAGTGACGTCGTTACTTCAGTTGAGGTTACCAGGTTCAGCTGAGGGCAATGATTTACCTCTGATCCAGATTTATGGTCCAAAGATCAAATATGAAAGGGGTGCAGCTGTGGCCTTCAATGTAAACGATGGTAATGGGGCAGTGATCAAACCAGAAATTGTTCAAAAGCTTGCTGAGAATAATGGTATTTCCTTGGGCATTGGCTTCCTTACTCATATAAGCCTCGTGGACAATCATAAATTTTTACCGGGAGAAGTTCTCTCGGATACTTCCTTACAACATTCGGCAAACAATCAACAAGATAGTAAGAAAAACAGTAAGAATGGCGTGATTAGAGTGGGGGTTCTTACCGCTTCACTTGGTTTCCTCACCAACTTTGAGGATGTGTACAGAATGTGGGCATTTGTGGCCAAGTTTCTGAATCCAGCATTTTCTCAAACTGATAGATTATCCACCATCGCAGAGGCTTCAGAAATATAAACAAACATGGTTTGTGGATGTTCTCCTGATGGTCGTGAAACCATCATGTAGCACCTCCAGTGTTATCCAAACACTGAGCAAACAGAAGCAATTGAAGCATTTTAAAGTCATGAATTGGATGAAACTTAACCCTTTTGTGTTTAGTATATGTACAATAGTTTCCTTCCTTATCTGGATGAACAAAATATGCAGTGCTTGGAGTGAATTTGATTCATTCTGCACCATTTTCTACGTTTGATGCTGATATATCCAAAATAAAATAGGCAGGTACCTATGATAGTTCTTCCATATCAGATTTTCATTCTGTAGGAAAACTTACTCCACTTTCAGCTTTGTGGATTGAAACTTCGTCTTTATGTTGTGATGCTTTGAGTTCTTTTTGCAGAAACGTGTAGCACTCTTTGGTAATTGTCAGAAGGTATACCTTAGACAAACAAATTGGATGAATGTCAAATAAAATCTTGTTGATCGGAAAGTCTATATGGTTGGTGGAACTCACAAGTAGTTTTATTTTTGATGTGGTGATACTTTGTAGGACACAGCACTAGAAATTCGCATCCGTATTAATAATGCCCTCTCGCGGACCGGACGGCAGTGAATAAGCTGAACTGCTGAAGGCAATGGTCGCCGGCAGCGCGGAGCGTGGACCTCCGATTGTACGGTGGCAGAAGATCGGTGACGTCTTTCATGAGGTGAGGTGCGTGGTGGGGGCCGGATTAGTGTGTTTGATGGCCGGTGGTGTGAGTGAGGTGAGGTAGGGCGAAGGAGATCATCGAGCTTGGTGTCCGGAGGCACCGTGAGGTGGTGTTCAGTCAGCGCGGGAAGTGCGGCCGGTGGTATTTGCTGGGATAGAGGTGCGCAGGCGGTGTTCGTCGGCTACGGTGGATAAGATAAAAGATTTACGGTGACAAACCCAATTATGTATTCAAATATCAAAAATATCCTTCAGTTTTCAAAGGGGTTTTTTTTTTTTTTTGTCATTTTGGCTGCTTTTTTTGTATTTTTTTTAATGTTTCGATCTTTAGAGGGAACCGATGCGCTGAACGATTAAGAAGGTGTTTAAATGATATTTTTTTTACTCAAAATCTCATGGACGAGTTCACTTTTAACTGAGAATTTAATTATAAATATTCACATCTTTCGTTTCTTGTCTTCAGTAAATGCTGCTCTCCATTGCTCATATACTCACTCGCTTTCTCGTTAATGCGGCAATCCTCTTCTACTTCTGTCTTCCGGTTCGTGCAAAAAGGTAATTAGTTTACCTTTCAGTGTCTCCGTCAATCGATTTCACAGTTAATATGAAAAAAATAAATTACAAAGAATACTTTATATCTAACTAAAAGTTAACACAGCATAAGGATAGACAATCCGAAAAGATTTTAGGAAATTAATCTTTGTTCATGTATACAAATCCATTGATACAGTAGCCACAAAATCCTCTAGTGGGGACTAGAGCAAAACTATCTTCGCTGCGCTGAATGAGAGCGTCAAATTCAGTAATAGCATCTTATTTCCTTCTGTTTATTCTTCTTTCCATTTACCAACTGCAAAAGTAATCCGAGTTAGTTTATAAGAAAAGGCCTGGTTTAAAACAAATTCAAGTCACCATCTTGAAAATTGAAACAAAAACATTTTATGATGGAAAACAGACCATGAACTAAGAGTCTGACTATGGAGGATTGTTTTACGGTAGGATGAGCATGAGATAAACTATACTAAAATGAATTCTTCAGTGAGCACTACTTATTATCATAAGAGTTCTGGATCAATGCTTCTTTTTGATGTTTGGTCCCGGGTCTAAGATAACTTATTTATTTTACTTTCTTTATGGAGAGAAACGAATTTCCCAATTGAAATCTTTGGCATTTTTGAGGGCTTATCTTTTTTTTTTGTCTTATCGATTAACTACTTTCATTATTTCTTCTCTGTTTTCAGGAAGGATAACAATGCAGAAGTCTCTCAAGAAATATGAAATAAGAGGAGTTTAAGACTATCAAATTGAGGAAGATGAATTTTGTGAAAAATCATGCCCGGTGATTTCACCCGACAAATGGTAATGTTATCTAATTTTCTTTTTAAGAAACAATTAGCATCGATATAAGGAAGAGTTCAAAACTTCATTCAAAATGTTGTGTCTTTTTTGTTGTTGTTGTTGTAACGATTTTTGCATTTTATCACTAGATCGTGATTTTTCATATTCCTTCAGCATCAATATAGTCTATGTTAAATTTTTTTGTATGCAAAGTAAAAAATCCCAATATAATTTGGTTTATGATATCGCCTGCGAGAGCAGGACAAGCATTTAGACCATTCTAATTTCAAGAAACTTCTTTGTGCTTCTCCAACCAATTAACTTCTTTATCCATTCTTGCAAAGTGGTATTCATCTTTGAAGCAGTAAGATATAATAATAATATCTACTAAGCAGAAATTGTTCAAAGGAGTAAGAGGAAGGGAATAGAAGAAGAAGCTCCTCCCTTAGTCCCACTTTCAATGTGAGACCTTCTTGAACAAGCTTAAGTGTCAAAGGGCACCATACCTAGGTGCCTTAGTATTCTAGGCTGAGTAAGAAAGAGAGAAGAAAATCCCTTGTGCACCTTCAAGTATTGAAAGATCTCCATCTTGTTAGTTTTTAGTTTGTAGTGAGCCACTCCTTTGGGCTATCGTAAGAATATCTACTAAGATTTGTAGCTATAACAGACTGAGCTTGATTTCATCATAAAATTGAAATTTGTATAGTATTACTATATCTATGGTTTTCTAGATTATGTTGTCTTTGAATTGCTTGTCTTGTATAATGTGCCAAAGAAATTCATGAACTATTTGAGGGGTCAGACATCAAATTTTGTGTGGCATGTAAGAATTGCAAAGATTGCCGGTGACCTTTTTATCAAGTCTGGTTGGAAAGATTTTGTTAAAGCTCACAGTTTGGAGGAAGATGACGTCTCAGTCTTTAGGCTTAATGAGCACTATATATGGCTTAGATGTGTTAATTTTTTAAGGAAACGGTTGTGAGAAAGCATCGTCCTTTTTTTGCTAGGAACAAAACCAGCGACGCATCAGAGAGGAGAAATGAATCCATCGAGATCTCGGGCAGCAATTCCTTTAGAACAAATTTTTTTTTTTTTGAAACCACACAAGAATCATCTAAGTCAGCAAGAATTCACTGCGGGACGACGATGAGAGAACAGAGGATTGGCCGAGGACACGTTAAGCCGGCAGGTAACAATCAGCAGCATCTAACAAATTCAGAAAGTTAAAGAAGAAGAAGAAGAAGAAGAAAAACTTCTTTGTTCTTTTGTTAATTATTATGTGAATTTATCAATTGCAAAAGGAACTTCACTTCTTCCTATTTTCTCACAAAATATTTCATCAGGATGCCTAGATGATCATAGGCCAGCAGGTAAGGATGTTATGACAGCACTATCGGAATCAATGAGGACAACCGAGATGTCAACAGTAAAATTAAGTCAGGAAGTAATGACAACATTATCGATGAGGATCAGGAATTTATAATAGTGATAACATTATCGAAATCAATGGCAAGGAGGAACAAGATATCAACTGTTTTTATTTTTTTTCTTTTTTGTCTCAAAGGTCATCTCTAACTGATGCCGGAGACAAGAAAGTTTTCAGAATTTGCTCGTGCAGTACAACCAGGAAATCCTTTTTTCAGAGTTGTAATGCAATCAAGCTACATCGTCACGGTTATCTGGTATAAGCTCATAAACTTACCATTGATCTGTTTAAAATACTAGTGTGACTGTTTAAATCTGCAGACGGTTCCTAGCTAGCAACTTCAATTCGCAGCGGCACATCTTCGTTGCAAAAGGCAGAGCATCATCCTTCGATCTCCACCTCAGAAACAGGAGTGGCAAACCTCTTTCTGGACCAATGGGATAAATAAAATCTTCAGGAGGAATACGAAAAGGTTTTTCCTCGACAACAAACTGAAAGAAGGTGATCTCTGTCTCTTTGAACTGGTGAAGAGCAGGGAAGTGCTTGCGATGACTGTTCACTTCTCAAGACAGTAATGCGGTTTTTGTATTTATTATTTATTAATGTATGGCATAAAATCCGGAGCACTAGATTCAATTTGATCATACTTGACATGACTTCTATCTACTGAAATAGAAATATAGAGCACTTCGACTAATAAATTCTAACAGCATATATAGATTGTTCTACTTTTAATTTGAGCAAACTATCACGCGAGTTTATTATTTCTATCTCTTCTTGCCCGGCCTCAAATTCATTATTATGCGCAATTAATGAGACTTGCCGTTTTGATGACAGACAGCTGCATCACTGTCGAAAAGCCCACGCCATTGCACACAATCCTTGTTGCAGCTCGCTGCCTACGAGAGTTCAACCAGAATCCCAGTAGAAGAAAATAAGCTTTAATTCTAATCTCTATTCGGGAATGACGCTCAGATTAAGCGCAAACTTCCGCCCTCTACCAGATCCCGACCTCGTCTTCCACCTTTTCTCGACGACGTTCTGGTCGCCGGCTTCCTCCTCCAAATCCACCTCCGGGAACACCAGCGGTTCCACCGCCTCCTTTCCGCACCGCTCCATCAGCGCAGCGCTCGCCTTCGCTGCCAGAGCCGCGAGGTCGTCGACCTGCAGTGGATGTGGTTGCTTCAGCATTGCCCGGGGGAGCACGAAGTAGAGCTTCCCCGTCCGGAGCAGGGCCTCCGCTCCCATCGCCGATACGAATCCCTCGATCTCCATCTCGTCGGCGTCGCACACGAAGAAGCAGTCGGCGTCCTTCCCCAGAACGCTCCCGGCCGTCACCCGACTCGCGTACTCGCGGAGGCCTCCGTCGGAGAGCACCACCTTTGCCGTCGCTGCGGTGGAGGCTGCGCCCGCAGCCTTGCACGAGTGACAGGCCCCCATTGGTAGTAGGCGTCGAAAAAGCAATGCCGATGAGAACAATCGAGAAGGAAGGGGATGTTTCGCTTTCTGTTGCACGTCGGTTTCACTTGGCGATGCCTGGCTAGTTGTGTTACTATATATATATCTATATACACTGGAGTGTAGGCGTGGACTATTTGGGCTGGACATTAAAATATTCTCTATTTTTTAAAAACATTAAAATAGTATATATATTTTTTATTTTAAAAAATATTCTTATTTGCTACAAATTATCAAATTAAATCTTTTTTTAAAAACAACTTAATAAAAAAATTGCTATAATAGTGTTAAAATAATTTTGATTAAGTTAGAGATATTTTAATTAGAATTAGGTTAAAGTAATTTTACCTGATTAGTAATTTCAATAAGGTAAAGTAAGATTATTCGGAATAAAAAAATATATATACAGTGAGATGTTATGAACATGTTTTTTGAAAAATAAACATAAATAAATAAATAAATAATGAAAACTATAATAAAAGTGCCATTTCTATTTATAGTAAAAATTAAATTGACATTGGACCCATGCTATCGTGTCGCGAAGCGGCGCCGCGTGCGTGACAGTTTGGAAAAGCATGAGTCATTAGATGCAGCAGAATGGCGAGGTTTTCCCGGTTTTGGACTTTGTAGGAGAGGAATGTTTAATTTAATAAACAGGAAAAGGGAGAGAGAATGAGGATGACGGTGGGCGTGAGGGAGGGCAAGCAAAGGTAAAGTCCGACGAGCAGGTTAGCTGGCTAGGCATAAGAAAGCACAGATATATACGACATTACTAGAAACTGCAAGCGTATCGGATCTCGCTGCCCACCGGCCCTCCGATCTCCTCCGCCTTGGAATGTTTTTCCGTAATTGACTCCGTTACTAAATTCTCACAATTAATTCTCTTGCCTCACGCGTCCCTAGTTGCTTAATTACTATCAAATGGATTATGGAGATCATAACTGGGGGCCGCCGGTCGGTGCACTGTATGCTACGCTTCATAAGTTGTGTCATGCCGATTTAACCCTATGCATTGCTCTATCTGGAACCATACCTACCCATCTCACACACACGACAGCCTATGGGTTAAAAACTAATTTAGTCTGATATTTTTATATAAAGTATTAATATAAGCTATTTTAAATAAATTTTAATAAATAATTATTTTTATCAAGTATTAAAAGAATAGTGCTAGCAAGCATAAGTTGGGCTTGATATAATAACACCATTAATTAACACTAGTTTTAACTTGTGCTAGCCAAACCTCTATATAACAATTTTGATTGACACCACTAGATTTTTAATTTTATTCTTGAATGAAGGAGAGAAGTACACGTGGAATCTCATAAAAGTGGTCATGGGTGTTACAAACGATCATAGTTGTAGATTACTTCGCCCCCATGACTTGAAGTTGGCCCGCACTCGCCTGGAGTTGTGCTAGCTTAAGCCTAACAACCCGGGGCCCCCTAAAAAATTAAATATTGGAGTCAGTGTACATGGAAAGGTGTGCCTAGAGAACAACACGTGCTTAATTTTATGGCTAGTTTACCGAGTGAATCAGAAGATGGAGAGACAGATTACATACACTTGGAAATAAAAAAAAAGAGGAGCAAAAGGGATAGCAGATTGTGTAGTAGATACGCGATGGCAATCGATCGGTCACAGAGTGTCATGGATGAACGGCAAACACACGTTGAGCACGTAGCAGACAGACATGGATGACGGACTCAATGGAAACCACAAACTCAATAATAATAATAATAAATTTTGATAGATAAATTTTATAAGTAGAACAGCAAACTTAAAGCTCATCTAGCTAGATTGCAGTCCTAAACAAAAATTTCATGTTTTTGGGAGAACTGTCTTGGCATTGCGGAACCGGGAAATCATTTGAGTTAGATGGAATAGTTTAATCGATAAAATGGGGTCAAATTTTAAAAGTATCTTTTTTTTTTAATGAACATTTTAATTTTAATTCTTATAAAAGTAGTCAGCTAGCAACGAGGGAGCCGATTAATTAAATTCAGGTGGGGCTGCGAAGGGATCCATGCAATTGCCGCCGTGCATTGTTCACACACCGTACACTTTCTGCGATTCCAGAGGGAGCTGCGTCTAAGGTTGGACTTGCCCAAAACAGTGCGCACGCGAGGCGGCACCAAGGCAGCCCACCGCCTCCGCCCGCGCCACATCGACAAAAAATACGCAACGGACCTGCACAGTCACGCGCTTCGTGGGCATCACGCAGACCGAAGGCCTCGACGACACCAAAGCCGGGTGGTGGCAATTCTTCTATTTTCATCTGAGCTACACGCGTTTACGCCGTCTTATTTGGCACATAAACGTTGTTTCCCGATGAGCTAAAGCAAAGCTGTCAACTGCCTAAGTTGGCCTTTTAAAACCCAGTTGACCAAGTCAATATGTATATCGAGATAAGAGAGACGGGTAAATATTACGTATCCGATAAGAACATGGAATGAGTCCTGAGTCCCCGTGATGCATACCCAAATTGGACTCGTACCTGCTCTGCTCTGAAGGGGATTTTTGTCATTGTCCACCCAACCATGACTTTAGCTGGTTCGATGTGCAGTGGGGTTAGAACGTAATATTCCCCGTGTTGGTGCACTATTTCACGGCATAAACTAGACGTCACATCGCGAGCTGTTCTGATGACTCTCCAGCCTGTCATACCTCGCGACGCGAGATAATGGTCGCGCCCTCTATATCAATGCACTCGCCATGAGTCGTTCGTCTCGACCGACCAAACTAAACAGCGAGAAAGAATTTGAAACGGAGAAGAATAAGAAGATTGGCGATTACCTCGTCCAGGCAGGGGTTCGATACATCGGCACCTGGTTCAATTCGCCTCGGCGATGGGGGCCTGCGCCTCACGCAACTCCGCGGTGATGACGGCGATGGACGGGACGGCGAAGGTGGTGCTCCCGGATGGCGGGCTCCTTGAGTACGCTAGCCCGGCGACGGCAGGATCTGTTTTGGGAAAGGACGCGGCGGGCTTCTTCG
>JBAMHZ010000059.1:2451682-2470241 GCA_037177395.1 Alpinia galanga | reverse complement strand
AAAGTTTTTTAATTTTTTCTACTGATGGGGTTGTCTTTATGTGCTTATTCCTGTCGAGCTTTTTCTCAAAATGAATTCTCACAATTATAATAATATCCTTGTCGATGACCTATTAAATATAACACATGTTAGATGGTCAATGATGTTTTAGCTTACGACTTTATGATATTTAAATCAGATAGATATACGAAGAAAGATAAATAAAAAGTAGTTAGTAGTGAGAAAAATGTCAACCTTGATTTTATCTCAACCTGCTTTCTTATAACAACTCTGAGATTTCTTTCCTCCTCTATTGTACATTCCGTTAATACATTTTGATAGGTAGTTAGGGGCAATTTCTGTAAGAAATCTCCATATGACATGTTAAGTGGATATGAGTCGTTATCTAAAGAGGTTGTTAGGGGACTAAATGTACAAAGGGATTTCCTTTATGACCTTAAGTCTTAAGTTTTTTTTTTTGAAAATTTTTTTGATTCCTTCTATTTCTGATTCTTCCCTCTAAAATATAATATCTTGCAAAAATTCACTCCACTCTGGATTACATGAGTTGCTTCGCTCCTGACTTGATATGGATTTCTCTTGACATGGATTTCTTCTTCTCGAGTTATCTTGCTCTCAACTCAATGTGGACCCTTTCTTCCTAAGTTACCCTGCTCTCGACTTATTGTTGGCTCCTTCTTCCATAGTTGTCCTGTTTCCAACTTGACATGGGCTACGAGTCGCCCTGCTCCTAATTAGAATTACTTTTACCTTCTGCTTTTCCTAAATTGTCACGCTTTCGATTTGGAGTACTTCTGTCTTTTGCTTTTTCTAAATCAGTCCGTTTTTACTTGGAATACTTCTATCTTTTACTTTTTCTAAATTATCCCGCTTCTGACTTGAATTACCTTTTGTCTTTTGATCTTCCTAAGTCATCGTGCTCTTGGCTTAGAAAAGCCTTCTGCTCTTTTCTAAATTGTTGTGCTGCCTAACTATTGAGTCCTACCCACATCTTTCATTGCTTTTCTAGGTTCTCTAGGTTGAATTATGTCTCCATCTTCGTGGACCTTTTAGGTTGAGTTATATCCACGCATCTATTTTAAAATGGAAACTTTAAAGGAAAAAAAAAGCATATCACCAATTTTTTAAAGCGATAAAATTTGTTTTTTTTAATAAGAATTTCAAATTTCTTCCAAGCTTCACATGAAGCATGCCTCATTATTCGAACAAGGCGAAAAGCAAGTTTAACAATAATGGGAGATGAGTTATGAGTTAATAATCGGTTCCAGTCCAACCGGACCGGTCCAATCGGTTTAAGAACCCGTCCAACCAAACCGAATGGAATTAGTTTAGTTGGGCCTAATTCATCAATGATCAGAGCCCAAATAGCATAATCCGGCCCAGCCCTTCTGATGAGGTCCAGGCACCCTCGAGCGTTGACCATCGACGAAGACTAATCGAGAGGGAAGGAAGGAGGCGAGGAGAAGGCGGCTGAGAACGGAGATCTGCGCCCTTCCCCCTTCTTCTCCCGGCGATAAAAAAGGTACCTTTTCTGTTCTTAAATCAAGCCTTGTTTTTTGATCTCTGGATCCGGAAGCTAGGGTTTTGAGAATCATGCATTGTGGTGTCCGCTCCGGATTAGGGATTGGCGTAACGTTGTGAACTGGGATCGCTTGAAAGATTGACGATTCATGATGAACATTACCTTCTTCGTTCTATTCAACTAGTGACTTCGGAGGTCGAATTGGTGACGAACTATTGCACTTTTGCCTCATTTTTGCTTCTCCGTTTCCCGATTCTTAACGCCTTCAGTTCCTCCCCAAAGATCGCCGTCTTGTTTGTGTGGCTAACACCTTCTCTGTTACTTGCATCAGGCTATGGATGACAGGAACGGAGAGGGTTCATTGTCTTCCCTCGACTCTCAACTCGCTCACAAAAAAGCCGTGTGGAAGTATGAATTTGAGCGCCACCAGTCTCATGTTGAAAAACTGGAAGAGAAGCTAATGGAGTTGAAGGTCACTATGAAGTGCACAGAGGGTGACTCCCTGGAGCTGAAGCTTCTTCGGCATAGGGTCAAAACGACCGCCGCATTGCTCACCTACCTGAAATCAAAAGCAAGAATCATGTTATCTCCAAATTTAGCTAGTAAGTCATGTGGTATTGAGAATAAGGAGGGTATAGGGTTTGTTGACAAGCATGGCATTCCGTTGTCTGAATGGTCAAAAGAGGTCAATTATCCTTCTCTCAGGAATCTAGACATAGGATCAAAACGAGATAGTGATCATAAGCTTGGATCTTTTGCGGCTAATGATGGTAAATACATTGATGAAATACTCAAGTCGACTCATATTGTAACAGATGCTATGGAATCGCTTGTCATGCGAGCCATCAAGGCAGAAAGTGAAGCGGCTAATGAGAGAATAAAAGTGAAGTTAGGTTTGGAAGAGAACAAAAGAAAGACACTTCAAGTCCAAAGCATGACTTTAAGGGTTGAAGAGATGGAAAAGTTTGCACTGAGTACGAATGCACTTTTGAATGAAATGAGGCAGAAGGTTGAAGACATGGTTGAAGAATCATCGAGACAGAGACAACGCGCTGCAGAGAATGAGCAGGAGCTTTGTCGCGTAAAGCAGGACTTTGATTCGCTTCGCTCGTTTGTCAGCAATATCATCAGCATCAGTGAATCTCTTCTTTCATCAGAGAGTCAATTTCAGACTATTCAAAAACTTCTAGACAGGTAACACCCTATAGTTTGTGTGCCAAAATGGCTATTGTTGTGCATTCCTCTCCTTGCTTTCCTTCATAGAATCTAAGTTGATATCCAAGTTTTTCTCGCACTTATGTCATGGTTGATATAATTCCTCTTGAATGAACATTTTTTTTACTTCTCTTCTGAACTATTTCATAAATTGATAAACTGAAATATTAGTTACTGGGTTAACAATGTCCTCCTTCACCTTTCAATTTCCCTTTGTCAGCCTCACAACTACTAATAATTTCTTAAGCATGCATTCAATTTTAGGTTATTCCAACTTTTTTTAATTGTGCTCCATAATAAAAAAAGCTTCATAGCTTTACGAACCTAGTTTAACTATCAGTTTCTATGCCTCGCTATTAGTTTCAGACAACTCAAATAAATCTTCTTTAGGTCAACCAACTATGTATTTGTAGACCTTACTAGATCTAAAAAATTATGTGTCTGCTTGTTGTTCTTCAGAGAGTTATGCTTTGTTATTACATGTTAATGGGGCATAGGAAAAGTTCATTTTGTTACATTTGGATATATGGTGTTATATCAACTGCTTGAGTGTGGGAACGTCGAAATGGGAATCTTCTAATACTGAACTTTAACAACACAATCTGTTTCAGTGCTATAGGTTAAGGTTGTCGGTTCAACTGCATAAGCTTTAATTTTTTGGCATCATAGAAATTATATTAGCATACTTTATTCTGCTAGTGTACCCTTTTTTTTTTCCCTTCACATGGTCATCTTGCTCAGTTGTGCATCAAATCATAACCATATATCTTTTCAGATAATGTGTCTAGAATGTTGCTATTAGTTTCTCTTAGTTCCTTTTGCAGAATGCTTATGGATACAAATTTTTTACAGTCACTGTTTGTGCACACTAACAATAACAACAGACTAAGTTAGCTTATTTGCTTTTTCTTTCAATCACATCCTACTTAGTCACTTGATCATCATCATACAACCAATTTTCAATACTGTAACAGGAGGATCATTATTCATCGATCTAAATACATATTCGGTTTCTCAGATGAGTTTGTTTAGCGAAGTTATTCTCTAATTAGCACTCATATACAAGCACTATTGTACCTAGAAATGAGATATCCCCCTGATTAAACAACATCAAATGTGTTGTTTTATTTTGCTTCTGAGATGTCCTTTACTAATGAATTCACAACCACATCTAGATGTTAGATAACCTTCATGATTAAACAACATCAGTTTTCTAGAAGCAAAATAGAAATACCAATAGTAACTTATATCCATTGTTGGCAATTTAGCTCTTGATTTTGTCATTCCAAGGGCAACTACTATGGTTTTACTTTTCATTCTGCAGGTTAGTTGCTGAGACTGCTCACCTCGAGAACGATAAGGCTCAAAAGGAGGCTGAAGTTCAAAAGCTCATCGAGGAAAATGTGAGGCTAAGGGCTTTGTTGGACAACAAAGAGTCACAATTGCTGGCAATGAATGAACAGTATAAGTGGATGCTCCTCAACAACCCTGGCATTTAGTTCATATTCTTTCCCTGGCATGCAACTAACTCTCTGTATCTGCCTTGCTGATTACGATGATTTTGTGGTTTGAGTTTGATTGAACTTTCATTTGGCCTCAGAGAGAATTAATTACTTCTCTTAATTATGTATATTCTGGCTGTGATGTTTAGTTCTAAGTTATGCTCTTAATTTTGTTTTTTCTTTTTCTTCTTTTTTTTATCATTTATGTGTGATCGATTTTGGCACCATGAAGTACTTGGTTCATTAATTAGTTAATCGGCTATTTGCATCATCTGAGTGCTTAAGGGTTGGTTAATCCATAATCGAAACCGACCCAATTGGCCCACGACGAACTAGCCAATTAACATTCGGGTACAAGGCTGGGTAAGAAAATCAAGGTCTGCGTCACCGTACTCATGCTCTTAACCGAAGGAGGCTCTATGCCTCAGATCTAGACACGTGTCCGTTTTGAACGTCACGGATTCTATCTATGACCTTTTTTAAGATCGGACTCAAACAGAGCGGAAAAAAAATTTCTAGAGAGATCGAGACCAGATCGGGAAGCGTACCTGAAACCCTAGTCGAGCGATCGATCGGAGAGATGGCCGCGAACCCTCGCGTGTTTTCGACATGACCGTTGGAGGCTCGCCGGCGGGGAGGAACGTGAGGGAGCTCTACGACGACGTTGTGCCGCGGACGGCGGAGAACTTCCGCGCGCTGTGCACGGGCGAGAAGGACCGGGGCCTCACCGGGAAGCCGCTCGATTATAAGCGCTCGAGCTTCCGCAGAATGATCCCGGGGTTCATGCGCCAGGGCGGCGACTTCACCCGAGGCACCGGCACGGCGGAGACGGCGTGTATGGACTGGAAGCACGTGTTGTTCGGCCGCGTGATGGAGGGGATGGAGTTGGTGAAGGCGATCGAGGCGGTGGGGTCTCAGGGCGGCGCCACCAAGAAGCCCGTCGTCATCAACAACTGCGGCCAGCTCTGAGGGCCAGACTTCTCCTGCCACTCATCGCCGGCACCCTTCCTCGACTTTTCATCTAATCATCCTCGGATCGAGCGTTTCTGGCCGTCGATCTCGACTCCCTAACCGTCCTCGCCGTCGCAGTGGTGGCCCTTTTTAATATTTTCTCCTTTTTGTTCACATTTTGAAATTTTTATTTTTAATTGCTAAAAAAAATATTATAATTAAATGAGGAATGAAATACTAAATATTGTGATCAATAAATGAAAATGTTTGATAAATTCAACTATTGAAAACAATGTGATAGATTCACCGATAATAAAAACATCAAACGCTTCATAAGCTACTAAATCATATTTATATTCGACAAATTTTTAAAGAATGCATTTAAGGAATCTTTTAAAAAGCATCATACCTTCATAATAAGGAATCTTTTAAATTGCATCATACCTTCAGCTTTGCATCAGGGTATGCGCAATAGAACTATGCGGCAAAAAGAAATTTTTATTTTTTTTAATAAAAAAGTATTTTGAAAAAGAAATGTACCCTTTCACAAATATGAAAAATTAGGGGTGGTCTTTAGGAATTTGACCTATTATATTTAATTAAAAGAGTCATCTTAATGAATTTAAGGATGACGCCACCGTTACATATTATAAATTTCATATTTAACTTTATATATTTGGGTTTGATTTAATAAAAATGTCAACGTGTATTTCATACATCTTTTTCTACTGTCAAATGTCAACGACTCTCATGCCTTCTCAATTTAGGTCATAATAATAATAATAATTATTATTTTTATTGTGGAGAATAATTTGTCCTTTTTTTTCAAAGTATTTATTGTTTTTGTGGGGTTCATTAATTTATTATCATTGACCGAATCCGCGTGGTTTAATTCCACGGGAATTTTCATTTCCCCCCTGAAATTTATATATTTTTTTATCAAAATCCACAAGTTTTTTTTAGTTTATTTGTAAATTTATAGATGGTGTTAAAATTTAACATGTCTCGATCTTTTAACAATGCATCGTTTAAAAAAAAGATTATTTATAGTTTAAGATGAAAATTTGAAAAGATAAAATTAGTGATAGGCATCCAAAAAAATAGACTAGATAAGATTAACCTATACCAGGTTTGAGGGTATTGTCAAAAAAGGATGAAATATAAAGGTGGAAATGAAATTTCTTTTAAATCTGTGGCTCATACCCACCGGATCTCCACCGGCGCCAGAGCTAAACCAAGATCGAATCTGAACCGTCCATGATCCATCAAGATAAGCACAAAGCGGCCCCCAAATTCCATCGCCGCCGCCCACAATTCCTTCTTTCCTGCCGTCTATATAAGCCGCGTCGCCGAATTCGCTTTCGTTCGTCCTAAAAAAAAAAAAAATCCCGATCTCGTCGATGTTCTCGTCTTCGCAATTCCTCGCCGCCCCCAAAGCCTCCTCCCTCCTCCTCCTCCCCTCCGCTCGTCGCCGGCCGCCAGTCCGCTCCGCCGTTTCCGTGCCCCCGCCTTCACCCTCCGCAGCCGACACGCTGTACGACGTGCTCGGCGTCGCCGCCGCCGCATCGGGTCTCGAGATCAAGGCGGCTTACCGGAGGCTCGCCCGCGCGTGCCACCCCGACGCGGTGGTTGCGGAGGACCGGAAGACCGCGTCGGCCGACGAGTTCATGCGGGTCCGCGCGGCCTACGAGACGCTTTCCGACCCGGAGAAGCGCGCCGAGTACGATCGAGGGGTCCTCGCGGCGGCCATCGTCGCCGATCGCAGATGGAAGCCGTTCCATTCTTCCCGATCGCCGTATTCCTTCTACGCCGGCAGACGCCAGCCGCGGACGTGGGAGACGGACCAGTGCTGGTAACGAACCAGATGCATCAAAGGTGTTCGATTAAATGCCGGTCTCAAATTTTTTTTTTTACCCCCAATTGGTTTATTGCTGTTCTTTGTACATCTACGCAGATGGGATAATCTTTGATCTCTCCAAACAACCTCTTCCTTTTCCGATTTCAATTTTGTTTTCCCTTTTCCTCAAGTAATTGTATTAAAGTACGATTGCAATCAAAACTAAAGAAAACAAATGATAGAAAACAGAACCTTTCTTTTATATATCTTGTGTCTTCATGTTCTGTTTGCTTTAAAATCATGGCTAATGAGACTATTTGATGAAAAAGAGATATCCTTGAGCTTCAATCTCCTGAGAAATTTTGAGATCTCTATTTGATCTGCAATTCCGGTCCGTGAGATTAGAAGAACTCTTTGGTTTTCCAAGAAAGGAGAAAGCATTTGATGTGATGGTTTCAGTTCACCTTCCTGTAGAGGAACAGCCGAACAACTTTGGAACAAGTGGATAAGCTTTCTCATCTCATCTAACCTTGAGTGTACCAGCTTCCTTCTTCCCTGAGTTAGGTATGCTTTCTTCTTTTGATGAATTGCTCATCATTTCTTTCGCTTATGTGCTCATATTTTGTTGGAGTGATGATCAATGGAAAAGATTGATTATATTGGAACGATGTATGAATCAAAAGGAGAAAAAGGGAAGGTTGACAAAAGAGAAAAAAAAAAAAAAACAGATTATCCTTTGAATCCTTTCCTTGAATGATATATATATTGCGGATGATAATTTTGCTTCTTCTTTTTTTGTTATTTCCAATGGATGATATATGAAGCATTTGAAACAATGTATTCTAATTGATGGATAATCTAGTGCCTTGTTATGCTTCTATTGTTTTGTGTTCGACTGAATGGAAGTCTTGTGTTAATTTTAGGAGATGCGATAATGATCATAGTAGGTGTTTTACAAATGTCCGATTGAGCCTCTTTTTTTTTTTTAGGTCATTAGCATGCAGAGCAATGATATCCTACATAATTCATGTATTATCTTTGTTATTCATCGTTCGATCATTTAAAAATTATAGTTTAATTTTTGAACTAAATGAGATCTAACATGGTCATTATATTTGCATCCTTGTTCTTCCAGAAGTTGAGTTAATTCTAATAGGCTCAATCGCTATATAAATCGATTATCAAAAAGTGTCCGAAATCGGTCTCACAGGGATGTGCAAGATAGAGATGGATGAAAAGAGTCTTTGTTTGGAGAAATAATTTTTATTATGTTTTTTTTTTTAAATAATTTTATCACAGATAGTTATTATTATTATTATTTTATAAAAATATATTATTTAAATGAGTTTAGTATGCTGTGTGATTTGCGTTGAGTCATTCGTATGCGATACACATAGTAATGAACAATGCAAAGTTATTTTTCACTGACTTCACTTGTCACTGTCGCTACCGTTCAATCAGATTTTTTTCGTGGTTTAGTTGAAGTTAGAGTTCAGTTGGATCGTGATTAGAGTTGGAATCCGATTGAATTTCGATTTGATTGTAATCGAAATTTGGTATGATTGTGGTTGCTAGTGTTATGATCATTGGTGGTCACAATGCGATTAGATTTTAATCGTAATTAGATTGAAATTTGACTGTGATTCATTCAGATTCTGACTCTGATTAAATTGTGATCGAATTTCAGTTTAATTGTGGTCGAAATTCATTTGCTATCCGACCAAAGGAATATCAATGATAATCCTAACTAGTTCAAGAGTTGAGTTATAATGCTTTTCGACGATGTGCAAGGGTTTTGATGACGCAGGCATCACACAAGTATTATGTGGGATCAAGTGCGCATCATAAAATCTCTCAAAATTTAGAATCCTCCGTCGAATAATCTTCCGTCCTTAAAAAAGTCAAACTTTTCTCCCCCTTTTATTTTTTGGGGTGAGTTTTCTTTGGTCGTGGATCACCGCCATGCTCCCTTCCCTGGCCCACTCAATTTAATTTAGTCAGCATGTTGACTTTTTCCCCTGTTTCATTCCTTTATTATTTTTTAACTGAAAATTTAATAAATACGACGACGCCGGTCCGAACCAAGCTCCTTTCGAATTAAATATCGGAAGTTAGAAAACCGGGTTTATCTGAAAATTAATCAGAACTGTCTCCATTTTTATTTTTAAAAATATTTTTAAAGATAATCGATTTGATTCTATAAAAAAAATTTCATATAACATTAAAATAAATCAGAAAAATACTTATAACAAACAGTTTAATTTTCTAGAGTTGACCTACAAATCCATCCTAGCTGAGGAATTATAAATATTTAATTTTATATTGAAAGTGTTCTGCCGACTATGCTATGCGATAATAAAAATATCATTGATTTAAGTGCCTTATTAATAGCGATGCTACGTGGCGCAGAAATCTTATTTGGAATCCAAAACTAAGTTGTGCAATATCAAACTATAAGAATTCAACAACCACATCATCTAAATATTTCTTTTTCTGATAATAAAATATGCTCAGGTTTTCCTCTAAGAATATAAGAAAATAGGTTCTTCTTCAAACAACAATAGTAAAAATTTTTGATCTTTCTCTCCTATCAAAATTAACGTACGTCAAAAAGCTACCGTCGAGATCCTCGGCTTCGGCCCTCCGATGCTTAAGTCAGTATTCTTTTAGTGGAGAGGGAAAGGATGAAAAAGATGAGAATAATGAAGAAGAAAGAATGTAAACTGATGCTTATCATATGTCCTCGTTTTTACCTCCATTAGCCCTTTTTATATGAGATGATGAAGAATACCTTCTGTACTATCACTTGTATTAGGATGAGTTGTTAGGCCGTTAGAAACGTGGTCCGTATGGAGAATATTTCACCTTTAGCTATTCGAGATATCCGCTTGCCGAGTCTCGTTGGAGTTGTGCGTGTTTACCTAAAATGGGGCGAATCTCCTGGGTGGTCCCCTAGTGTGGCAAAGAGGAAAACTTGTACCTCCACTGAGTTGTTTTGATTTCACTCGGCCTCTCCACATGACCGAGCTGTTGGGCTTCTACTCGGCTTCTTCAACTGACTGAGCCGTTTGTCTTCTGTTCGGCTTCCTTACCTCGCCGAGCCGTTTGTCTTTTACTCAGCCTCTTCATCCGGCCGACCGTTTAACTTCCGCTCGGCCTTTCCACATGGCCGAGTCATTTGTCCCCTCCATCTGCAGGACTTGAGGTCAGAGTTCTTACCCATTTTGATTTACTCTCTTGACCCTATTTTGGGTCCTATCTTTTGTTGACCAACCACGTAGGGCTCAATTATGATAGTATCAAAATAATTGATTAAGATTTACTCTCTTGACCCTATTTTGGATTTCATCTTTTGTCGACCAACCACATAGGGCCCAGTTATGATAGTATCAAAATAATTTATTAAGATTGTCATTAATAGACTAAAATGATAATGATCATGGTGCAATGATAGGGTGTTTAGTTTAGCTTTCAAATATCTATGATTCAATCCCTAGCTACGATGTATTTATATGAATTTTTTTTCTAAATGAGATGATAAATTAATGATGGCTGAGTTGCTTACGTTAACACTTTTTCATTTATTTTAATAGTTAGTAGAGCATATCTAGTATAGAAATTATTTAGTATCCCATTAGAAGTCCGTGGGATAGGATCCCATTAGAGATTCGTAGAGTAAGATTGGTCATCTCCAGAAATTAGTTGAGTTAAAGACTGGGATTTACTAAGTAACAAGATGCACTAAACAAAAACATATTCATGGGGTGAGACCGATTATCTCCAGAAATTAATCGAGTTAAAGATAATTTATTACACTTGGATTATGGTGCAGTAGTAAGGTGTCCAATTTGACTTTTCATTGTATTTGCAATTTGATTTCCCATTATGATATATTTATAAAATTTTCTTTAAATAAGATAACAGGATGTCATAACTATTGAGGTAATTGATCATTCTCATAATCAGTCAAATTAGTCAGACCAAAAGTCTAAATCTCAATGATAATAAAAAACAAGAAGATAATTTATTGATATTATAAGATTGACGGTAATAGTAAATTTATTTTGAAAGAAAATAAATTTAGGGGGAAAATGAAAATTTGTCTATATTAAATTATAATAATTTAACGGGCTAAGAAAAGGGACCTATTCGTGAATTTATATAATTACGGGGGTATTTATAGAAACTTCTTCACTCGTGATTTGGTGGGTCTCCTCCATGTGGGAGCAATTAGGAAGAGTTCGCTCGGTCGGCTCATTCTCCCAAATTCTAGGGTTTCCCTTTGAAAACCCCAAGCTCGCTGCTTCGCCCGCTCTCGATCTGGTGTTGGGGCTCTCGGTCTCTGTTTGAGGCGATCGGAGTGGTTCTCGGTCTTTCGGTAAGTCTTCTGGTTTTGATTGGCGGAGCAGGAGCTCGTAATGTCCACGGAGAGGAAGAGGAAGGTGAGCTTGTTTGACGTTATGGACGAGGCATCCGTATCGGAGAAGCTGGCTAAGGTGAATGGTGCCTTCTCCACCAAGCCGGCGGCGGTCCCGCCTGGGATCAATCGGTGGAACGGTCGGCCCTACTCGCAGAGGTACTACGAGATCCTGGAGAAGAGGAAGACCCTCCCCGTGTGGCAGCAGAAAGAAGAGTTCTTGCAAGTTTTGCAGGCTAACCAGACTCTGATTTTGGTTGGAGAGACTGGCAGTGGTAAAACAACTCAGGTTTGTTCTACGCTACTTTACGGTTCGATCTTTGATTGTAATTCTGCAACCATTACGTATATGATTTTGAACTTTGAGGTAGTATGTATTGCCTCGTTATGTCATTTTATATGCTCCTGGATAAGCTTCATAGCAAGTTTTAAAGTAACGACCCCATTTTAGAGTTTCGGCTAGAGTCCAGAACGAGAACAGTATTTCTCTGGTTCAGTCTGTGCCTGTCGCAGTTAGGAGGATGGGAAAGAATAAGAAGAGAAGGTTTTGTCAGTGCAGGTCGTTCCAAGGAGGAGGGGAAAGAAGTGAGAGTGGAACAAAAAGAGGATGAAAAGGAGCTTGCTTACCAGAAGAAGCCACTTGCGGCTCTGGCAGCTTGAATGAAGTAGCAAAGGTTCATCCTTTGGCATGGCTTGATCAGAGGAAGAAGATGCAGGCAATGTCAATGAAGGCGGAGGAAGATGCGAACAAATCTAGTTAAAAGCTTGCCTTGAATAAGTCTCATTGCAGAACCGATTCCCTAGTCTTGTTCACTTAAGTGACACTCGCAAAGGAGGAAGCTAGTTGTGCTTTATTCACTTGGTGACGCTCACAATGGAGGAAGCAGTATACTATAAGTATTTTAAGGCCAAAGTTTGCACCGTAGTGATTAGACAATCAACTCTTGGAGGTTATGCACAAATGCAGCAGTTGTCTACTTATCTGATGATGGTCCAACGATTTCCTTCATCATGTTATGATGTGAAGGGAAAAGGTTGCACCTAAGCAATTAGACAAGTCTGAGGCTACTAAAAAAAAAAATGAATCCTCCTAAGCAAGCCAAATTTGTATGTGACCATGCTTTTTTTCCCAATCCAGCCATCTTTCTTCCCTCGGAGGATCTTAGCTGCCAGAAAAGATGCACTTGGATTTTGGAGCTTCCCTAGTGCACTTCCATGAAGCTCAAGTCATCCTCTCTTAAATGAGTTGATCAGAAACATTGGAAGCTAGCTACCACTTCCACAGTGAAGTTGGTTTTTGCAGGACGATGTAACAACCTCTTTCAATTGTTGTTTACCTGTTGGTCCTGACAGTGCTGCCCTTTTCAACATTTCTTTCTTCCTTTTATACATGCATGAATGATTCCTTTTGGCCAGTAGGCTTTCAGCTGATTTTTCACTATCATTCTTCTTAAAAACATCATGAGTCATGATCATTGTTCTCATTAATTGTCTTTCTTTATTTTTCTTTGTTGCTCTTGGTCTAGAGTATGCAATCTCAGGACTGAATGCATAACCACTGCCAATTAGTGCCCTTTTATGTATCTGTTGATAAACTGGCCTTCCCCCTTGAAGGTTTTCTTTCTCATCCTTCTTGGTTCTGTGGCTTGGCATGGATATTCAGTGGTTATTATATCCTTTTAGCTTTTTGTGCCTCTGTCAAGTTTCAGACAAGTATTTGGTGATTTCAGTTGACATTCCTGAATATACATATTGCTTATTTCCTAATCACGTGGACTCTCTCATGTGACTTTATTTGTCTGTTATTCTTTATCAGATTGGATTAACATTTATTTATTTAGATTGCATATGTTACTTTTAAAAAGAATAATATATCTTTGAGCAGATTCCACAATTTGTATTGGAATATGAGGACTTGGGCAAGCGCTCCATGGTTGCTTGCACTCAACCTCGACGAGTTGCTGCTATGTCTGTTTCTCGCCGAGTTGCTGAAGAGATGGATGTTACAATAGGTGATGAAGTTGGTTATAGCATTAGGTTTGAAGATTGCAGTAATCACAAGACTATGTTGAAGTAAGTCTACTTTTGTTGCTTCTCCTGACATATATTTTCTGCAATGGTGGCAATTTCAGTAATTTATCTTTATTATATATATTTTATGAATCCTAGTGACCTTTATTGGTATGTATCTTCACCAAGCAGCAAGATTTGTTGGCAAACATTAAGAAAACTATGCTATAATGATTGATGAGTTCCAATGGGATTTTTTTAAAAAGGTCCTATGTGGGATGTTAGTAGGAGATGTGATTGCTAACTCTCCTATGATTTGATGGTTAAACATTGCTAATATACTGTAAATCAAATATTGTCGGTAGCTTTCATGCATCTTCCTTTAGGAGTTGATTTCTGAAGAACATTTGATTGTCTTCTTCAGAAATAACATGGCTGTAAATATAGTTCCATGAATTTTTTAATTAAAATAATGACCTCAATTTCAAAACCTAGACAGTTCAGAAATTTTGTTTTAACGGTTCAGAAACTTTGTTTTAGATTATCTTGTAAGTAACGTGTTTGAAATTTGTTACTTCAGTAGTGGGGGGGAATGTATGCTGGGGTGATATTTTACATAGGTACTTTCACCATCTTTTTTTTATATATTGCGTCACATTAAAACAAGATTACTAGGCACTCATAATCAGAACAAATTGATAATGTAAATCTTGGTCTCATTTTCTGCTCCACTGTCACCACATGATGCCAGATATTTAACTGACGGTATGCTGTTAAGAGAAGCAATGGCTGATCCGTTATTGGAGAGATACGGGGTGATAATTCTCGATGAGGCTCATGAGCGTACCTTGGCAACAGATGTCTTATTTGGGCTTCTGAAAGAAGTACTAAAAAATAGACCTGATTTGAAGTTGGTTGTGATGAGTGCTACTCTCGAGGCCGAGAAATTCCAGGGTTACTTTAATGGGGCACCTTTAATGAAGGTACCTGGCAGATTGCATCCAGTTGAAATTTTCTACACTCAAGATCCTGAAAGGGATTACTTGGAAGCTGCTATACGAACTGTTGTACAGATACACATGTGTGAACCGCTGGGTGACATACTTGTTTTCCTTACTGGAGAGGAAGAAATAGAAGATGCTTGTAAGAAAATAACAAAGGAGATTAATAATTTGGGTGATCAAGTGGGACCTGTGAAAGTGGTGCCTTTATATTCTACCCTACCTCCACTATTGCAGCAAAGAATATTTGAGCCTGCTCCAGCGCCATTGGAGGAAGGTGGCCCACCTGGAAGGAAGATTGTGGTGTCAACTAACATTGCAGAAACTTCATTGACTATTGATGGCATTGTTTATGTGATAGATCCTGGTTTCTCTAAACAAAAGGTTTATAATCCACGAATACGTGTGGAATCGTTGCTTGTCTCTCCAATTTCCAAGGCTAGTGCACACCAAAGGGCGGGACGAGCTGGTAGAACACAACCTGGGAAATGTTTTAGACTTTACACTGAGAAAAGTTTCAAGGGTGACTTACAAGAACAAACCTATCCAGAGATTCTCCGCTCTAACTTAGCAAACACAGTCCTTACTTTGAAGAAACTGGGAATTGATGATCTGGTCCATTTTGATTTTATGGATCCACCTGCCCCTGAAACACTCATGCGAGCACTTGAGATCTTAAATTACCTAAGTGCTTTGGATGACGATGGCAATTTGACTAAGCTAGGTGAACTCATGAGTGAGTTTCCTTTAGATCCTCAGATGGCAAAGATGTTGGTTGTCAGTCCAAAGTTTAACTGCTCCAATGAGATCCTATCAATGTCTGCAATGCTTTCAGGTTAGCATAAACTCTCTCTCTCTTTTTAACTTTTATTGTTTTCTTCTGTTGCTTGAATTTTATGTACATATGCTTTCATGCTTGCTCACAGTTTTGCACTGTGGATATTAGACTTGCACTAGAGCAGCATTTGATAATGTATAAGATTTCTAAGTTATTCTATTATGTATTTCTCTCACCTGTACTTCTTTTCATAACATTGTTGGCAAATAGCAATGTTAATCACAATTTATTAACATAGAATTTGAGTTGCTAGCATGCAGCTTTTCCTTCACAGCTAGTCCATGTTCAAAGTATAAAAGGAATAGGATGTGGTGCCTTTGTCAGCTTCTGTTGCTGGATCATCTCAATAGGTGTGATTGGCTACAATGTTGATCAGACTTAGCATCTAATGATCAATCTAGTGTGGTCTAATTAACCTGTGTTTTAGGACCCCTCTAGATAATTTCAGTTTCTCAACTAGTTGCTTATGAAGCAGTTTCGTGTTGACTCCATGCATATGCTGACCTTCAGTGGGCCTCCTCTGTGATTACAAATTATATTTCTAGTACCCAATTGCTTTCTCCGGCCTAGGGAGGCCCAGAAAGCGGCAGATGAAGCTAAAGCTCGGTTTGGCCATATCGATGGAGATCACCTGACGCTGTTGAACGCATATCATGCATACAAGCAAAATGGTAAGTGCATCATAGAACTACTTTGCCAAATGATTGTTTGCAATAGTTTGGTTATTTGAATCCTTGTTATTGCAGGTGAGGACTCTTCGTGGTGCTACGAAAATTTTATAAACAGTAGGACTATGAAGGCTGCTGACAATGTGAGGCAACAGCTTGTACGGATCATGGCTAGGTTCAACCTCAAGCTATGCAGCACCGACTTCAACAGTCGGGATTATTATGTGAACATCAGAAAAGCCATGCTTGCTGGGTACTTCATGCAGGTCGCCCACCTTGAGAGAACAGGACACTACCTTACAGTGAAGGACAATCAGGTTTTTTTTTATGCTGCTTTCCTCTCTGATTCTCAATTCTTTCCGCAGTGAAGCTTTTGATGGACTATAGCCACATGGTGTAATTCTAGGTGGTTCATCTCCATCCATCAACCTGCTTGGATCACAAGCCAGAATGGGTCATTTATAATGAATATGTTTTGACCAGCAGGAACTTTATCCGCACAGTAACAGATATTAAAGGAGAGTGGTAAGTTCGAAAATGTCTCGGTTAATTTTTATTTATCAGTTAATGATAGCTTGTGACAAAGCAATACTTCAGTCTTTTCTTATGATCTGTGACGAAGTGCATGCTTGCATAAATCTTGCATCCCCATGCGCATATTTTGGTGTTAATTTTAACTGTTTCTTGATTTGTTTTAATAAAATTTCTCATTCATTTGATTAGTTAATACAGTATTGGCATGGATATCTATATCATATTAAACTCTATTTGCTCGGGCCGCTGATCAATGAAATCAAATCCATGATTGACTTCTGGTTGGATCTAAAGATTCAGTATCATGTCAAAATTACGTTGGGATTGTGCACATGAATTTGGTTTTTGGTCACCATGTTTACTGACTAGAGACTAAACCATTCAAGACCTTGTTGTCAAACAGATGCCTCTTTGATGTTAAATCTTCTTCTGTCATTTTCTCAACTTCCCAAATCTCTTATTTGCAGGTTGATTGACATAGCTCCACACTATTATGATCTGAGCAACTTCCCCTCGTGCGAAGCAAAACGAGTGCTAGAGAGATTGAACAATAAGCGGGCGAAGGAAAAGGGGGAGAGTAAAGCTAGAAAGTAGAAACAAAAATTGCCTTTGTTTGCACTCACACCATCGACTTGCCAATGCATAAATTCTCATAGGCAAGATTTACCTGAACACCAAAAAAGATGGACGCCTCAAAGTTAGAGGTAGAAGTTTATCGTCAAGGTTCATGTTTCTCTTATACATTTTGTCGACAAGTAAACATCTATTTTTTCTATATTGCATCGTACACTTTCTTTAATGTTATTGACAGTATGATTAGACCTTGAATATGGGCCCATGATCTTGTGTTTTGAAGGCTACAAAACAATACTGAGCCTTAGTTATTTTGGTTAGGAAAATTTTCATCTGACCTCCCAAATTTTATATACCTTTTCACAAATAAGTCCCATCAAAATATCATGTAATACAAGTTATTATTTTTGCATGACATAAACTATGTTTTTTTGTGGCATGTATAGCATAAAGATGGGGCATTTGCTCCAATGAGGAACCCATTTGATTTGATTCAACTGAAGTTTTCTGTGTGCTGAATAGGAGTTCCAATTGTATGGAAATATTGATATTCCAGTTTTAATTTGAATAATATATGTGATATTCAAATGTGATTGGAAGTTCAAAAATATAAATGATTTTGGCTTGAGTTTAGTTTGAAATGAAATTCGGTTCAAGTTGGCTTGAGATATCTAAATGCAAGTGCATGGAGCTAGATAGGGACAACAACACAAGATGCATTTAACTAAGATGAACTAACTCAAGTTTCTTATGTCATAGAATGTGGATGCCTTGGGTTGTTTTAAATTTATGGCATATGAATTTGAACCTTTTGCCTCAACTTCTATGTAGCATATTGGTGGTTGTGAGGATCATCAGTGGCACTAGGTTAAAAAAACAGCCAAGTTATCGGCAATGAATATCATGGAATGGATGATACTAAAATTGTATCGAGTGAGTGCTCGATAGCTATCAAGGGTTGTGCGAGTGCCGCAAACATGATGATGGACAATACTAAACTTGCATTGAGTGCTCAAAGGCTATTAAGGGCTGTGCATTGAGCACTCGATGGTTATTAAGGGCTATGAGAGTGCTGTGAACGCCATGGACGAATGATACTAAACTTGCATTGGATGCTTGATGGCTATTAAGGGCTGTGCGAGGTAGATTGGCTTCTTTTTTTTTTCTTTTCTTTTTCTTTCTTCTGTCTCAGAGAGAATATAGAAATTCTTCCCATTCTCTCTTGTGAATTCACTGATGGATTCTCTTCCATTTATCTTCCACACGCCAAGCAAACCCTAAGCCATCGTTACTGAAAACCAAAAGAGAGACAGAATTTTTTTTTTAGAAATATCTAAGGTCGGTGATAGCTTTGGGTAGGTGGAGTAACTACAAGTGCTATTTATTCACAGGGCAAATAATAAATGTTTATATATGAGTAGTGATCCCTTGCACGATGACCACATGTGTGATGCCGTAATTAGCGGTTGATTTTTTCAGTATTAGTAGTGA
>JBAMHZ010000059.1:2439320-2451582 GCA_037177395.1 Alpinia galanga | reverse complement strand
TTTGCATTAGTCACTATTTAATTATAATAATAGGCACGAAGTATTAAAATTTTGGTAAAAAATGTTTAATCCCAATTGATAGCTTTACAATATTGTAAAACGATAAGAATTATTAATTTTTAATCATGGGTATATGCAACTAGTGTACTTTACTCATCTAAATGACAGCTCTCTATGGTTCTATTGGCATTGAGTATATATGCCTATTTCAATTCCGACATCTTGTCTAACAGTTTGACCTCTAGAAAGTAGATTAGCTACTTTAACAGAAGAAAAGCCATTAGACGCACAAAAGGAGGGAATAGCAGCAATTTAATAGGGATTCACATAATGCTTCTCCAGAGAGTAAAATAAAATGGCAAAAGATGTACCATCCTGGCAAATGTCTTCTGTTGGAGCCCTACAATTATTCTGGTCATACTTACGGACCGAGATGGTCAGGTTTGAGTCTGTCTGATTACTCAAATGGTTCACTTCAATCGCTGCTGCCGGTCGGTCTGATCTGATCGAATCCATCAGTACAAAGAGATATAAAAAGTTGAAAACAAGGGGGAAATGCAGAAAGTCCAATATCTGTACAAAGTTCCACATAGGGCACACGGCTAGGAGCAACAGTACTTCACAAATGTGCCAGGTAACAAATCGCGATTACACCTCACGGAAATAAACACTTGTTACCTGGTACCGTATTCGAAGAAGAAGCATTAACTAGCAGGCAAATCATCGTGGCAAAACCCCACTCTCTGTCGATGGCCAGCAGAGGATAGAGAAAGCAACTAGCCACATTCTCAAAATGATTGGATACAGCTAACGAAATAACAGACTGAATCTTCCACTACCTCTCGTAATGCTTGATTGCTGCCAGGTATATTTGCGGAAAGTTTTAAAACCTAATCAGTTGGTGACGAGCAAAGTACCAGTGCAAGCACCCGTATAGCATGTTTCATTCTTCACTGTTGTGAGAATCATCAACATGAGAAGTAGTGCCACGGATGAAGCGTCCTGGGTTCCTGGTTTGAGTATGATAATGTTCCTTGTACCTCTGCCTGGAAGCATGGTGACTTTGTGCCTCTTGATCAATGTTCGAGTTTGACTGGTGATATGCATTGCTTGGCTTACTGTAAGAATCAACCGGCTGGTATTCAAAATGTGGAGTATTCTTATGTTGATCTTCAATTCTCTGAGCATTTGCCTTTCCAGAAGTATGCATAAAATCCCGACCCCGATATGATGCCTCCTGCCCTCTGTTAACACGCCCATTGCGATGTCCATATTGGTGCGGTGGAGAAATTTGATTTTCAGGCTGAGGATTCACATCTTCAACTGGTCTTCTGCTATGCATCTGCTCCACTGATGAAGCAGAGTTACGAGACTGATCTTTCTGGTTCAGGGTATTGCTAGTCTCATTGCTTGGGTGGTTACTCCCAGTGCCAGGATAAAAGAACTTCTCAGGCCTGCCATCATGATAGAAGTTTCGTTGCCCTCCAGTGACCCTACCTTGCTGAATTTGAGACTTTGGTTTCCAGTGAGAGTGAGACCTAACATGCTCACCAACAACATTCTTACCATTATCATTTATGAAATTTCTCACATCATTCTCACTTGTATCTAAATTGAGAGGATTGACACCATTTTTATCGTTTGTTTTGTTCTTGGAATTATGATGATCAGCAGTCCCATAATTGCTTCCGGTAACCCTGTGAGCTTGTTGATGTTTTTGCATGCTTCTGATCCCCTGATCTTTGGTCAGGACAGGAGCCACAACTGCATTTTGCTGCACGAGATTGCCACCACTCTCCCAGCCATCAGATCTTACCTGTTCTGGCAATGGTAGGTGCTGACTGGAAGTCTTGTCAAAAGTTTTGGTAGTATCAGAAGGTTGCACATTTTCATTTGAAGGCTGTGAAGGAATAAAAGTATCAGCTGAATTCCTCTGACGCCAAGAGGCATGAACCCTACCACGCCTGCCAGGCTTATTGTCCTGTGTCTTCTTTGTATCAGCACCAAATTCAGATGAGCCATCAAATTTACCTGGCCCAATTTTGGAATCCAAATAAGGTTTCTCAGGCATCTCATCGGAAGTCAATTGACTGAGATGGGTTGAAGACTTTTGAGTGTACTCCTGCTGTGAGTGCTCTTTGGCGACAGGTTTAGGAACATATCTCTCTATCTCAGCCCTCTTTGTTTTTGTACCACTGATATCATTCACAATCTGTGATGAAGAATCAGAGATATTTCCTATTATACTATTCAGCTGGATTTCCTCAGGTTGCTCAATCTTATTTGCAGGCTTTATAGGTGCCCAGATGACAGTCTCACTTCCATGAACCTTGTCAGTAGGCCTAGTTGCCTGACGGTTTCTTGCCATCTTTCTAGATGGCTGAGGCTTCCAATGGTTGTTCGTCCTGCCTTGTCCTTCGTCAACAACTTTAGAAGACCCCTGGTGAGAGTGTAATATGCCATCCCCGCACTCCTGACCACTACCATGGTCAGAAGAAATTACGGCAGGAACTGATGAAGTTTCCATAACTTGTGTAGGATGAAGCTTAGAACTTTCACTTGGGTATTCTTCAACCTTTTCATTTGAATGTGTTGATGTGCTAGAGCCAAACAAAGTATCATCCTTGTTCCTATGCCTCATGTTTCTATGATTTTTTTTCTTCTGTTGCAGAGAAGGATCCCCATTATGCGGCAATATATCAACACTTGATGATGGTGCATTGACTTCCACAAGCTTTTGTGAGTTCTCTTTATTCTCGCTAGTGAATTGCATTTCATCTGATTTGCTCTCATGTACACTCTCATCAAGAAACTTCGAACCTGCATTGTCCCTCATCGTTGACTTCTCACCTGAGTTTTTCTCCAGTGGAAGCTTCTGCTTTCTTCGGTATCCCACTGGTCTATGCTTGGAACCACTGGAAGCATTAAACTGTGAACCTTCTTGGGCTGTGACTTCTGCAGTGTTTGTACGATGCTCCATTGAAAGAGTAGGTATACTACCAGATCTAGAATCTTGGGCAACTGTTTCTGGAGTCTGAGAAACAGAATCAGAAGGCAAAGAAACTACAGGTCCAACTTTGTTATACTCATTTGCCTGCAAAGGCATATCCACTGCAGAGAGGGTAACATTTGAAGCTATATCTGCTCCAGGATCTTCTTGCTGCTGCAGATTATGACTAAGGGATGATACCTCATTTGACTTAGATTTCATGCTCAATGCTGCTGAGCGTCTATTCAGTTCTTCCAACTTTGCAAGAGCTTTTGCTTTTTGATCCTTTATTCTCTCCTCCTCCTGTTTCTGTAACTGCTTTGCACGTTGAGCAGCCAACTCTTTCATTTTAGCACGCTAGCAGACAAGCCAGAAAAATGACATCAAAAACATTTATCCACACATTGATACCATTTTTCAAAAAGACAGAAAATATAATGTTGGCTTTTTATCAAGATTCAATGAACATTGTATTCTTTCATACATAAAATATCTAATATCATCTGGTACTTCTCGTAACTCATGAACCTACCAATTCATTTAGATCTTCTGGAGTACATTAGGTTTACCGTGCAAAAGTTTAGGAGACACATAGGAACAAGATGAATATAAGCTTAGTTACTATATATAAAAATGGAACAAAAGCTAGTGAATTTATCAAAATGAATTCATCCAAAAACAACGTACTCAAGATGTAATGATGTGTTCCATCTATAGTCGCAGCTTATATTTTTGCTAATACATTTTATTTCATACTAGATTTCAAATATATACACACCCAGAACTGAATCCGTACTTGCTCTATCAATTCATTCATAATATAAGAAACAGTAGATGATCTTGACATTGGCATGACTTATGCTCACGTATGTTATAAATCATTGAAAACCATTATAAGGAGCGATTAACACAATTTTAGTGAACAGATAATAACAGCTTTGCATGTGGAGAATTATATATTCAAATATGAATATCTATTAAAAAAACAATCTTTCACACAAAATTTATTAAGAATAAACCTCTTACAGTTCATAGTAATTTTATCTATTTTCTGTTGAAATCAGAGTTACTGAACTATATCTGTATGTCATTCATAAATCAAGCAGAAATCATCCAGAGCTGATGAAAGTCAAAATTTTGTATATGGCATCTAACTTGTACCTATCACTTCCAAAAAATTAAAAAACAAAAAAGAACAAGAAAGATGCACAATTTGTGGAAAGCAATTAGAGGTTATTTGTCAACCAACTGTAATATACATTGCTTGGAACTCATAGTTAGAACTTTGATAAATGCCCTATGTATCCCCTAGTTTTGCAATCACAACATTTACCAAATTAGAGGAAAACACTAACCTGGTTTTTGTTATCAAGTGAATCTGAATATGCATCTTCAGTAACAGTTTTTTCCATGGGAACAACAAAAGGCCTTTTTTCAGATGATTCTGTTGCCAGCTCGCCATCAGTTTGATTATCTAACCTTGAGTTGGAACAATAATCACCCCTGTCAAGTGCAGAGTGGGCTCCTTTTGAAACACAAGAACCTAATTCAATGGGCTTCAGATCATTGGAGTCTGACTGTCCAGAAACAACTGTTGAATCCACGGTGTGCGCGTCCAAAGAATTCCCCTCAAAAGAACTTAGGATAGCAATACCCCTAGCTTTGGTAGAATGTTCAGGTCTTGCATTGGCAACTTTTGGTTGTTTTAATCTCTCTTGTTTAGATGGCAATCCCCCAACTATGCTGTGGTTTTCAGCACTTCTAACTTTATTATTTAAGCCTTCTATTTTTTCGATCAGTGCAACGTTTTTTCTAGTAGCTGAATTAGGCTTCCAATCATGGACCGGTCGAATAGAAATATTTGGCTCTCTCTTAAGTATGCCTTCAGATGTCCTATGGGAATTTATTTCCATGTTGATAATAGGATTTGAAGGATGACACATCCCATCACTGGCTACCTTCAGTGATGCTTGGTGATCGCTTACCAGATTCATGTCATTGGCAATTTCATTCTTGCTGCTACCTGCAGACTGCTCACTCTCCTTAGATATGGATGCTTCAGGTTTACTTTCAACATGACATTGTGTTGAAGTAGGTGATAAAGATCCACTATGGGTCTTCGTTTGTGAAACTTTATATGCTAAGTCACCTTGCGGTTTTAGCAAAACCTTATAGGGCCCTTGAAAAAGAGCATGAGCTCTGTCAGATGGTACGTGCACTTCCACCTTTTGTGTGACATCCCCACCAAGACTATTTTGAAACTCATCCGAGGCTATGTTACCACTGGAGTTAGGAGATTGTTTATAGACACTTGGTTGAATAGCCACTCCTGAAGGCATGTGTTGTTCACCAGAACTGCAAAAGGTTGCTTTATGATAGCCATAATATCCATCATAAGGATCAGGTGTATGGTAGGGCCCAGGCATGGCAGGAATAACAGGGTGGCTAGAAAACATGTATGGATTAGGCAGCACTTGGGGGCGATATACCTCTCCAGTTGTAGGGTGGTACTGAGTAGGCCCAGCACCTGGTCTCAAGGCAGCCTCTGAGTTGGGTGGAAATGGACGAGGATAGCACATAAAAGGATCAACAGGAAAACTACCAGGGGGCCCTGCTGGTCGATATGGATTGACTAGAGCCCCTCTGTACCAAACTTTGTCAGGTGTGTGCATTGCAGAACTATGCCAAGAATCAAACTGACTAGGTGTCAAATTCAAGATTTTGTGTGGTTGTGCCTGCTGTGAATTATTATTCAATTCGGGGTTATGTGAGGCAGTGCCTCCAGAAGATGAGTTTATCCCAGTTCTAGGAGCACTGGAATCCTCTTGATCTTTGCAGATATCTCCTGAATTCACAAAGCATTTCTTTAGTCCTATTAGGAAAGGAATAGACTTAAAAACCATGCGAGCTAATTCATCTTCACTCACCATTAGAAGAATTTAGGGTTTCATTGGATCTGAGAGTACCAGAAGATGCATCAGAATGCTCTTGGAAAGTGTGACCTGCTAATCAGAGTTGTAAAAGATAATCAGAGTAAATGTTGCTGGTAAAAGATACAAATCTTATTTACATTCATTTTCAATTATATTTTTGCATGAAATTAAGTTTGAATATTGAAGAGAAAAATAAAAGTGAATCTACTATCAGCCAACAGCGGATTTTATTTTTTTATTTTTTATTTCAATAAAAAGGAGTCTTTGATCAGACAAAAAACAGAATACCACATGATTAGCTATGACATAGCCTAATCTATAAGCTACAAAACATTGCAGTCGTTTAATTGAGTCAATGAAAGAGCTTTCCTGTTAGAATGTCAAGGCATTATCATTGTGAGACTTTGTAACATTATGGCAATTGAACAGACCCAACAAAAAGTCCCCTACAAATAAGTATTAAAAAAATTTAAAATTTCAGCATGTCAATTATTTCAGTAACTGGATCAGTATGGTCCTGGAGTGTTTAAAGTTTCAGACCAACACCAATCTCAATGATCTGGAGAATAGGTAATATATCCATAATGTGCTACAGCAACACTAGGAAAGGTCAAATGTAGGCCCTGACATCATGACGACAGATTACAACACAATGCATTAGATCCAGATTGCACCTTGCAATCACTGCATAATCCCATCAGCAAGAACTTCCTAATCAACAATAAAGAATTACTATTAACCACGAACAAATTAACTAATGAATTCTATTTACCCATAAATGTTAACCTGTTACACTTTAATCCTAAATGATAAACAAGGATTGAGAAGGATTCAATTATGCCAACCACATATACTTCGTCTTCTTCTTCAATTTTTTCTTCTGTTATAGTAATTGCTAACACACAAAGCAACAAAATGAAAATAAGGTGTGATTGCTAACTTCAACGTTACTGGAGAAGGATTATGCCTGGAGACACTAACCTTTAGAAACTCTTCTCTTCTATCATTCATTTTTAGATCAATTATTCCTTTTATTACATTCACTTCTGCTAAAGCTTCAACAAACCACAAACCAAGTAAATATTTATTTAATTTTCCTGGTAATTGGAAACTGAACATTGCATGCATACACAATTCATATACAAGCTTCACTAATCCATCGAGTAAAAATCACTTAGATGCTATTGAACTACCAGTCAGAAATGAGCCATAAATAAACTAGATTGCACCTCATTGCAGAATTTAGCATGACTATTATGATATAAAAAATTTAACCCCAACATGCTAATTTTCTATTGAATTTAATTAGCAAACGACTAACGACTTAAACCAAAAGCTATAACTGCTTTTAAAAAAATCAATTTATATATTTATATTCTTGTTACTCCCTCTGTATATGCAGGTGGGCCAGCAGGTAGGCCAACATGTGAACTATGGAGTATATTTTGACTTTGGACAGACTCAAAGTAGTCACAACTAGCACAGTAGACTTCGTAGGTCTCCTCCCTCAATTAAACTCTATGCAAGAATCATCATCTTCATCTCTCTATATTCGTCCCAACTATTTGAGTTTGTCTAGAAGAATCTTCTCCCCATTCTATGCAAGGATATATTATGGATATCTTAAATCACATAATTTCATTGGGCAATGGCCAACCATTTGTCTATAAAGCACAAACTGAGAAAAAAACAATATATTTATATTATTAAACAACTTGGTTTATGAGATTTAAAGACAGAGCATATAAAAAATATAGTCACCTTGCTGACCATCAATTCTTTTCTCGGAGCCTAGTGTTGGAAAGTCTCCAGAACTGAGAGAAAATTCGTGATTTATTGCCGATGCAATACCCTAATCCATACAAAACCAACTTAAATATCAGAAGAAAAAAATAATTTCAGAAAAAGAAAAAAAATATGTATTTCACGCCACATTAAGGAGGCACAAGTGCAGATACCACAAGGTTTACTAGAAACGTGTGCAAAACAGATTTGAAGATAGGGAAGTACCAATTTGTCAGCAGTTTTTGGAGACCCCCATGCAACTGCAGGGTCTGCTACATTTTCTGCAAATCGAGACAATTGGGAGCTACCTGGCCTTGTTTCTGCACTTCGCGGACGAGCTGCAATGATTGGCCTTGTTTCTGCACTCCTCGGACGAGATGCAAGCACTGGTGCCTGATTTGAGGGTAATAATCCAGATGCAGTTGATGGGCGTGAATTTGAACCCCAAGCATTTGAGGAGTCTTGGGATCTATCACTGCCTGCTGTCGATGGCCTCGTTCCACTTCCACCGGATGATGGACGACCACTATTATGACATGGTGAACCTGTACTTCCATCAGTTTTAGGGGATAATAGAGTTGATGAGCCCCACACATTCGAAGTTGCTGAAGAAGGTCGACTTCCCCAAGTAAGGGTGCCCCTAAATATCAATCAGCAATCACCATGGAAGTAGAATAAACTATGCATCACGCTACAACAGCAGTATATACTAGAAAAACAAAAATTCAAGAAAACAATAAGCTCACTTTGGAACAATTTCCACATTTGGATCTAGACCATTGTTCTCCGACCTTCAAAAATGGTCAATATTTAAGTACACAAACTTAACCAAGATACATAATTAAAATTATGACTTAAGTGATACCACGTTGTTACCTTTGACTAGGTAAGTTGATGGGTTTTGGCACTTTGCCCAAGATAGTCATACCTGGCTTTCGTGCAGAAGCCCATCTGAGAAAGTAACCATAAAAAAAAAACAATGATTAATGAGAAGTACAAAATCACAAGAATGTTTGGAGGTAAATAAGATCACAAGATTATATTGATTACCATGACAAAACTACAAGCAAGACTTGAGCAAGTGTAGTCGTCTAATACACAAATATGTTATTGTCAATCATTTCAGTTTAGTACCCTTCACTCTCAGTAAGTATTTCCAAGAGATTAAAGTCTCAGAACTTTTCAGATAGTAAGGACCATGAGTAAACTTAGGTGGCTGTCTTCCTATCAAGTATCAACCCTGGAATCAGAAAAAGGCACAAAGAGGTTGGAGGAGAAAATTAGGGAAACATAGAATGGCAAGAAGAAAAAGGAAGAAAGTTTCAGGGAGGAGATTCATTATCTCTGAAAATTAACCACTTAGACATTACTGGACTACATTCTAAGTCCAATGAATAAACAATCAGAGGAGAAGGAAAACAATGTAAAAGGCAAACACAGTGACAAGGTGGAAAACATCCTATGACCAGATTAATGTTCTGAACTACATAAGATCTCTCTTCAAATAAGTGTCACTTTGCATTACATTTACAGCTGTGACCACTAAGGAAGCATTGAGACCATAACGAGGCATACTGCTATCTTCAATGTACCAGAGAGATGCATCTAGTAAAATGGAGCTACATTTACATATAACAGTTACAATTTTCTCTTCTTCACAACAATTGCAATATATATATATATATATATAGATAATGATGCAAAAACTGTAAAACAAATGTTTGAACTTAAAAAAGGAACATGAAATCAAGAATAAAGGTTGAACTAAAATAACAAATGAGCAACCTTCGATCTCCTGATGAAATATTTGAAGCCATATAGTAATGGACACTCCTAGATCATCAATATGTATGCCAATCACTACCTGAAAGCCAGATATCCAAACATAAACACATATACTAAGAAAACATCAACATACTTGAAGAAAACTGAAATGGATTGATTCTTTAAGGAAATTAGTCAAAGCTAACAGTTTTATAAAAAAGTCATCCAGAAATTAATGGGGGATATTAAAAAGATATTTGAGCAAAATAAACCCATAAATGACGATGTGATATTGAAAAGTTTCTATATCATGACTAATTGAAATTCAACTCAGAAGGACACGTGTACCATACGGTTGTTATGTAAGCCTAAAACAACACTATAATCACTGTTATGACCAAATGAATGGTCCAGTTCTCTATGTTTGCTCTGCTACGGAATGCGAACATCGTTATGATCATCAAGTCATGTTTGTCCTAACTATTTGGGACCTGCAACATGAATCTCATCCCTCCCTTCAGCTCTCCCTCTACCCCTTAAAATTCCAAATTGATACAACTTTATTAATTATAGAAAATGCTAAATACAACCAGTACATCTCCCCAAAAAAAAATTTTTTTGCTCCATTCCACATAATTTTCAATACAGGATCTTCAAGTACAACCAAACCTATCTGCAAAGAAAATTGACACAAGGAAACCACTTCAAAAATGGTTATCCTAAGTCCTAACCTCATAACATCCTGCAAATTATGAAAATTAGGAAACTAAGTAAGAAACGCAAGGATTTTGTGAACTTTTGCATTGCCTATAATATATCCAATTATTGTAGTCATTTAAAATAGCATATATATTACAAGGGTAAATTATTCTCATCCATCATCTCGCTATCCATGATCCATGACCCATGACCCAAGTACAGGTAAGCACCTAGTAATCTAGGATGCCTTCTTATGCTGATCAAAGAAAAGAAGACAAGCAAAACTTACAACAGAAAGGGGTTCATGTGCGGTTTAAGGATTACACAGCCAAATGAATTGTTTAAGTAGTAAAGACAATGTCTTGGGTAGTATCCAGTTAGAATAGGTATTGAAAAAAATATATAATCGCAGAAGCAAACAAAACTGCAATTAGAAAAAGAGCAAGATGTATTAAATCACATAGTCTCAACTATGATTTTGCCAAATCTTTCTCTACCAGTGAGATAAACATTATAGGATAAGACATAGAAATAGGCCTACTTTTGGTGCCAAATTGTTTCAATTAGATATTACCCAAGATATTTCATTCCATGACTACAGTTAAACAATGCACCAATGCAAAATTTTGTGATTTGTTGAACTGACACTATAACATATCGAATGTACGGGATGGGCACAATCACTCTTGAGAAAATGGCCTTTGCATCCACAACTGAAATTACTAGTCACAGATCAGCCAGAGAAAAAATAGTTGCGCGCAAGAAACCCATCTCTCACACATTAACCCGCTGCAGCACATCGCATCGCTGCTTGAGTTTCTCGATAAGCTGAACAAGGCTTCGATAACAAATTCGAGAAGAAAAAAGGTAGATCGAGGACCACAACCACAAAATACTCCGATCGTCCAAAATCGTAACCGTACCGAAGTATCTTTGGTTTTAACCCTAGATTCGAAGAAGCGCCGCGATCGATACGTCCTTCGCGTGACGGAGTTCGGCGAGAGCCTAGTGGTTTGGTTTCCAGACGATCAGGGCGGCGCGGGAACGACGGGGCCTCGGGGACGGCGGAAATCGCCGGAGGCGGAAAGGGGAGAGAGAGAAAAGAGGGAAGGGGAAACGAGTGACGACGAGAGAAGACGGGAGAGAAGAACGGAAGGGAACGGGGGTAGGGTAGAGAATAATATAAAGCGAATGGGAGACGTGGGGTGTTTCTATTGGTCTAAATCCTGTTTGATGTAACGCTCGTGACAGGTAAACGTAAAGTGGTGTTCTTGCGACGACGCACGGGATGTGCATGTTTTGCGCATCCTACGTGCCTCGTACCTCGCCACGTGGCCCGGTTGTTTTAATTTTAATTTTTCGTTTTTTTTTCCGATTATTGATTTCAAGGAAATCTTTCATTTTCAAAAAAAAAAAAAAAAATTCATAGTTGGTATTTTCAAAAACGCCTAAAAAATATTTTCTATTTTTTAAAAAAAAAAAATCTATTATGCTTTTAGATAAGTTACTAAAATTATTTTTCTTATGGCCTTCTAATTAAAAAATTTTGAATTTAATGAACAATTTAAATATATATATTTGTTTAACTTGTTAATATATATAAATTTTTTTATCGAATTTATAATATTAAAATTACTAACAAAATAAATAAATTTTTCATTTTTAAATAATTAAATATATTCAAATTAAGAATTCGATAACATCTATACTAACTAAATTTGAATCGAGCTTAAATATGTTTAGGCATAGAAAGAAAGGTCAAGCCAAATTGAAAGTAATATTTCAACTCGATTATTTTATTAAATAATTTTAAATAATATATAGTTTGATTGGACTTAATTTGTTTAAAGTAGAGCTGTCAATTTGGGTTAGGTCCGTCGGTTAGCCCGTCTCATCAAATAATTTAAATAGATTGGGTTAAAATTTATCAATCCAAGTTCACCGTGGGCCTAAAAAGATTAATCCGCATAGGTTGTGGGTTAAGACGGGCCAACCCAAGCCCGCCACGGGTTGGCCTGCGGATTGAAAAAATTAAAAATTATATTTTTCAATTGAGACATAATGATGCAACATGTCAAGTCTAAAACAGAGT
>JBAMHZ010000059.1:2426256-2437052 GCA_037177395.1 Alpinia galanga | reverse complement strand
GTGTATATATATATATATATATATTATAGAAATTAGGGGTTAATTAGATATTCCTTAAAAGATAAAGTCTGAAGTAAAAGTTTAACAAATTATGGTGTTCAAATTGAAAATTTTTTCTCTGAAGAGTAGGATTGTAAATGAACCAAATGTTCATAAACAAATATAGTGTTCGACTTGACAAGGGCATGTTTACATTTGTTCAATATGTATTAAAGTTAATTAAATGAACAAATTTAAACATGTATGTGTTTAACTCATTAATGTTCATGAATATTATTCGTGAATAATGTTCGTAATAATATCCATGAACAATATTAGTAAATGCAACTTATAAATTATGTTTACAAATTCATTTATAAATTTATTTATGAGCTTAAATTATTTATACTAATCAATCAAATAAATATTAAAATATTAAAACTTCAAACAAACTTGACTCGTGAACTTGCTAATATTTAAACAAATCAAACTTAAACAAGTTTAAATTAAGTTTGGTTTGATTCAAGTTTGCACTGAGCTTGATTTAGAAGTTCGATATCAATTAAATAAGTCAAACTCAATTCAAATTCGAACAAAACTCAAGTGGAAAAAAAAACTAAGTTAAGTTTGAACAACTATTTTAATAGCTTGATTAATTTTATATTTGACTTGACTTGACTCGACTCGACTTAGTTATCTTATCAAATGAGTTTGAACACCATAAAATTTAACTTAACTTAGTTCATTTCTAACCTCACTTAAAAGACGTTGTAGCGATTTTTTACTTCATCCATAGATTAGTTGTTCCATTCTTCCATGGCTATCATCATTGTCGTTAGTCACCTATTTTCCATTTCACGTGTTTTCGCCATGCCTTAACTTCATTTGAAAAAGAAAAAAATGGAATCATCACATTAGCGACTTCTCATCGTTGTCTCCACGTGTGGAGGGGATAAATCAGGATGTCAGACGGTTAGCATAGAAATACGGAGTCATCGATAGCCTAATAGTAAACTTCAGGAATTGATTTTTTACCCTTTTAAACTTTAACATGGTTACGCTGACCATTTGAATTAGCCCTGAGCTATCTTAACTCCATTTGAACTAATTAATTATTTAAGATGATATTTTAGCTCGGAGGACTGCCCTGGGAATTGAGAACACATTATATACTCAACATTGAACTAAATTATTCAGCCCCCAGGGCTTGCTCGGATAACCAGTACAATCGTGTTAAAGTTTGAAAGGACAAGGGGTCGATTTCTGGATTTCACCGCTAGACTACCGATGACTCTATATTTCTGCACTGGCCACCCTAGATTCCTGGTTTACCCCTCTCTACATGTAGGGGCAGCAGTGGGGCCTATTAATGTGGCGGTTCCACATTTATTGAACTAAATTATTCGATGATATTTTAAACTTTTATATAAAAAATCTTACAAATTTGAACTAAATTCTAAATAAAGCCCAAAAGCACTCCTTTTTTTTATTATTTTAAATAATTAATATACATTTTTCATTGAAAATTACTAATAGCATAAATAAAATAAAAAAAAAATTTACCACAATTAATTAAATAAAAAAATTTCTAACCTCTAATCGTGCGTTTAGAGCTATTAAAGGTGTCGATTCATATTGACAGATTAAAAAATCTCCAACTTAACTCAATTCAGGCGAATGAACTTCTGGAATTTTTTTTTTAAAAAATATTTTATTATTTTTTCTAAAAATACTATTTTAAATTATCACTTGCATACAACTAAATAATTTCATTTTATTATTGACCAACTGCTCATCAAGTAAAAATATTGTGAGATATTTTACATGAAAATATAATTAGATCCTCTATTAAGGCACGATTCAATGATAAAATTTTTAAAAATCTATAGAGACGATCCTCTGTATAGGAATTTACTTAGCGGATAGAATACAACTTCAATGTTGAACATCCTTTCACAGATGATGCAACTACGAAGTCCAGACTAACCCGTTAAAAAAAGCTAGAAGTACTTCTTTGATTTATCTTGGTAGTTAATAAGATCCATTTTAGTTCTGACCTCTTTTAATTTAGTTACTGAAGAAGTGTTCCTGAAAAATTATGGAGTAGAATTGATCATCCAGAGATTAATTGGGCCGAAAGTTCTGAGCTAACAAAAAATAATAATAATTTCATTTAAAAAAATAAAAATTTAATTAGAAATATTCAAATTAATATGTGGGATGAACTAATCCGACGTAGTATTGCAGCGACAAGAGTTCTTCACCGTAAAAAAATCTTTTAATTAAAAAATTCCTTCTTTTTTTTCCTCCATAAATTATTCGTCCGATCGACGAATCGCCGTGGCCATGGCTTCTCGTGCCGCGCTTCCTCGCTTTGCTTTACGTGCTCCGATTTCTTCATCTGCTTCCATCTCCTTCTCCCCCTTGCGAAGAACCACCATCTCTGCTTTCCCTTCGAATCGAGGTACCATTTCTTTTCGCTCTCCGATTTTTTCTTTCCGATGATATTAATTCGATAAATACACTCATCGAGGTGCTACTTCCCTTTGTCTTGTTTTACGCTGTAAACTATTCATGATCGGAGCTTGTATTCGTTCAACTTATTGTTGTAAATGATGAGAAGATGCGATTTTAATTCTTTCTGAACCTCAGAAATCAAATCTGGAGATATTCGCTCCCTGTTTAGTGAAGAATGATGAAGACGCTTACAGAACTTGGTTGTTCCATTTAGTTTTCAGATTTCGAGTTCATTCCGAGGCCAAGTTGGAATCCACTACTCAAGTAAAGGAGGATCAAAGTGCTGGAACATCAAACGCATGGAAGATCAAAATGCTTTACGATGGAGATTGTCCACTTTGTATGCGTGAGGTCAATTTTTCTTTGGTGACAAACGCTATGGTGACCTTCTGTTCGTAGTGAATTATAACTTGATTGGATCTTCGTTCTGCAGTCTACAAGCAGTTAAACTACTATTTCACTGAAACTTTCTTTTGTTTTTTGAGGATAAAAGTTATCTTTTGTTAAATATGACGAATTGAAAAAAAAAAATAACGGCATTGCTTCATATCATGATATCAAGCAACGAGTATATTAGCTGTGTTGGTGATCAACTGACCCACCTACTTAGGCATTTTCACTTCTTATATACTGTGCATGATCTACTTGACTAGTTTTGTCCCTATAAGAAAATAGAATGTTCAATGCAATCATCATATATGATGATCTTTTAAATTAGTAATTTAGTAGGGGGCCTAAGGACATAGATTCATTTTCCTTTAAAATAGTATGAAGACCAACTTCATAGAAGCAATTATGTGGGAATGACCTAGGGTTAGATGAAGACTTAGCCAGTAAATGTTAAGTTGTGACTGTACTGTAAGTACATTGTTCAAGTTTTCTGACACGTGTATTCTCCTTTTACTTGGCTGTCCAGGTAAACTTTCTAAGAGAAAGGAATAATTCATATGGTGCTATCAAATTTGTTGACATAAGCTCCAAAGATTACTCCCCTCAGGAGAACCAGGGTCTCGACTACAAAACTGTATGTGGTAATTATCATGTTCATGATAAACTGTATGTACTAATCAAAGCTATATCACTTGAGAAAGATAGCAATTAAATATAAAAAATGGCATCACTTAGAGAATCTTTCTTATCTATTTAGTAATCTTAGAATGCTGGCAGTTGGATATCACATTTCTTCTTATTTTGTTACATAATCTAAAGTCTAACCAGATAGCTTGATTTTAAGAATTTGTAACTTATTTCAGTTCATGGTTGCCAAGACAACAATGTTCTTCTATAGTCAGTAAATCAATGATAAATAAGACAGATTCCGTTTACTTTTATTTTAGTTTGTTGCTCTTTTCTCCATAGTTGTCAAATATCTAAGTCTAATATACACGAGATGAGTCAATGTCATTTATCCTTCCTAGCTACAAAGGTAACACCGTAGCACTAATGACTGATCATCTAAAAATATGGGAATTTCTTTACCCAACAACTTTTCACACTAGGCTAAATTGGTAAAATTGTATATCTATATCTATATATATATATATTTGTCTTAATGCATATTCGTGAAAATTGGATTAAAAGTAGTTGTGAAGTTTTAAGAAAACCGTGATCACACAATTCACTGTAGAGGAATTTGGATGCACTAATTCATGATTATGGACTTAATGGTTAGTCTATACTAAGTCTACTGAAGACTGTGAATATGTTATTTATTTATTTATTTTGTTTTTGTGAAGGTAATGGGAAGAATCCATGCAATTCAATCTGATGGCACCGTGGTTACAGATGTTGAAGTATGTTATACTCACCCTACAGAAAAATTATACAACAACTCAATTGGGATTCATTTGTGGGTTCTGGTGGAAAGTATTTGTAATTTATAGCTTCTAAATTTTCTGGTTAGCAGTAGCATCCGATTCTAAGTCAATGAATTTTGAACTTCTTTTTAACTGTCTGAGATAAGTGGCCCTTTCAGTATAATATATGATATTTGAATTATCAGATTAGGAATTCCCATTATTCAAGTACTATCATCAATTTGGCTAATCATAATGAATTCAAGATATGCTTGTCGTTAAGTGGGTGTGGATTAATTGGTTTCATAGATGCAGACCTAATATGTTGAAAAATTAAGATAGATTGAGCTTTTCCCTGTTTTTAAAACTAATTATGTTGTTCTTATGAAGCAAGAGAATCATAGTTGGGGATGCCTAATTCACCTAGCGAGTTTGGTTATGTTGATTAGCCATTCCAACTTTGTCAGAACTTCATGGGAAGAGCATAGAGAAAAATAATTCCAATAAAAAATCTATGAGTTTCTTTCTTTTTCACTTTATTCTTTAAATATAAATGATTGTGTTATAGATTTCATGATAAATCATAATGATATTAGAGAAAACATAATACATAGAAATACTAATATCCTGTTTGATTTGAAAATTTTCTATTTTCAGTTTGTAGTTTTCATAAAATAAAATTATAGAAAATAAAAAATAAATATTTATCACATCATTTCTAATAAATTTAAATGTGTCAAAAAAGTCAATTTTAAATATTCATTTTATTTATCCTTTTCGGCTTTTAAATTCTATTTTCTAAGAAACAAAAAGAAATTAGTAAATTTTCCCAGCCAAAACAGGGCCTTAGTATCTTTGATACTAGCAAATTTGGTTATGTTGTTTTTCCACTATTTTTTAGAACTAATTGGGAAATGAGAGAAAAATGGTTCCGATGCAAAATTGAATAGTTTCTTTAAATCCTGCTTCATTCTTTAACTATAAATGATTGCGATGTTTCAATTAACTTGGTTGAGATTCCATGATAAATGCTAATGATATTAGAGAAGACCTAATACGTGGAAAAATTAAGTTTATTTCATCTGTGCTAGTTGGTATCATATTCAGTTCCAGAAGATTGATCTAGGGATATGAACGAGGCTCCTTGATAACAAACCATACAAGCATTCACTTTTGATTACATTGAACTCATTGCTCAACCTTGAATGTTTTGGCACATTGTCCTAGAATAAATATTCTGGACAGATTATAAGAACATTTTCTGCCAAAGAAGTGGGAAATAGAGATGAATAATGGAAATGGAAAGAAAACTAGATGCTTTTTTTTTCAGTTATCTGGTCATCTGTTTCTTAAACTTTGCATCTGATGTCCATTGCAATAGGTGATTTTCTAAATCAAAGTTCTTTCACAGGCATTTCGAAGATTGTACGAGAAGGTTGGTTTAGGATGGGTTTATGCCATTACAAAATATGAGCCAGTAAGTTGTACTGAAATTCAAAGCCAACCTCACTTGAAAGTTAATAAGATAGTGATGCTTCATAGTGACTTTTACTTGGGATTTTTTTTTTTATAAAACTAATTTCCTGCCCAAAAATGGTTTGTATTTTCAAAGTTTAAAATACCAATCGATGGAGGACTGCGGCCTGAAGGGTACAATTTTAGTATCGCATCATACCAACACTCAGCCTACTATAGTATGTGCTTCAGAGTCTTCCAAGATCAACTCATTTTTTTTTGTTATAATCTCATTTCACTTTGCTTAATTACCTCCAAATATAAACCTATAAAAAATTATAATCAATTGAATTAAAATTTAAAAGCAATAAGTTACAAAAATATAACAAGTGATTACACCTTCCTAATGCTAACATGAATATTATTTGAGCATTGCTTCTTGTAGCACAATGGTGGGATTAGTTTATAATTTTCTAAAATTTATACTAAATAATGGTCCTAGATATTAAGCATTGGAATTTATTTCTACCCATATTTATAAATATATCTATAGTAGTTTACCAATGGAGTTGAATTTGAATTGACACAATTGAAACTGAAACAAAATATAGATGTATCTTGGTTTCTTCAACTCTGGCATCACTCCTCTTTGATCTCTTTGATATTGCTTGTGCTTCAGTTGGTTCATCTTCTCTTCTCCTTTTCCTTCCCTCTCTTTTTAGCATTTTATCTACTCTTCATGATCAACAAACAGAATTGAAGGCTAACTCATGGGAAGAAAATCTTCTTTTCATATAGGATCAAGTGTTGACTTTCTCCCCCTTTGCTCTCCTTTTACTTGTATTAGGAGATGGAATTGAAGGACAAGATATGGAAAGATAATTTTCCTGTCTTGGACCGTTTTATTTGCTGTACTATTGATATTATCTGAGTAAATTCTTTAGTTAATCAATTAATTGTATATGTATTTAGCGTTGACTCAACTACCTCATCTTGCGGCTTCCATTATTCAAAAATATTTGATAAGACAGATTTAGTTACTGCCGCACATGAGCCTCTATCTATTGAAAAGTCATTAAAGTATAAGAACTAGAAGGATGATCCTAGATTCAGACAATCTATTTTATAGGTTTCCTGAGCATAAACAAGGTGAGCTTTTCTGACATGACTGCTAATGATACAGGTGGCTACTATAGCAAATGCAATCTACAGTGTTTGGGCCAAGTATCGACTGGAAATTACAGGTACTTATTGACGTAGACATGCCGTTTCCTTCACATCAGTGTGCATCTTCTTATTCTTACTATTACAAGCCAGTCCTTCACCTCTAACTATTTTTGATAGGAAGTGAGAAAGAGAGAATAATTCTCAACCTCTTAGTGCCACATCTCGACATAAGGTTCTTAAAATATACTTAAATACCAAGAGTTTCCTTGGCTGATTGCCGTGGCATTTTGAATCGTATTGGGTTCCCTCTTAGGCTTTAACAATTTGCTTAATCAATGTTAACAGTAAAATTCCACAATGCTTCGGTTGTGTCTGATGCAAGAAACAATGACAAATCTGATGGAATTGAATTCGTGATGAAACTAAATTTTTTTGTGTATGCCTCAAGCTGTGAGCTTAAAGAGAAACTCATTTAGTGAAATAGTTCAACAGGTGTTAAAAGTTTCATTTAATTGAAATGCTAATTTTGATAATTATTATCCCTGATTGTGTTGTCCACATTATGCATGTTTTCTTAAAACATGCTTTGTTTTTCTGGTGACTTGGATATTCAGTTTTAATACCAACATTAGGAAAGGGTATGGGTAGAACAGAACATGTATGCTACTTGAATATATGAAATATAATTCCAACAATAAGAAAAAAATGAAGAAAGCAAATAAGATCAATAAAAATAAATTTGTTGCAGGAGTTTTAAGACCTCTTGAATATATTATTCTACACTGAGATATCGATCAAGATCAAGATATTAGTAATGGAATAAATAGTGGGTAGTTGAAAGGGATATTAGCCTTTGGATTCTCTTAGGCTAAATGAAAAGTTTTACAAATTTTGGTATGAACTGCCATACTTAGGTTCACTGTGTTTTGTTAGAAAATAAAATTGTAAAAGGACAGTCCGATGCACAAATCTTCAGCCAATGCGAGCTTTTGGAAAAGCGTCGAACCACACTTGGTCTATTATTCATAGCCTTACCCAACATTGTAAAAAAAGAAATAGATGATAAAAGAATGAAAAGTACAAATGTGTGAGGTTTGTCTCCATAGAAAGAATGAAAAGTACATTTATAAGTGTAGCACCAATAGATGATAAAAGAAAGAAAATATATTGAGATAGGATGATCATGTTCGCTGCTAACTAATTAGATGGGTTGAATTGAGTAGAATGGAAGGTGTAGGGATAGAGCAAGACCAAGGAGATTCTAGTTAATTTATTAAAAAGTGATTTAATTGATCTAGATATTGCAAGTGATGTACCTTCTTGTAGAACTCAATGCAGGGATAAAATCCATAAAGCCGACTCTAAGTAGTTGGAATAAATAACTTGATGATGAACATGAATTCTACTAAGATAAGTATAAGAAAAACAATTTTGTTTTATTAAACTGCCCTGCTCAGTTCCTGATTATTTATTTGTACTTCGAAGTTTGTGGATCCTCTTTCGGTTAACTGCTTATTATGTTTTCCCTTTTCATAGGGCGTCCTCCATTGGAAGACATTATTGAACTGAGGAGGAAAAATGCAGTAAGTACAATTGACAGCATAATTTAGAAACTGAATATTTAGATAGATGCCTTTGTTTATTAATCAGTTACTGTCATCATTCTTAAGAACTCATTAATTCCATCATTAACTATGAGTCAAAATTTGGGCCTAGAGATTAATTTGATAGTCTCCTAAATGCCGGTACCTGCCTGTCTTGGCCTTCATTCCAAATGCAATCCAAACTCCATAGATGATCTCAAGTGTTTGGATTTTTTTTTTTTTGTTGATTTAGATGTCACCCCAAAATCAAGCTAAGGAAGAACATAACCATAGGAATTAACTCAATAATTGCAATAATTTGTTACTTAACATCTTCTCTGGGGCTTTAGGTGTTTTGTCGAAACATCTTGCCACTCTGCTGAAGGATTTGGAAAAATCCTACTCGTCTAGATTTCTTGTGCGCAATTTGTGAATGTTCCTTCACCATTTTGATATCACTAACTATTTCTTCAAAGCCAGACATCAAACTTCATATATTTCTACCATTGTATAGAACTTAAGAGCATGACCAGAGAGAAAGGGGAATACTTTATTTAAATAAAAAAGGAGAGAAAGGAAATGAATTGTTTCTTAGTTTTACCCAATTTCATTTGTCTCGTTTACTTCGACAGAATCAAAGGTAGAGAATTTTGTGTTCCGAGATGTGTAAATTTTATTAGCATCTATTTCCACTAGATTTGTGCAGAATCAAAATAAAAAGGAATAAACAAACTTAGAAATTTTCTTCACCTCTGCTTCTCTATGAATAAACAAGAGAAACCAATAATTTTGTTCCATTCCCTTTCTTTTCTCTCTTATTTCGTCCAAGTAAATAAAACATTAATCTTTGTGAACCCTCAACTATTATCATTTTATCCTTTGTGAAACAGTGACTTACCCATAATCAGATTCATTGCTTATTCATGTTCCTCTTGACCCTGATCTACTAGATGTTACTTCTAAGACTGTTTATTGTTCCCAGGCGAAGTTAAAAAGAAGTAATTATGCACTTATGTTAGTTTGAGATTTTCAAATGAAAATTATAATTATTCTTACTAATAAAGTTCTTTTACTGAGTATAGTGTTACATAAGAAATTAAAATGATGTTTTTTTACTGAATGAAAGTGGACAGTTTCAATGAAATCATTTATTCATCATAAGTTTACTCTAATGATGATGAGGACCTCTATCTGTTCTTTTATCTTCTGTGTTTAAAGATTTACTCACTAATTACTAATTCTGATGCATCTAAATTTTGTTTGGATCAAGAGTGAAATATGCAGTGATGATAAAGTATGCAAGATGTAGCCCCGCCCTCCTCGTATGGTAGATCTTCACAAAAAAAAAAAAAAATCCAGTTCAATTGGATTTTCAGCTATGCTAATATTTCTGTATATTATTAGCATAGCTTAATTATATATCCAGTCAATTGTGATAAATACTTTTATTTACTTAGAATAACACATTTTAGTTAAGATGTCCCAATTTAATTTAGTTATTCACTATTTCACGTATTTAAATAAGTTAATAGTTCAAAATTGCAATGTACTAATATTTTTTTAAAATATATTAGCATAGATATTGATGTTATGAGTAATGATCCCTTGGGCGACGTGTTTGTGTGTGATTGTGTGCGTCGTCCTTTGTTCGTTGTCACTCATTGTTGATTTCATCGCTATCGATTGTGATTGAGCACTATAGTTAATGCTTGAATCCTATTCGACATCAGTACCGTCCGATCGTGATCGAAATTCAGTCGAATTGTAGCCGCCAACGGTCGTGGTGCTAGTGGCCGCAATTGGTCAAATTTCAATCGCAATTCGGTCGAAATTTAGTCACGGTCCAATTGAAATTGGAATTTGGTTGTATTCCAATCAGATTGCGATTAGAATTCAATCGAATTGCGATTGCTAGCACCGTCGTTGATAGTGATCACAATTTCATTGAATTCAATTGTGGTCCAGCCTGAGCCGGAGTCCGGAGTCCAATCAGACTGTAGTTAGATTCTAATCGGATTGCGATTGGAATCCCACTAATTGAGGCCGCCAACAACTGCGGTGTTGACGGTCGTAATTTGATCAGATTTCAATCACAATCATGGTCGAAATCTAGCAGTGTGAGGGGTGATTTCGCTGGATTCATCACTGTCGAGCCGTCATCTGCACTATAGTCAACCCCTGAATCTTAGAAGCGTTGGATGCCGCAATTTGATCAGATTTTGGCCGATTTCAACAGCGATTGACGGCGCATTCATCCCCATAAGATTCGTGGGTTAGCTATAGTGCGGATGACGGCTCG